>PVIU01001943.1:0-189727 GCA_004026605.1 Ondatra zibethicus | reverse complement strand
CTCCTCCTCCTCCTCCTCCTTCTTCTTCTTCTTCTTCTTCTTCTTCTTCTTCTTCTTCTTCTTCTTCTGCTTCTTCTTTTTGGTTTTGATTTTGAGACAGAGGACAGGGTTTCTCTGTTTATCTCTGGTGGTCAGAGAACTCACTCTGTAGATCAGGTTGTCCTCAAACTCACAGAAACCTTCCTGCCTCTGCCTCCCTGAATGTGAGGATTAATGAGTATAGCACTGTCGCCAGGCTCAGCATGTGAGGAGGTTCTCACCCAGACTGGAGAATGGCAGGAGTGATGTACGGTGTATTAGCGGTCTCTCTTCCTGTGCATAGCCTTTTCAAGCATGCAGCAGTGTTTCATTGGGTGGTTGTCATAACTGTCATGTATCTGGCAGCAGTAACCTTCATACACTAAAATGGTCATTCAATATTGCAGTGGTCCATAATTACATATTGCTTGACCATTCTAGCCTTCCTGAAAACTAGAATTTGACTCTGTAGTATCACCATAAGATGTTTAACTGTTTTCAAAAGTTCCTATTTAGTTACAAACACACTTATAAACAGGATCTTGTCAATTAAATTATATACTACAACCTTGTACAGAACAAATTTGGTGGGACCTTAAGAATGTATATTAGTGAATGTGGTGCTAGATCTGAAATGCAGCCTGAATTTCTATTTGTGTGTTAGTCATTTAAGAGTCAGTGAACACATTTTGGATGTAGGTTCTTGGTACAATTAGTGAAAGAACATGATTCCTTTCAGATGCTCTTCCTATAGGAACGGGGTGTGCGATATAAAACAGTTGTTGGAGAAATAGCAGAGGGCATGATAATAGTCTCTGAAAATATAACTTTTGTCCTGGACATGGAGGGAAAATTCTGAGAAGATCACATTTATCCTGATGACTGAGGGGCACAAAGTGTATGTTAAACATAAAAGGGGTAATTGAGGCAGGACTGGAGGGTGTGTAAGGAAAATAGCAGACTGAGAAAAGTATCAACACATTCCAGCATCAGAACTGAAGTAAGTGTTAGACATACAAGGGTAAAGGGCAGCAAGCACAGAGCTGACACAGCTGCCTCAGGAACAGCTTTTCTATGTCACTGAGAGATGATGGTTTAATCAAAGAGGGATGCAGTGCTTAGGTATGTTACATTCTATTTCACATTTTCTTCTGAAAGCAGAATGTAAAGTTGAGTCTTGAAGAAATTATTTGGGCCAGAGCATAAGAAACAAAAGAGAAGGGGAAGCAGCTGCTGCAGGACACTCAGGATGGCAGCACAGCAGCCAGAACCAAAGCAATGACAGGCGCAGAGAGGTGGGTGAATTACAGATAAGAGATAAAATCAATGATGTTTGGTGATCTATTAAAGATGGAGGATTAGGTAGAAGGAGGCTTCAGAGGTGGTTACTAAATGCACTACTCACACAATCACTGTGTGTGTTATTTCCAGGTGCTTCAAATGGAGACACATAGGCAGAGCACCGTACTCCAAGCTTGTTGGTAATAGAATTTTATGACTCTTATCTTCAAGTAAGCACAGCAGTCTCTGGTCCTGTTATAAAGGAAATGAAAAAAGTGCAGTCCAGATCTCACCTCAGGTATTGCTGGTTCCAGGCCACAGGTAACTGGGTTTTATAAGTTTTCATTTACCATTGAATAAATTAGTAAAATCATCTAACATCTAGAGATGTCATAAAAAGTGAATGTGACTGACTATGAGGATTACTTAACTATCTAATTTGTCTTTTATCAAATAGAATTTTCAACAAAAAATTCTGCTCCCTTATTCACATTCTTGTTCATGTCTACACTCTTCTGCACTTTCTTCCCCAATATTGTCTTAATTTTCTCCTCTATCATCTCATCTACTCATTTTTGCTAACATCCTTCTACCCATTGTCCTCACTAAACTTTTTATCAATTTACAAACACATTTCTGTATCTCAACTTGAATTTTTTAAAAAATTATTCATTTTAGTCTTTTAGGAGCTATTAGCCTTTATTAGTTTATATCTGTACCAGTGACAGTGAGTAAAGTACAAATATACCACAAGACCTGGCATAAAATGGTGTTGGTTTGTTTGTTTGCTTGGTTTTGTTTATTTCTTGCTGTTACTGTTTGCTTTGTTTTGTTTGTTTTGTTTTTGACTCAGACACTATATCAGACAGACGTCCTGTTTATGTACAAACAATTCAGAAAATAAATTAAAACCAAAATTGTGTATTTAGGTGAATTGCTTCAGTAGTTTCAGCACTTAGGCAGGTAGTTATTATAATTTGTGGACTGTGGTAAATCAGAACATCATGGCAGAAGACAATGGTGAAATCAAGCTGCTTATCTTATAGCAGCCACAAAGCACAGAGCAAAGTAGGAAGGCATCAGCCCAAGACACACCAGTTACCCACTTCCTTCAACTAGAACTGGCTTCCTGCAGCTCTGCCGTCCCGCAACAGTATACTCAGACCCATAAAATGTCTGCTTAGTCAGACCCCTCATGAACTGATTGTCTCTGGGAATACATGGTAGATACCTACATTGAGTTGTGTGTTATTAACATTCTAGCCTTTTATTCCCATCAAGCTGATGGTTAATGCTAACCATCACAAGCTGTCACCAGCCTTGGTAGAACTGACCCTGTACCTAGGAGCCTTCTGCTATAAAATGGAGACAGTAATACCTTGTAACTTTGTTATGAAGATTTTTTTAAAATTTATTCAGATTCTCAGAACCATGTCTTATACTTCATTGGAAAGTCTATAATTGGTATTACTCTTATACTAAAATAAACTGTGCATTTTATCAAACCACTGAAGATCTTCTAAATCTAATGTCTAGTTGAATTAAATCTCCTATTCACGTCATTTCCAGCACAGAAATTCAAGGGGAATGCTAACCTGATATGTTAATTTTTTTAATTATTATTTAAACACGCCCCGTATCTTTTCATCCTTTAAACTATTTCTTTCCATGTACTTTTACCAACTATATGTATTGAAAGTTTAACTGTCTGTTAAAGTTGAGCAATAGTCCATAGATATTCTACTGAGACCTAGTAGGATAATTTTATACTGTTGTGTATCTCTTTTAACTTTGTGAGGATGAGATCTTTACCTTTTCCATCCTCAAATAGTGTGGAATCTTCATTAAATAAATATTTGCTAAATTTTTTTTGGTGAAATTGCAACTTCAACTATTTAAAACTAAAAATACCCGAGCAAGGTCCATGAAAGACATCTAGTATATCTGAGAGGAACAAGCAGAATACATCAAAATCTTAGAGAATGGTTTGCCTACAAGGGATAATAATGTGGAATCTTCATACCTCCTCTGTTTGTTTTAGATATAGATTCAGATTGTGCATATGTATTCCCATATACAATTTTAATTTCTATATTTTATATGGTACTGTTATTTTTGTTTTCAAACATGAATTTATGCTAACTTTGTCTTACAGGTTGTTATTAGAATGGCATGTTGATATTTAAATACTAGCCTTTCTATCGCAAATAGCATTTAACATGTCATGGTAGAGCTTGCACTTCAGTTAGATTTCTCCAACTGTAAGTTTACTTGCAGTAGAACCACATATACACATGCTTTGTATTTCTTCTCTGTTTTTAGTACTTACCTAATAGGGAGACACTGCATAGAATTTTGTATACAAAAATTATGTAACTGTAATCCAGATCAGTTTAATCGACCTTCAGTAATTTTATCTCGTTATACAACTGCTAAAGGAGAATTGTTGAAGATTCTCAATTTTACATGCAATTGTCCCTCTACCTACACAACAGTGATTCCCACTTTGTATACAGAAATTCACCTATGTTCAAGTATCTTATGTAAAATGGTACAATATTTTTACACAGTGTTCATAAATTTTTATATTAGCTATTTAAAATACAATAAAAATCACAATTAGCTTTATACTATTTTTATATTGTAGGGACAGAAACAACAAAGTAATATGTACATATCAAATAATCTAAAATTTGCTGAATTTGCAGTTATAGAACCTACAGATAGAGAAGATCAATAGTATTCCAGTTGATTTAAGGCCACTTTATATACCTGAGTCTACTTTTAAAAACTTGTATTTATTTATTTATTTACCTTTGTATATATGTAGGGATACATTATGTATGTGTGAGTGTGTGTGAGAGAGTATATGTGTGTGTGCATGCATGTGAATGTGCAACACAACATACATGCGAAAATTAGAAAACATGTTCTGAATGTCATTTCTTCCTTCCAACATGTGGGTCTCTTGGACTGAATCCAGCTCATCAGACTTTGTGATAAACACTTTAAACTGAGCCCTGAATTTATTTGTACAATAATGAATACTTCATTTGTTTTAAATTTTGAGGAGCTAGAAATATTTTATTGCTTTATAATGAAGAGTGTAACTTTGGTTGCTGGGAAAGAATATTTTCATAGTTTTCCTTTTACATATAAGAGGAATAGATGAATTTAAGTACAAATGTTAAATATTATTAATTGTGTTTGCTCTTCCTATATGCATGCAGAAAAATATATTGGTGTAGGTTGTTTATCATCTAGAATAATTTTCTCATTATCTTTTGGTTATGAGAATGGTATGTAGAAATTTATAACATGCACTGTGAGTTCTGTCAATTTAGGTTCTAGCAATTGTATAATTTCTCACAGCAACTCATATTCTACTGAGTGACTTATAGAAATACATTACAAATGTCAACTAAAACATGACAAAGGTAAAAGGGCTGGTATTCAAAAGAATGCAGTTAACAAAAACTAATTATTTCATGTGTGACAGATGTGTCATCTAAGCAAGGACATGGCACTTTAATTAAAGCATAGGCTAAACCAAGTAATTTATTTTCTTAGTGATTCCAATCTTATCTATGATCCTGCTTAATAATATGCTTGTGACTTGATCAACTGACTAGATTGATTGTGCTCATTTTTAAAAATAATCAACCAACTTTTTCACAAATCAAATTTCTCCAGTAATAGACAAAACAACAAATGTGTCCTACTATTCTCAGTAGGCCCTTTGCCTTGACAACAAAACCTCATGTACTATTTAATGACCTTAGCAATCATGTAATCATGTTACACTTATAAAAATTAAAAAAAAACTTTTTGCCACTTTGTAAAACATGAAAAAATTTCAATAAAGTTGGAACAGAAATAATTAAAATTACTATTGGTCTAGGCAGATATTATACCAAGGAAATTTGTAAAATATTCATTAAACACATCTAATTATAAAATATATAACCTTCTTACCTGCCATAAAATTCACACTATCATAACGAGCAGGATGCACTTTCATTGCACATCAAAGACAAATGAAAGCTTCATAATTAACAAATGACAGTGACTAAAAGAAATTTGGTGCTCACAATATTATTACCATTATGAACAAAGCACTAAAGATTCTACTGTAAGCCTAGTTAAGCATTGGTACAGAGTACCTGTTCTTAAAATTTAAATAAAGATTACTGATTGGATGATGCTCTGGAAATCCAAGAACAGATTTCAAAAAATGAAGAACATGCTTACAAGATAGTCAACAACTCAGTGTACAGAGTGTGTGTAAATTGATTTCCCATGCTCTTGGATAAGTAGAATCAACATAATAAAAATATCAATCCTACAAAAAACAATCAATAGGTTCAATGCAATACCCATCAAAATCCCAACACAATTCTTCACAGACCTTGAAAGAACAATACTCAACTTCCGCAGGGAAAACCCAGGATAGCCAAAACAATCCTGTACAATAAAGGAACTTCTGGAGTTCCTGACATCAAGCTCTATTATAGAGCCCCAGTAATGAAAACAGCCTGGTTTTGCATAAAAACAAACAGGTTGACTAGTGGAATCGAATCAAAGATTGAGATATTTATTCTCACACCTATAAAGATCTGATTTTTGACCAAAAAAGCTAAAATTATACAATGTAGAAAAGAATACATCTCCAAAAAATGGTGCTGGCATAACTGGATGTCAACATGTAGAAGAATGAAAATAAATCCATATTAATCCCCATACACAAAACTTGAGTCCAAATGGGTTAAAGACTTCAGTATAAATCCGACCACACTGATAGAAAAGAAAATGGGAACTAGTCTTCAATGCATAGGCACAGGAGACCACTTCCAACATATAACACCAGTAGCATAGACACTGAGAGCAACAATAAATAAATGGGACCTCCTGAAACTGAAAAGCTTCTGTAAAGTAAAGGACATAGTCAATAAGACAAAAAGGCATCCTACTGAATGGGAAAAGATTGTTATCAACCCCACCTGTGACAGAAGGCTTGTCTCCAAAATATATAAAGAACTCAAGAAACTAGACATCAAAATACAAAATAATCCAATTAAAAAAAAAGGGTACAGTTCTAAACAGAGCATTCTTAGCTGAAGAATCTCAAATGCCTAAGAAAATTTAAAGAATTGCTCAACATCCTTAGCCATCAGGGAACTGCATATTAAAAAGACTCTGAGATATCATCTTACACGAGTCAGAATGGCTAAGATCATAAACATCAATGACAGCTTATGCTGGAAATGATATAGAGTAAAGGGAACACTCCTCCATTGCTGGTGGGAATGCAAACTTGTACAACCATTCTAGAAATAAGTATGGCAGACTCTCTGAAAATTGGAAATCAACCTACCTCAGGATCCAGCAATACCATTCTTGGGCATATACCCAAAGGAAGTTTCATCATACTTCAAGGATATTTGTTCAACTATGTCCATAGCAGCATTATTTGTTATAGTTAGAACCTAGAAACAACATGGATATACCTCTACCAAAGAATGGATAAAGAAAATGTGGTACATTTTCACAATGGAGTAATAATCAGTGGCAAAAAAATGGCACCTTGAAATTTGCATGCAAATGGATGGAACTAGAAAAAAAAACACCCTGAGTGAGGTAACCCAGACACAGAAAGATGAACATGTTATGTACTCACTCTTTACTAGATACTAGCTAAAAAAGAAAAGGATAACAAGCCTATAGTCCACAATTCTAGAGAAGCTAAATAGCAAGCTGAACCCTAAAACAAACATATATGAATACCCCTGGGAAGGGGAAATAAACAAGATCTCCTGACAAAATTGGGAGCATGAGGGTGGGGGGAGAAGGCAGGGGAGAAGGGGAAGGATGAGGATAACTTGAGAGAACAGGACAGTGCAGATGGAGGAAGAAAAGAGATACAGAGCAAGGAAAGAGATTTTGGATTGAGGGAATCATTATGGGGGTAGCAAGAAACCTGGCATTAGAGAAATTCCCAGGAATTCGCAAGGATGACCCCAGCCACCTCAGGTTCTAGAAACTGATAATATTATGGTTCCTTCCTGTATAATCCCTCAAAGCAAACTTTTCTTTACAGTTGTAGATTCTTGTGTTCTATGAAACTCTAACTGTATAAACTTGGCACTAGTCAAAAAAGAAAATTTGAGTGGCTAAATTCTGCCTCATTTAATAATTAAAGCAAAACGAAATCATTTCTAATCAGAGAGGTATATGTATATGTTCATGTAGATACACACAGACACAAGACACAAATAAAGACCATGGAGTGAAATGTGTACACTGTGACATCAGACATAACAATTCTAAGTGGCCTTACTACCTTCGTCTAGCTTTCTTGTCACGAGAATGTGCCTTTCTCAAAGGACATCCTAGCTGAATTATTTTAATGGAATGTTACCCAGGAGGAGTATAAATATTCTACACTACACAGAATTCAAATCTATGATGTCAGCTATATTAGTTAGCTTGATACTAGAATCAACTGGAAAAAAACATTTTGTATGAATTCATTAATAAGTTATTTTATTTATAGTTCTTTAGTGAATGACTTATTGTCTAATAATCTTACAATTTTTAAATTACATAAGTCTAGAGAGTAAAAATTCTTGGAAATTCTAATCAACCTTAAGAAATGAATAAAACTGTATAATAATCTCGAAACACTCTCAAACCTTGGCTTTTTTCAATTCTTCTTTCCAATATAGTTTTTAAGCCTTTATGTTAGGAATTTGCCAATGCTGAGGACAAAGTATTGACTCTGACTTTTCAGGTTTATTTAGTGTCCAACAAGTGTTATTGACACAGATTCTACAGCTTCATATTTGAAGCATTAAAAGCCCTTGAAAAGCTTTCACCTGCAATGACTTTAAATGCTTTGAAAATAAGGTCACCTTTAGTTATAATTCAAGAGCTTTCAGTTGATAACAGTACAGAGTAGCAGGAATATAGGATAATGAAAAATAGAGCAGGAAAGAAGGCTGTGAAATTGTTTCCATCCTAATTATATTCTCATATTTCTTCATTGTAGAACAAGTAAGTGACAATGATTTATTATATATGGAATAAAGTCTTGACTTTCATAGTTCAGCTAGTATATCCGGAACTTGGGTCAATTTATTCGTTTTTAAGTATGTCTTTCTGATGTTCAGGACTGAAAAAAATCAATCACTGAGTTACAGCTGAGATTAATAGCTACAAATCTGTAAAGAAATAAACAATTTGTTCCTCTAACAGATGCAAAATTGATTTAGGGAATAATGAAGCTTAATCTCAGAACCAGAATTGGATGAGATTGGAGAAAACAAAATGTAGAAAACTAAGTTAAATTACAAATGACTTATCAATTGTGAGCCTTTAATTTTTGAGCCACAATGATACAAACTTCTAGATATTTTAATTGAACAAGAAACTAGTTAGTGGTTTAAGGATTACAGTAAAAAGTGTCCTTTGGAAAAAGCCACTGAATTAATTTATTATTGATTCTAAAATGTGGCTTAATTTGGGACCATCACTGTTAAGTTACCAGGATATTACTTATATAATTTTAGATTCTTCTGACTATTTCTCTAAAATATATTTCTTGAATGTTCTCTGAAATATTTTGTGATTTTGTATGATTATTTTAATTGTGAGGCAGACTTTTATTAATTATAGTGATAATTATGTAGACTTAAATATTAAATGTAGCTTTCTGAATTCATGAATATTACATTTTAACATATTAGTTTAGTTTACATTTGATAGTTATATTTTCAAAAATATTTTGATCTGGTAATACAAGTAAAGGAGGCTAGAACTCTGTGTGGTACATTAACAAACAAATAAATTGAAATGTGAGACGAAATGTGTCAGAAGAAATGTGTGCGTGAATGTGTCAGAAGCAACCAGAAAGGTGACTTCAAAGTCAAAACTTCCATAGTCTTTGCAGTCTAAAAGCAGATACTAGCAATTTAAAGAAGAATGTGTGTTTATTTAAAGAAATGCATCCAGCTGTTCCTCTAAGGAAGTTTCAAGTTCACTGAGGATCAAAAGAGTCATATAAAACATAACATTCTCCAATGATAAGTAGCCTAAAGCATGAAACATTAACAAAATCGATGCTGAACACCATAAGAGGTTTAACAGAAAGCCTGGAGATACTGTCTTTATCTTCAATTTAGATGAAACTTTATATGTAACAGAAGGTTACTAAGAAACAGAAGACATAATGAATCAGTATGTGAATTAAAGGTGTTAGGAACTTTAAGGACAGGCTAAAAGTCCAATTCCACAAACACTGTAACTTCTGTATCAGAAACTAAAAAACAAACCTGAGCCGTTAGTTTATGTAAAATAATTCAGTAGTTCTGCAAGAAGAATGTTCCACTATGCAATGGAGCATTGACTTGGTCGCTGCAGAACACCTTACTTTTCTCTGTGTTAGAATCTCTCATTGTTAGCAGAGAGAACATCAGGAGGCACCTGTTTTAATGTGTGCTCTTATATATGAATGCATTTTATGAGTGTGAGTGTTTTTGTGTTTGTGTATCTATGTCATGTCTTTCTGTGTTTAGCATTGAATATAATTGAATACGATTGTTTTTGTGTCGTATGCTTCAAGCAATAAGAATTTGGTCAAGCACATTCCTTTTGCCTTTTGAAGTCAATCTCCCCCACAGACTTTTTAGGACACATGTAAGATTTTTATCAGTGCACTACTTTAATTTATTTTCAGAATCCTACATTCTAGAGATAAAAAATGATGAATAACATTTTAAAATTTCAGTGAAAATTATAAGTAATATATACTTGATTTTTACTTTTATCAAATGCATAATCATTTCTATTACAACAATTGTTCATTCATATACAAGGTTTGAAACCATGCTTTGTACATAGTAAATACCTTGTATATGACTAATTTCATTATTGACATTTTGAAACTAATTCATTTGTCACTATTTCACTTTCTATTTGAATGGCAAAGATGTTAGAATGTTAAAAATTTCATAACATTGAAACTCAGACTCTGAAAAGGAGCATTTTAAGTTCAGCAACGGGTAGAGAGCTTGTAAAGTTCTTATTATCTTCAAAGATTAAATAAATTACATGCAAATATAAGCGTTTTAATCTATATTTATAATACTGAATAC
The DNA here is from genome assembly GCA_004026605.1 of Ondatra zibethicus. Taxonomy (NCBI): domain Eukaryota; kingdom Metazoa; phylum Chordata; class Mammalia; order Rodentia; family Cricetidae; genus Ondatra; species Ondatra zibethicus. The sequence continues at coordinate 179,276 of PVIU01001943.1, read as the reverse complement.
AATTTTTATTTTCTCATAAAAGTCTGAGACTTACAAAGACATTTTCTCACACAAGTATCTACTTTCCTACTTCAGGTGGTGATCTTCACGTCAGCTTTAGACAGCCTTGAACTTTATTAAGGTTTCATAAGTGTGCACCACCTTGTGCACACTTGTGCAGCTCACTTCTGGGGCAGCTGGCACTCACATACAACCGTATGAAATCACCCTTCTCACTTTTTAATATGCAGTTTCATGACAATCATCTAACTATATGTTCTTCAAATTACGATTCTATGAGAGGATGCTGCTTGTTTAGTCGGTTGGTTTTGGGAAGGGATCTCATGTAGCCCTAGCTGTTTTCAGTCTTTTCTATTTAGCAGAGGTTAATGGTAAATTCCTGATCTTCTTGTCCCTATCTCCTTGGTAATAGATTACAGATGGCTACCAGTTTCAGAAAAACATTTTTAAAAACTTGAGATTGTGAAGAGGGCAGCAATGAGCTTGGAACTGCATTTCTCTATAGTAAGTATGTAGTTCTTTGGGTATATGCTAAATAAACATAGAACTGTGTTAAAAAAAAGCACTAAATATTAGTCTTTTTTAAATCAAACACCTTAGAACTTGTGTATAGAACAAGGATTTCAAATCTATTTTTTAATCACTCCATTGCAAGATGTTCATGCAAATGTTTTAATATGCCCAGAAACCCAGTTAAACATCTCATTACAAAAGACTGTTATTGGAACTGAAATTGCTGATCCTTTCCTATTTCTTTCATTTTCTTTGGGCAGATTCTCTTAAAATTAGCTAATCATTAAAGAATATAAGGCAATGATTCTCAACCTTAGTTATTCTGCAGTGCTTTAATTCAGTTCCTTATGTTGTGGTGACCTCCAAACCATAATATTATTTCATTGTTATCTTGTAACTATAATTTTGCTACTATTATGAATTATAGTGACTTGAAGGAAATCTGATATGCAAACAAAGGATATGGACCCAGAGATTGAGTTGCTGTAAGTTAATACACCAGTCAATTGAGAAAAGATACAATTATTTTTGCTTTAGAATAGAAACCAAGAGAAGGAATTTAAAGCATTTGAAATTTATCTTTAATTTAAATATTTGAATGTTCAGTTATTTGTACTTCATTCAAGAAATGGAAACAGCCTTGGTGTCCACCAACTGATGAATGAATAATGGATGGATGCATGAAATATTATATGAATGTGAAGCAAAAGAAAAATATGAAATTCACAGGTAAATGGATGGAGCTGGAAATAATCATTTTTAGTGAAATAATCGAGACATAGAATATCAAATTTTACAGATTTTATTTCATTTCTAGATGTTAGCCTTGAATCTTCAAATATATATGCTCTATTTGGGATACTCATGAAGATCAAGAATTTAGTAAGGTGACTTGAGGGAAAAGGGCTTCCAAGAGAGGGGTTAGAACACAATAGTATAAGTAGTTAAAGTGTGGAATAATGACAGAAAGGGTTATATGGGGAGAGCATGGGGAGGGGAGGGAAGAGGAAAGACTATAAGGAGAAATAATTATACTAAGAACCTTTTGAAAATGTTATGTGGAATTCTTCTAGTACAGAAGATTCCTAAAAGAGATAGACATATATAAAAAGAATTATGTTACAATGGGAGAACTATATCCTAATAGATACCTCATAGTAAATAATCCCCCAATACCTAGAATCAATTGTTTTTGTTGGAGTATTGCCTAATGGGGTCTCAGAGACCCCAAAATATTACAGTCTACTGTCAGTATTTTTGGTTAATTTCCAGAAGTTTATGGTTGAACACTATTGATGAAGATAGTATGTATTTGAATCACAGAACACAGAGAAATCCAAGCTGGTATTCACGTGGAAGCTTCTTCCTTACTCCCTAGCTTTCATGGGGCTGATAAATACTTACCATACATCAAAGAAAAAAATAATCACTTATCTCATCAGTCTGTGAATACTGCAAACTACAATCATTTCCCTGAAAAGATCTGCCTATTGGAACAAATGCTATGGAAATATCCAACAATTTTCTGACTGAATTTAATATTTGTTACATTAGTTAGGATCAATACCGAGTGCTAGTAATGGACTCAGAAACTGTGGTTAGAGAGGTTATAGACTTTAGTGGGAGAATCCTAAATTATTATTTATTATTATTACAATTATTGTAATTGGTTATAATATTAAATTACTCCTAATGTCTTATTGCTATACCCCAAAATCAGAGCATTCCTCACCCCTCTCCAATCATGTTTCTCCTTGTAGTACAAGGCAAGAGACTCTAATCTGGTCATTGTGCATAGAACGAGACACTATAGAGTGCTCAACCATAAATGGGACGTTCATGTCATATCCTTTCCCCAGTAGCTCAGGATTCTTCTGAGCAGAGCATGCAAAATGATTGTAAAACCAGAAGTAATGTATAAAATGGAAAAAATGTTTCCTGAGAACATTAGGACAGTTGCACACATGAACTCGCAGCAAGTGTGACAGTGTGCATGAGACCCATGAAAGCTCAAGCAAGATCAAATACAGGGATAAAATGTGGATATTGGGCATGGATGCTCACCACCAGTTGAGGTGTTATCAGCATTTGATATCATCTGGGAGAGATGTAATGATATGTTGTAATGAGGGGCTCGGGCCGCGTTCCCGGCGCCGGGCCAATGATATGACCTCCTCATAGACTGACCACATGCCAAATAAGGCAGGCTTCGCTCCTAAGAGAAGTTGGACAACAAAATGGACTCAATTGGGAATAAGAGAAAACTCAGGGTTGAGTGGGTAGGGAGTAGAAGATACTTATGGGAGGAGTTGAAAGAAGGGATGAATATGTGCAAAATATTTTATATAAAATTATAAACAAATAATAAAAATAATGTTTAAAAAGGAAGAAAGTTGTTTTCTGACTCTCCAAGTGTGCTGGTTTGAATAGGAATGGCACCTATGTGTTCACACTTGGCCATTAAGGATGGATACTACTTGAGAAGGATTAAGAGGTGTTACCTTGTTGGAGTAAATGTGGCCTTGTTGGAGGAAGCATGTCATTGGGGGCTGGACTTTGGGGTCTCAAAAGCTCAAGCTAGACCCAGTGTCTCTCTCTTCCTACTGCATAAGGATCTGGATGTCAAACGCTCTGCTAATATGTCTGCTTGTGTGCTGCCACGCTCCCCATCATGACAGAAGTAGAATAAACTCTGAAAGTGTACCAATTACATTATTTTATGAGCTTCCTTGGTCAAGGTGTCTCTTCACAGCAATAAAACACTAAGACAGAAGTTACCAGGGAGTGGAATATTGCTATGGCAGGCCTTACCATGCTACTTGTCAGAATGTGAACTTTGGGACTTTGTATTAAGAAAGTTTAAATACTGCCTAATGGACTATCGAATGAGAAGTATGACAGAAAGTGCTGCTGAGAGCAATGTAGATTATGAGGGCCTGGCTCAAGGGGTTTCAGAGGAGAAGGGTAATAGGAAGTTGGCTGGAGACTTATTCTGCTATGTTGGCAAAGAAAATGCTGCTTTCTGCCCTTGCCCAAAAATTCTGCCTGAGACTAAACTGAAGGGTTTTAGATTGTTGGTGTTTCAGAGGAAATTTCAAGACAATTTAGTATTGACTATGTCATGTGGCTATTAGATGCTACTCTTATGTAGATCTATAATGTAAAGAAGCAAGCCGAGAAATGAAAAATACTAGATGAACAGTTGGAGGGAAAAGAGCGCACCAAAAACTATAATGGAGCTAAGTCCAGTGCTCAAGGAGATAAAAGGTTTAAAGAAAAACTGGATGATAAATGAGATGAAGGGAGTTGTGATCTCAGAGAAAGACCCCACCCAGCTAAGCTTCCACCTTGTACAAAGGAATTAAGCATAAATTTAAACAGTATGGTAAATGGAAAGCTGATGAAAACGTATTTGAATGAGAAGCCAAGTTCCAGCTCCATCAAGCAGCAAAACTTGACATCTCTAGCCATATGATTCTGGGTTTAGAGTCAAGAATATAAGAAAGAAGTTGTAGAATATTCTCTGTAACTAAGCAAAACAGTGAGACGAGGATTGTATCAGGGGTGTCCCAGAATTGATGTTCAAAAGACCATTCTGAGAAAATGTGATAGTGAAACCTGGATTGCCTTGGAGAACCCAAAATGTTAGAAATGCCAGAGCTGTCAGATACTTGCAGAAGTAAGCTGCTAAGAGGAAGAAGAAGAAAAAGAAGAAGTAGAAGAAGAAGAAGAAGAAGAAGAGAAGGAGGAGGAGGAGGAAGAGGAAGTATGCTGCAGTCAAGAAAGTTGAAAGGAGTTGGAGGTATGAAATACTTTTGAGATCAAACATGGATATTCAGAGTTTGGAGATTCCTTGCTAGTTTTAAGATTTGCTTTAGTGTTCTATTCTCTTACTATGCTCCCTTCCTCTCTTTTGGAATGAAAATATATATTAGTGCCATTGTGCATTGGAACTGTGTGATCTGCTTTTTTATTTTGATTTTACAGGAGGTTACTATTAAGAGATTGCTTTGAGGCTCAGAAGAGACTAAAATTTCAACTTTTAAACAGCATTGAGACTGTGATATGATATGAGGACATTTAAAGTTAAACTGAAGACATTTTTGCATTATGATATGGTGCCTAAGTCACGGTTACTATTGCTGTGAAGACATCATGATCATGGAGACTTTAAGAAAGAAAAACATTTAATTGGGGCTAGCTTACAGTTTTAGAGGTTTAGTTCATTATCATCATGGGAGGGGGACCCTTGCAACATGCAGGCAGATCTGGTATCTGAGATTCTACATCCATATCCACAGGCAATAGGAAGAGAGAGACACTGGATATCAATTGGGATCAACTTTAAGTTTCAAAAACTGGGTTGAACTTTTGAAACCAGAAGCCGACCCCAATTTATATACTTCCTCAAAAAAGGTTACAACTACTTCTCAAAGGTCACACCTAACAGTGCCTTTCCGTGTGGGCCTTTGGGGGCAACTTTCATTCAAATCATTACACATAGCTCCAAGCCTATGTTGTCCAGGTAGTTTGATGTGGTAATATGAATAACAATTTCCCCCATAGCCTCATACATTTGAATGCTTGGTCATTAGGGAGTGGTGCTACTTGAGAGGGATTAGGATGTGTTACCTTGTTGGAGTATGAGCAGCCTTGTTGGAGTATGAGCAGCCTTGTTGGAGTATGAATGGGATTTTTGAAAAAAGTGTGTCATTGTGAGTGGGATTTGGGGTACCCAAATTTCAAGCTACGTCTAGTGGTTCTCTCTTCCTGTTGTCTGTGGAATCAGATGTAGGATTCTCAGCTAACATGTCCACATGCATGACACCATGCTTCCCAACATGAGGATAATGCAGTATAGCCCTGAAATTGTTAGAAATCCCCAATTAAATGCTTTTCTTTTTAAAAGTTTCAGTGGTCATGGTGTCTCTTCACAGCAATGGAAGAACCAAGGATGAGACAAATCTAATGATAAAAATTTATTATCATCTATTTTCATGATTCTAATGAGTGATTATCTTTTATTTATAACTAGTTCAGAGACTCTTTGGTAAGTGAACCATTTTCTTTGTATTTTCAATTTGTGAGAATCATAGGAAACACTGCTGTATCCTGAAAGTCTTTGAAATATGTGCACACTGTGAATGGCCTAGTTGGGGCAATTAATATGTCTTTAACACATATATGGCATGTCATTGTGTTTAGAACATTTACAATAACTCCAGATTTTTCAAGCAATGTATTATCACAGCAGTCATCATGCTTTGTAATAGATATAGATTTATTCTTTCTATATGAAATTGTGTAACTTTTCATTAACACCTCTGTCCTGGTTACATTTTACCAAATTGACACAAACTGAGACATACTTGTAAAGAAGGAATCTTAACTAAAAAAAGAAGTCACTTAATAAGATTGGCCTTGTAGGCAAGCACATGGGGCATTTTTTTTGATTAATGATTCATAACAGATATCTTAGCCTACTTTGCATGGTGCCACCGTCTTGCAGGAATATATACACAGTCAGCTGATGCAAATTTCTGAGTTGTATAAGAAAACAGGCTGAAACAAAACATGAGGAATGAGCCAGTTAGCAGGACCCCTCCGTGGTTCAGATTTAATTTATGCTTCCAGGTTCCTGCATATATATATATATATATATATGAAAGTGAAATTGGTAGATTATTTGTAGTTCTGCTTTTCATTTTTTAAAAGACCTCCAATCTGTTTTCCTCAACGGATGTAACAATTTGCATTTTTCTCCACACCATTTGTTATCCCTTATCTTAGTGATAATTATCACTGTAAAAGCTTTGAGTCAGTATCTGATTATGGTTTTAATTTGCACTTTCATTGTTATTGTTGATCAGCACTTTTTTACATATCTCTATTGATTATATGCATGTCTTCTTTTAGAAATTACCTTTGCTCACTTTTCTCAATTAGGTTATTTATCCTAATATGAGATGTTTGAATTCCATACATATTTCTGACATTAAGAAGATATTAGAAATACGATTAGAAAGCAAGTATATATAGGTAAACCAGAAAAGTTATCACATAAGTAAGTCCACATATGTATGGTTAACTGATTTTGACAAAGGTGCCAAGAACACACAAAGGGGAGAGGATGGTTTCTTCAATAAAAAAGTCCAGTTTAAGGTATGAATTAGTAAAACTACCAGAAGAAAATAAAGATAAGATTTCTTGACATTGTTCACTTATAGATTTGTAGCATGATACCCAAATACAGATAATAAAAACAAACAAGACAGATGAGATTTCTCTGATTTCCCTTTAAAAAGCTTGTGAACAGCAAAAGAGAAATTAAAACCACAGGGAACAAGGTTCCAGAGGTAGTGCTGGCACCACCAGCCCCTGCTGCAGTGGGCCTCTTTGTTCCACAAGACCCTGCCCCCCCACAAGCTTGCCGTTTCCTCTGTGGGGTCCTTGGACCACCAGGACTCTCTCTTCCTGTGCTGATATCAGAGGTCCAGACCAGTGAGTTTGTGCACACCTGGTAGGAAGGTCCCCCAGGGAGTGCTGGCACCACCAGCCCCTGCTGCAGGGGACCTCTTTTTTCGACCCGACCCTGCTCCCCCCCAGCAAGTTTGCCCTTTCCTCTGTGGTGTCCATGGTCCACCAGGACTTCCTCTTCCTGCACTGAGATCAGCTATCCAGAGGGGTGAGTGTGGGCAAGCCTTCCTGGAAGGTCCCCATCTGCAGAGACTCCCCTAACTGCAATCAAAGGAAGAGATGGGCTGCGCCAATCCAAGAATTCCTCCAACAACCTGAAAAGCAACATGATCACAACAGAATCCAGCAAGTATGCAACAGGAAAACCAGAGCAACCTAACCCAGAAGAAGTAGAGAAAATCGACGTTAAACTTAACATTATGAAAGTGATAAAGACCATTAAAGAAGAGGTGAAAAACTCCTTTGAAGAAAGGGATGAGAAAACTAACAAAAAGTTAGAAGCAATGAATAAGTTCTTCAAAGATACCCTAGAAAAAAAAGAAAAAGCAATCAAACAGGTAATGGAAACAGTTCAAGACTTAAAAACTGAAATGAAAACAACAGAAACCTAGGGAAGGCTGGAGATGGAAAATCTGGGTAAATGAGCAGGAACTGCAGAGACAAGTATAACCAACAGAATACAAGAGATAGAAGAAAGAATCTCAGACACTGAAGATACGATAGAGAAAATAAACTCATTGATCAAAGAAAACAACAAATCTAACAAATTCTTAACACAAAACACCCAGGAAATCTGGGACACCATAAAAAGACCAAACCTAAGAATAATAGGGGTAGAAGAAGGAGAAGAAGTACAGCTCAAAGGCCCAGAAAATATACTCAACAAAATTATAGAAGAAAACTTTCCCAACCTAAAGATGGATATGCCTGTGAAGGTACAAGAAGCATACAGAACACTGAATAGACTGGATCAAAAAAAAAATCCCCTCGCCATATAATAATCAAAACACAAAACATGCAGAATAAAGAAAGAATACTAAGAGCTGAAAAGGAAAAAGGTCAAGAAAGGTTTAAAGGTAAACCTATCAGAATTACACCTGACTTCTCTATGGAAACCATGAAAGCCAGAAGATCTTGGATAGATGTGTTGCAGACACTAAGAGACCATGGATGGAAGCACAGACTACTATACCCAGCAAAGCTTTTTTTTACCATCGATGGAGAAAACAAGATATTTCAGGATAAAAACAAATTTAAGCAATACATAGCCACAAACCCAGCCTTACAGAAAGTACTAGAAGGAAAACCACAACTAAAGGAAGCAAACAATACCCATAATAACACAGACATCTAACAGCCCTTCACTGGCACAACTCAAAGAAGGGAAACACACTAACTCTACAATCAAAAAAATATAACCACAGTTAATAACCTCTGGTCATTAATATCACTATCAATGGACTCAATTCACCTATAAAAAGGCACAGGTTAAGAAAACAGTATCCAACATTCTGCTGTTTACGAGAATCACACCTCAACCACAAAGACAGATATTATCTCAGAGTAAAGGGTTGGGAAAAGGTTTTTCAATCAAACGGCCATAAGAAACAAGCAGGTGTGGCTATACTAATATCAAACTAAATTGACTTCAAACTAAAATCAATCAGAAGAGATGGAGATGGACACTTTATACTCTTAACAGGAATAATCCGTCAGGATGAAGTCTCAATCCAGAATATATATGCCTCTAATATAAAAGCACCCATATATGTAGAAGAAACATTACTAGAACTCAAACACACATCAAACCCCACAAAGTAGGAGAATTCAACACTCCCCTCTCACCAATGGACAGGTCAACCAGACAGAAACTTAACAGAGAAATAAGTGAACTAACAGATGTAATGAATCAAATGGACTTAAAAGACATCTATAGTACATTTCACCCAAACAGGAAAGAATATACCTTCTTCTCAGCATCTCATGGAACCTTCTCGAAAATGATCACATACTTGGTAACAAAGCAAACATCCACAGATACAAAAAAATGGAGTAACCACCTGTGTCTTATCGGATCATCATGGAGTAAAGTTAGAATTTAACAACAATTCCACCCCCAGAAAGCATACAAACTCATGGAAACTGAACAGTCAACTACTGAACCACACCTGGGTCAAGAAAGAAATAAAGAAAGAAATTAAAGTCTTCCTTGAATTCAACGAAAATAAAGACACAACATACCCCAATCTGTGGGACAATATAAAAACAGTGCTAAAAGGAAAGTTCATAGCACTTAGTGCCCACATAAAGAAAATTGAGAAAGCACACAATAGTGACTTAACAACACACCTGAAAGCTCTAGAGAAAAAAGAAGCAGACTCACCCAAGAGGAGTAGAAGACTGGAAATAATCAAAATGAGGGTTGTAATCAACAAAATAGAGACACAGAAAACAATCCAAAGAATCAATGAAACAAAGAGCTGGTTCGTTGAGAAAATCAACAAGATCGACAAACCCCTATCCAAACTAATCAAAAGGCAGAGAGAATACTCATATTAACAAGATCAGAAATGAAAAAGGGGAATATAACAACAGACACTGAGGAAATTAAGAGAATCATTAGGTCTTACTACCAAAGCCTGTATGCCACAACATTGGAAAATGTAAAAGAAATTGACAGTTTTTTAGATAAATACCATATAACAAAATTAATCAAGACCAGGTGAACAATTGAAATAGACCTATAAATTGTGAGGAAACAGAAGCTGTCATCAAAAACCTCCCAACCAAAAAAAGCTCAGGGCCAGATGGTTTTAATGCAGAATTCTACCAGAACTTCCAAGAAGAGTTAATACCTATTCTCCTTAAGGAGTTTCGCATAATAGAAACAGAAGGGTCATGTGAAAACTCTTTTTATGAAGCTACAATTACCCTGATACCAAAACCACACAAAGACGCAACCAAGAAAGAGAATTATAGACCAATTTCACTCATCAACATTGATGCAAAAATTCTCAATAAGATACTGGCAAACCGAATCCAAGAACACATCAAAAAAAAAAATCATCCATTATGATCAAGTAGGCTTCATCCCAGAGGTGCAGGGCTGGTTCAACATATAGAAATCTATCAATGTAATCCATCATATAAATAAACTGAAAGAAAAAAAAACATATGATCATTTCCCTAGATGCTGAAAAAGCATTTGACCAAATTCAACACCCCTTCATGATAAATGTCTTGGAGAGATTTGGGTACAAGGATCATATCTAAATATAATAAAAGCAATATATAACAAGCCAACAGCTAACATCAAATTAAACAGAGTGAAATTCAAAGTGATTCCACTAAAATCAGGAACAAGACAGGGCTGTCCACTCTCCTCATATCTCTTTAATATAGTGCTTGAAGTTCTAGGAATAGCTATCAGACAGGATAAGAGGATCGTGGAGATTCGAAATGGAAAGGAAGAAGTCAAACTTTTGTTACTTGCAGATGATATGATAGTGTACATAAGTGACCCCCAAAACTCTACCAAAGAATTTCTACAGGTTTTAAATACCTTCAGTGACGTGGCAGGATACAAGATCAACTCAAAAAAAAATACAGTAGCCCTCCTATACAAAAAGAATAAAGAAAGAGAGAAGGAAATCAGAGAAACATCACCTTTCACGATAGCCACAAATAGCATAAAGTATCTTGGGGTAACACTAACCAAGTAAGTAAAAAATCTATTTGGCAAGAACTTTAAGACCTTGAAGAAAGAAATTGAAGAGGATACCAGAAAATGGAAAGATCTTCCATGCTCCTGGATTGGTAGGATCAATATAGTAAAAATGGCAATTCTACCAAAGGCAATCTATAGATTCAATGCAATCCCCATCAAAATCCCAACAAAATTCTTCACAGAACTTGAGAGAACAATAACTAAGTTATATGGAAAAACAAAAAGCCCAGGATAGTCAAAATAATCCTATACAATAAAGGAACTTCAGGAGGCATTACCATCCCTGACTTCAAACTCTATTACAGAGCTACAGTAATGAAAACAGATTGGCAGAAAAACAGAAATGTTGACCAATGGAATTGAATCGAAGACCCAGATATTAATCCACAAACCTATGAACACCTCATATTTGACAAAGAAGCTAAAAGTATAAAATGGAAGAATGAAAGCATCTTAAACAAATGGTACTGGCATAAATGGATGTCAGCCTGTAGGAGAATGAAAATAGATCCGTATCTATCTCCATGTACAAAACTCAACTCCAAATGGATTAATGGCCAAAAGATACTTAAGGACATGTTCAACTTCCTTAGTGATCAGGAAAATGAAAGTCAAAACAACTTTGAGATACCCATCTTACACCTGTCAGAATGGCTAAAATCAAAAACACCAATGACAGCCTATGCTGCAGAGGCTGTAGAGTAAGGGGAACACTCATCCATTGCTGGTGGAAATGCAAACTTGTGCAACCACTTTGAAATCAGTGTGGCGGTTGTTCAGGAAATTGGGAATCAACCTACCTCAGGATCCATCAATACCACTCTTGGGAATATACCCAAGAGATGCCCAATCATACTACAAAAGCATTTGTGCAACTATGTTCATAGCAGCATTGTTTGTAATAGCCAGAACCTGGAAACAACCTAGGTGCCCCTCAATGGAAAAATGGATCAAGAAAGTGAGGAATATATACACATTAGAATACTACTCAGCGGTAAAAAAACAATGACGCCCTTAAATTTGCATGCAAATGGATGGAAATAGAAAACACTATCCTTAATGAGGTATCCCAAACCGAAAAAGATGATTTTGGTATGTACTCACTCATTAGTGGACCCTAGCCATAAACAATGACATTAAGCTTATAGCTCACAAGCCTAGAGAAGCCAAATAGCAAGGAGAACCCAAACCCAAAGAAAAACATATATAGATCCTCCTGGAAATTGGAAGCAAACAAGTTTTCCAGGCAAAATGTGGAGGCATGAGAATCAGGATAAGAGTGGACATAGTGGTGTGGGGTAGGTAGAAGGGGAGAGAGGGACGGAGAAGGGAGAAGGGATGGACTGGGGAGAGCTTAGGGAAGTGAGAGGGTGGAGATGAAGGGAGGGTGGATATTGGAGAAGAGAATATGATATCCACATTAAGGGAGTCATTTTAGGATTGGCAAGAGTGTTGGCTCTAGAGGGGATCACAGGTGTCCATGGGGATGTCCCCAGCTAGGTACTTGGGCAGCAGAGGAGAAGGTGCCTGATCCAGCCTTGTCCCATAGTCACATTGATGAATATCTTGATCATCATCATAGAAATTTCTTCCCATGGATGGAGATAGAGACAGAGACCCACATTCACATCAGAGCAATGGACTGAGCTCCCAAAGTCCAGTCGAAGAGCAGAAGGTGGGAGAAGATGAGCAAGGAAATCAGGATCAGGAGAGGCTGGTCCACCAACAGAGACAGTGTGCCTGATCTAATGGGAGCTCATCAAATCCAGCTGGACCAGGACTGAATGAGCATATGATCAAACCAGAATCTCTGAATGTGTTTGTCAATGGGGGCTGACTGAGAAACCAATAATAATGGCACTGGTACCTATCTCTTCTGCATGTATTAGCTTTTTGAGAATCTAATCTATATGGATGCACACCTTTCTAGGCCGGGATGGAGGGAGAGGGCCTTGGGCTTCCCACAGGGCATGGTACCCTTCCCCCTTTTAAGGAAGCAGGGGGAGGGAGTAGAGTTAGTCGGGGAGCAGAAGGGGACTGGGAGAAGGTGAGGAAGTGTAAATTTTTGGAATGAAAAATAAAAGAATATTAAAAAATAAAACCACAGAGAAAGAGATAAACATGGGGTGGGAGAATATATTTCTGAATAATAGACTATAGCATGTTAAATAATTTGGGATGATTTTTGCCTTTGTCTTCTATCTTAATTTTGTCATGTGCCTAGTTTGTTTCATACATATAATTTGTTCTTAGTAAATTCTCAAGCATATTATTTTTAACTGAATAGGTAAATGACACTGTTGATATCTTTTACCTGATCACACAAAGGAAGAGCCATGTCATGATTTTTTAATGTAAATTCAGGAGTAGGTATTGGACACAGTTTCACGCCATGGGAAATTAAAAGAAGGTTGTCTGTGAAGTTTGGCTTGCTTTTGGATAATAGAAAAAATAAAACTTACGTGAAGATGCTTTATGTGAAGCATTGTTGAATAGAGAAAAGAGAGAGAGGGGAAAGAGGGAGGAAGTGATTGGAGGGAAAAACAGAGAGAGAAAGAGACAGAGAACAAATCTGTATTACTACAGGCAGAACTAGACAGCGACTAAGGCCTGTAAAAGAAACCCTGTGGTTAAACATCAGGCAGACTATATGCATTTTCACTTATGGTCAGTCTGTATCGGGGGGTTGTCAATCAGTCTTTGTACATTGCTACCTCATGGTTAGCATATCCATGATGCGGGAGAATTGTCTGTATTCTGTCAATCATGTTTTAAATAAACGCAGATTGGCCAGGCAGGAAGTATAGGTGGGACAACCAGACAGGAAGTAAAGGTGGGGCAATGAGAACAGGAGAATGCTGGGAAGGAGGAAGCCCATTCTTCCACAGTCCTGCCCAGACCACCTAAGAAGCAGGATGTGACCTGCCCCACTGAAAAAGGTACTGAGCCAGTGGATAACATAGATAAGGATAATGGGTTAATATAAGCTACAAGAGCTAATAAGAAGCCTGAGCTAGTGGGCCAATCAGTTTATAATCTTATGGAGACCTCTGTGTGATTTTCTTTGGGTTTAAACGGCTGCAGGAACTGGGTAGGACAGAAACCCTGACAAGCAGGCCCTCTTGTTACATCTCCAGTCCCAGTGTGTATGCTCAAAAGACCATATCAATTCTACACATGTAGATGAAATTCCATGAGGGATGGATAAAGCTGCAACTTCTCAATTCATACCAGTTATAGAATAATATTGAGAAAAAAAGAAACTATAGAAAAAATCATATGTCAGAACAAAATTTCCAACAACATCAGTACTAGAAAAATAAAGAATTGAACTTTTCAGGGTCCTCTAGAGAGATTTTACCAGTCAATCCTCAAATCAATCAACTATTAATGTAAACATAAACATATTTTAAAATATAAATGATATCCTTAACTAGATGTATAATAAAGTATCACTGTTTGAGACATTTAATAATTTTAGAATTAATAGCTAACTAGTGAATCAATTATAGTCAGAGACACATCACTAATAATAAATATGTATTCTAAAAAGTCTTTTTATCTTGCTAAATTATAATCAATAATTTCATTAATAATTATGATAAGCCTCTCTAAAACTTATTGCAGTAATATATATGGAAATGGCTGTTGGAACAATTCATTTTCTAATAACATCAGAACAGTAAGGGTAACAGTTCTGTTTGACCTGAGACTGGCAGCAGACGTCTTTGACCCTTTTAGTAACCATGATGACTTACAGCAATTCTATCAAGTTACTAATTCAGTTTCTATATAGACTTTATAGATAGCTAGGTTAATATTTCAACAAAACAAATATATTAATAAGAATAAAATTTAGAAGAATAGAAAATGTAGCTAACAAAATAATATATTTGTGATCTACAAGTGATTGGGAAGTGCAAAGATAAAAAAATACCATTCTTATGATTGTTGGGGTATTTTTTAATAACATGGTCCTAGAAAGTTGTATCACAAAAATCAATTACAAGTATTTAGTAATTTAGTAGATATACAATATGTTTATATTCAGTTACAAGTGAAATGCATTAAACTAAAGTCTTTGCTCCTAGGTTTGTCTATTTGTCCTGTATTTCTGATACATTTGACTTCAACTTTTTTCTCTCATTTTACTTACAAAACCCCTGTCCTTCAATTATCCCAAGTTCCCCATAACATTTCTCATTTACATGGTCCCATACATCCTTTCATACATCATGGAACTATGCAGAGGAAAGGAAAAGGAGAACCACTCACTGAATCCATGTGGTTATCTGATTTACATGTTGTCTTACTTGGTATGGCATTTTATAGTTACACCATACAAAGCAAGTAAATCATTCCACCTTCCCAAGTTCCTTTGTCATTCCACACCATATTTTCACATCATATGATCTATACTATTATACATCATTTTCCAGTGCCCAGCAAAACACCATACCATGCATTGCTTTAGCCCTAATACTAGAATGATGTCTGAATAATAATAAATTTTTAAATACAATTCTTTGAATGATTAAACTTCCCTAAACAATAAACATTAAGGAAGCTCCAATATTTTGAAAACATCTCAACAGAAACAAAAGATGAGTAAAATAAAGGTGTAATTTAATACATAAAACACAGGAAGAAGAAATCATTTATAAAAGTAAAAGATATCATCAAAAGAAAAATGAAAAAGTTTACCTGGAATTTAGGGAGAGCTAATACAAATAAGAGTTTGGGTGACTTTGAACAGATGAGGTGTCTGCATATGCAAATGTTAAGAAACATGGTCAATGCATGGAGACAGGAAATGAGTGTCATCTGTCAATAGGGAGATGGCTGAGGTAGGCAATGGAGGTTTAATTCAGGTTTAAGTATGATATGCTGGTCTGAAAAACATTAGACTATACACAGGTAGTTTCAGAAGACAAATAGTGAGAAGATGACTATTCCACAACTATACATATCTGTATTCATTTTCTAGTTCAGTAATTTTCTAATTTCTGTGAATATGAAAATTTGTGGACATAGGATATGGAATACATATCTGTGATATAATTGTATTTTTATATAAAAGAAATGGTATTCCTAGAAACTACAAATTTATTATCTACTTTATAAGTATTTTTATTAAGTATCCATATATATTTAAGAATTACAGTATATTTTTTGATTTTATATATACATGCATATGTATAGTAGCAATATTATCTTTTAAATACATTAATTTTCATTTAAATTTATTTTAGAACTCAAATAGTTACATACATGCATTGTGTATGTACATACATGTGCATAGGAATATACACATGTATCTTTCTTCATTTGGCAGGCAATAATCAACATTCATATGTATTCTAGGGTTCTTAGCAGTCTTTCTTTTTTTGTTTGTTTTCATTTTGTTTTTGAAACAGGATTTCTCTGTAGCTTTGGAGCCCAACCTGGAACTAGCTCTGTAGACCAGGCTGGCCTCGAACTCACAGAGATCCGCCTGCCTCTGCCTCCTGAGTGCTGGGATTAAAGGCCTGTGCCACCAGTGCCCGGCCCTTTGCAGTCTCTCATGAATCTAAAGCCTACAAGATTAGAACCATCATTCTCGTCAAGGAGAACGATCAAATGAATGAGATCAGAGTGACAATGCAAGGCCTATGAAATGGAGGAACTGAGGATAAAGGTGGAAGACACCTTGGAAAAGATCTTCATTTACAAGTTTCAGAAGAAATTGCACTCTCACAAAGTGGTAGATAGTGGGGAAGATTATCTACAAAGAACTGTGATGGCTGTTATTTAGCTCTCAAGGAAATCACAAACATTTATTCCATGGTATCCTAATTAAGGTTCCTATTGCTGTGACAAAACACAATAATCAAAGGCAATTTGGGAAGGAAAGGGTTTATTTGTCTTACAAATACCTATTGCTGATCATTATTAAAGAAAGGCAAGACAGAAACTGAGACAGGGATAGAACCTGGAGGCAGGAGCTGGGGCAGAAGCCATGGAGGTATGCTGCTTACTGAAATGCTCTGCATGAATTTTTCATTCTGCTTCCTTATAGGACCCATGGCCAACAAGCCAGGCCTGGCACCACCAACATAGGTGGGGCCTCCCCTATCTGTTGCTGATTAAGAAAATACTTTCCAGCTGGATCTTCTGAGTGCACTCTCTCAGTTGAGGTTCTCTTCTTTCAGAAAATGCTTAGCCAGCACACGTGGTATAAGGATAAGAAGTGTGAGTCCACCCAAATGTTCTATTTACAATAAGAAAATGAATACCTATTCCAAGTCAGGAAAAGATAAAGGTAATATGTTTAAGAGCAGGGTTGTCACTCTCTATAGCACGCCAATAGGCACTGCACTTGTTCTTCTCTAAGTATTTCTATATCTTGTTTGAAAAGATCCCAAGACACTTTTTCAAGGTCATCTGGAGTATTAGTAAGAGAAGTTACAGGTATTCCTTGTTCATATATAGTTTGAGTTTTTCAAAATTTAAATTGTGGATTTTAATAAATATTTTTTAAAAAATATGAAAAAATTATATGAAACAGAAAGGTTAAGTGCCATACATATTAATCACAGTTTCCCAGGCAAACTATTTTTTAAAAAATAGATACTGAGTAATAGAATTCATTAAAATGATCTGTTTGGCTCCAACAAAAATCAACACTGACACATGCATATATTTTCAAAAACCACTCAGCAAATCGTGTATCTGAGAGCTGGTTTACATTTGTGCAGTAAGAAGTTGACATCATCGAGAGAACACTAAGGGTGAGCATTTTCCAGCGCAAGTGCTCATCAGAATCAAGGAGAGAGGTGCATTAGCCACCTCTCCTCTTATGCAAAACCTATAACTAGCTAAACCAGATATAAGTGACGAATTGATTTAAAAGTCCTAAATGGATCTTCAAAGGTTTAGTGAAAATTATATTTTAAATTCTCACACAAGTTTCTTTGCTCACCCAGTTTTTTTAAGTTTTGACACAGTCAGGTGTACCTTTCCATTCTTCTTGCTGGCTTCATTCAAAAGAGGTTGTGCTATTTTCCTGAGAAATATTTATAAAATCTTTAGGAAATGAGAAAAAAAAGGATTGTTTATGAACTATTTTGTTTTAAATGAGAACCACAAGAGTGCACTGTTTTCTACCCACAATGTAATGTTGTTAAGTGTGCAATTATTTCCTTAATTGAAATACAATTACCTTAAAAGAACATAATGTTTTTTCCATGATCAAGCACACACATAAATGACATGAGAAAGGGATATGGCCTGAAAGTTGGTTACATGGTGATTTAGACACTTTCTATACTCATTTGTTGAAAAATAATCATATTACATTCTTCTCTTACAAACACTGTTTGTGCAAGATAGAAATTCATTTAAGGATTCTATTAGCTTTTATTGCCAGGCTTTCATATGTTTTAATTTTATTATATCCAAAGTGTCTTATTTTTTACATTATTAGTAAATAGAAATAGTTTTTAGAACATAAGGCAGCTAACTGATACAATTGAACATAAGAACCCCTTAGACATTTTTAAGCTAGAGCATTTTAGTTCATCCATTCCTGTATAATTATACATCTCCTGGTTTGTCTCCTGTAATTCACAATTTCTTCCTGCTGCTTAATCGCAGGCTTCAGCAAGCACATTTTAGTGGGAGAAAGACTGAGTGATTTTTCTGTGAATCGTTTATTTGTTGTGTGCATTAAGGCGATGATTACCCTCAAGGGGAAAAATGAGTGTCTGTATAAAAGATGCAGGAGTAGAGATAAGAGATGGGTTTAAACACATGCAAAATTCAGATTCATTTCTATAGGAGAAAATAACAAGGAAATGAATCATCAATATATCTGTAGACTTCACACCAATCATTTTTAATGTAGAAAGTATAGCAGATTCCAATATTATATCTTAATTATAAGAAAGAGCTAGTATCAAGCTGATAACTCCAGCACTGAGAGGTTTGTGTGGTTCATGAAACTTCACCAAATAAGGGCAATTTTAGTTCTTATTAAACTAAATAATAAATAATGAGATACAACAGTGCATTTATAACAGGTTTTGGAGTTTTGACAGATGAATTGCTACTGATGATCTTTCTGCTTTTTAAATAACATCTTAACACACTATAATGAAAAATGAGAAAGCACAGATTTGACTAAAGAAAAAGTTGCCAATAACTGTGAGGAATGGTAAACAGAGTCAGTGACAGGCCATTTGGAGCCACTGGTTATATTTACTTTGCACAACAGAACAGATAAATTGTGAAAGTTTGACTTACTAGAGAAAGATGCAATTGGGAAGATTTTCACGGAAGTATATTTGTTTTTATTGTCAGTCTTTTATTCTCAGCTAAATCCTGAGGGTTTGGGATCCATAATCATCTGTGTCATGTACTTGCCTTCATTCCTTTTAAATGAGAATCAGCTCCTCTAGGAGGATTCCAGATGCCTCATTTTAACCCTTTGAAATGGAGTCCATTGTGAATTATGCTACAAACATGCTCTGGACCAAGAAGTTTGTCAGTGCAGACTGTTAAATATTCACCTTGCTGTTCACAATTAAGTATCCCTCATCTATTCTGTACTACTTTATTTCCCTTGAGATTTTTTAATTGAAACTGGAGACATGAATACAAGTTTTACACTGGCTTCCCAAACCTTTCAATAGACTTCCAAAAAAGAAATCTATCACTCATAGAGAAGGGAAGAGCTGTCCAGCGCTCTGTGTGAATGAAGGCTGCTGAGCTAGGCTGAAACTGCATTTGATCTGTTTCTCTGTTGATTTTGTAAACCTTCTAAGGGTTACCATAGTAACAAGCAAATTATCCCCTCTCCCCTAACATCTTTCAAGCATATAACAGCGATAAAGACAAAGGTTAGGGTTAAAAGAGTTACAGGATCTTTCTCAACACCAGTATCTCTCGGAAGGAGTCATGATTAGTCTTTGAAAAAATCAAGTATATTTTTCATACCACAGTCACAAGAAAAAGTTGGGTCAGCATCTACTTACATCTCTGATGTCTGCGTTTGCTCCTGTACATGGTCATTCTGAAAAAGGAAATGCCGACTTTCTAAGAAGTAATTGATTTGATCACGGAGACAAAGAGACGGGTTCTGCTCCTGCTTTGCAGTGAGGCTGTTGTTCGCTGACAGAAGGTAACCAGCAATCACATAGTGAAAGCCAGGGCAATACCATTCTCGTAAAATTACAGGGATGTGCCACTGCCTGTAACCACTCTGTCCAATGCAAATCTACCAGAAAACATTATAATTTTCTAACCCTCCCAATCAATATTAGCTAAGTTCTCTAATAAGATCTAGACTATTAAAGTGGTGTGCTCAAAGCAAAGTTGAATTAAGAACAGATTCATGCAGTTAGCAGGAACAGTAAAGCTAAAAATTAAAGTGTAAAGCGTGAAAATTCTTGTTTGGTATTTTCAAATATTAAAAAAATATCATATGAGTTTACAGAACCTTTGGCCATTCCAAAATACTGAATTTTGTATTTTGTTATGAAATTCTACTTAATCTTTTTCTTCTCTGCACCTCATGAATTTTGTATATTTAATTACTGAAGCAGTTATCACTTACCATGTTGTCTATTTCCTTAACCAGTATGCACTTTGACAGCAAAGCAGAACTGCATGCTTAGCATTTGAACGAAAAAGGAGGGTACACACATGGACCTCTAACTGAGAGAGTACCTAACCCATGCTAGGCACTTTGCTGCTTCTCACAGAAAGTTCTTTAGAACCTTCCATCCACCTGCAACCTCATTGCAGTACTTAGTTCCTTACTTTCACAATACTGAGGTGAAACCTTACCTAAAAATATTTCACAATATCCAGAAGTAGAGGATGGGAACTGTGACTTCATATTCAGAGATATGTTAGGTGCCCATACTCTATTCAGAGAACAGTATCGGTCACCCAACTCACACATTATGCCCGACCCAGATACTCTTGAGTGTTAGGGGCTGTAAAGTCACTCTCAAGTGTTTTCATTCTTTCTTTTCTTTTTCTCTATTTCCAGTCCAGGAACACACACACCAACAGTGGAGCATTTGTAGATAATAAGACATCTAGATTATACGTTAAGTTCCCCATCCTTCAGAGCATCAGAGGTGGCCATGTTCAGCTACCAAAATTCTTTTTTAGTTAGAATTGATAGTCAGAGAAGTTGTGAGCTTCAATAGGTGGATGATTTGAGTGTAAAGACAGTTTTATACTATAGCAATTATTGTATTTCATAATTAGAGATGTCAAAAATGTCATCCAATAGTTTTCAATATTTTATCCAACATCTTCCACTTTTGAATAACTGCACTCTTCAGCAAGGATGCCAGAGATCACAGCATTGCATCTCCTTTCAAAGAAAAGTTGCAATCGTCCCCTACTTAGGTATTCTTGTATAGTTTAGCATGTGCTGCATAACTCTTCCTTCTGATTAGTTTTCTCATTAAAATTTAGCAATCACCTGTGATCATCCACTTTATCTTTTCTATTGACACTTTTGTTCCTCATTACATAACTTTGTTTTCTTTAGCAAAGAATATCAAGAGTTCAGACTAGCAACTGCCACAGAGAACCTCAACAAATACTTGTGTATTATATAAATTTTAATAAATTATAAAGTCCATATAATTATAAATTATCAGTGAAATCATAAAATAGGCAAACATATGTGTAGTGACTTTATTAATTCAAACACGTCTTCATATCTATGTTTTATTTCCTTGGCTAATTTTAATGTTCTCTTATTGTATTAAATTATTTACACTTACAGCTGTGAAGTTACAGCTTAGTGCTACTGAAACAAATTCATATCTAGTAGACAGTGAGTCCTGTACAAAAGTCATTACTCTTCTCTTAGATACAATATCATGTAGATGACAGACTATAAAAACTATTTTAATCCAGCAAAATTAGAAAATACTTTCCCAATATGTGCAAGGTATGGAGAAAAAGAGAGTTAATGGTTATTAAGTAGTGATAGAATATTGTTATAAAACATAGATTTCTGTAATTTCAGCATTATTAAAGGATTATAAATAATAAAATTATACATTTCCTCTCTTTACAAAGTTAGTTCTCCATTCTCAATCATTACTAAAACTTGAACATGTTTATACAGACCACACTATTTAGGTTTATCACATATGAACAGCAACTCATCCTGCCATCATCACAGCTGTTAAAGTAAATTGTCTGTTGTGTACTCACCCATGATTGACATCCCTTATCAGGCAACACTTGCAGCATCATTGACTTTCTCAGACTGCATAGAGGGACTGCATCTTATCAATCCTTTCTAATGTTACTTTGCTCACATCAGAGAATCCAATCCCTACAGTCTTGAGTTTTATTGTTGAGATTGATGGCATATTGAATATTGGAAGGCTTTGACTATAGGAATTGAGCACCTCAGATATACTTGAGAAGAAAGAAACAATAAGCATCCACTTTGGCATAGTTATAAGGAGCAGGGGGCAAAAAGCCAGATGGAAATGAGAGCATTTAGTCTTCTAAAAGTAACCAAGCAATGTATGTATATATAAATCCCTCCCTCCCTCTCTCTCTCTCTCTCTCTCTCTCTCTCTCTCTCTCTCTCTCTCTCTCTCTCTCTCTGTGTGTGTGTGTGTGTGTGTATGTGTTTGTGTGTGTGTGTGTGCGTGATACAGAGATGAATACACAGAGAGACAGTGAATGCATCTTTGAGACAAACATATACTTTTTCAAGCTTTTCTGTTGCCTAGATAACTATTCCAGATTTAGAAGCAAGAGGACTTCCATAGCAAGGTAAGAAGTACATATAACAGAAAGTTTTATTGGGAACTACATCTATAAGAATTAAGTCTGAGTAGTAGAAGTACTGTGAGTGATTTCTGGGGCTCTTTGTTGAAGGTCCCTCTGGGAACCTGGAAAGGCACAGAAACCAAGAACACCATGCTTCGTGAAGATACCGCTGAGGGTGAATGCTATCTGGCTGAATAAGAGCTGACACTGAGAAACTGTGTGATTCCACTGGATACTAAACCTACCATCTGAATTATATATTTCTTTTTCTTTTTTATTATTTTATTTATTATCATTATTATTATGGTTTTTAGAGACAGTGATTCTGTATAGCTTTGGAGCCTGTCCTGGAACTAGCTCTTATAGACCAGGCTGGCCTCAAACTCACAGAGATCTGCTTGCCTCTGCTCCAGAATGCTAGGATTAAAGGCATGTACCACCACTGCCTGGCCTAAGGTTTGTACTTCTATAACTGACTCTACTGTTTTGATTGCCACCCTCATTCTCACTTAACATTTCAGAAAACTGTGACTCATGTTAAGTTGCACAGACAGTAAAGCATGTAGCCCTGTTTCAAATCTGACTGAATGTTCTTTACAGACAGTCGAATACAGCATGCATTGTAGAGTAGAAGGAATATTATCAGAAGCTATGTAAGAAATAAATGAGATTATACAAAATCCATGCTCAATAACAATTAGCAAAGGCTGGGAAAATGAATGTAATAATTTAAAAACAAATACTAACAGATCAGGGGGCTTTCAACTTTGGAGCCAGAGCTGATTTTGTTGTGACAGCAAGTCTTCTTAGTTATGATGGAATGGTGACTTTCTCTTTGTACCATATATAAAACACTAAGCATTTCTAGGATTGTAGAAATGCTAGATTATTAGAAAACTTATATGTTGTAAAATATTAAAATGTGATTTTCCCTAAAGTTTCGATGAAATTCAAAACATAGGAAGTTCTAAGAATTTTGTCATGACACAAGTCAAACAGAGTGATACTAAACCCAGACATCTTGAAATAAAAATGAAAGTTGAAATGATATAATGTTATGCCATCAAGATTTTTGAGTAGGTGCTTGGCACAAAACTGGTGTCACTTAGGAACTGTTGATGGAAAAACTCAGTGAGAGTGGCACTGATTACCTCAAGCAACTTGGATCATGGACTCCCAGCAGGGATTTAAAATTGGGGCTTTTCAAGTTATCACAGAACATTTCCTCTGGAAAACATTCTTCAAAATGATTTTTCTTAAGTGTCATGTGTTATTTATATCTTAATTCTCCTCTCTTTGGATCTTCTCCAGTTTGAACAGCTACCCACAGCTAACCATGGTTTTACGACTTTCTTATCATGAAAAGACAGGGATGTCAAGAACATATTCTTTGATTTTCCTTCATCATCATGTCAGGGGCCCTGTGGTACCACTCTTATGTCTGACATGCCCTTTCTTTTTTGAAGTGTCTCTCTGGAAATACAGTTTATGTTAGCCATTGAGACCAACATTATATCTGTTCCAGATAACAACCAACTGCTGCATTATATTTAATCTGCCTTTTCAAGAACTGAAATACATGAATATATCTTTCCACAGATATGTATAAAGTTACTTGAAATCTTGGCAAAGTATCCTGGTATTGGATCCATGTCTATTCATGAGAAATCAACAATTCTGATAGTAGATAATATAAACACATATACACATATATACATATATGCATACATATCCAATAGATATTCCCTTAAGATCAATTTCATGCCATATCATCTAGAATATCATTTTCTTTCCTGTACTAAGTTAATCACTGCTTTTGTTTTCAAAGGAGGGAATATAAAACTTCCTCAAGTTCATTTGAAGTTTTCATTTGTAATATGGACTTATATAATACTAATTTTCAGAATGAATTTTTTTTTATCTCTTACTGTGGTTGAACTGAAATAAGAAAACAAATCAAGTCTGTACTCCTTATTTGTTTTTATTATTATTAAAATATTAAGTACATCTGGAAAAGGCTTTCTTTTGTTTTTAGAAATACATAATTGGATTTTGTGAAGTCTTTCTTCACTCATTTGGACTTTTTTCAGTTCCTTGCTCTCTAACATCAAAGAAGTCTTTGAAATCATTAAGTTTTTGAAGTACTGAATTTTTACAAATATTAAACAAAGCTAAATTAAGTCTCCTTTGTAATTCATTATACAATCGATCTTATTTTCCGTGAATCTCATTAGTGGCAATGTTTCCTGAGCCTTTTTTTCCGTATTGTTGCTCTCCTCTCTTTGTATGCTTCTGAGGCAATTTTATTTAAGCTTTATCTCTTTTTTTTAATCTTATATTTAATTATCCAGACTCAGATTATCATTTTCCATTTATATTGTATTAATTTGCACCATTTGAAGAGTAGTAAAAATGTATCTTCTAACTTCATCCTTTGAATATACCCACATATTTAATAAGCAACAAATAATTTGAAGAAAATAATATGTATTTATTTATTTTAAATATAATTTTAAGAATTTTGATGGTTTTTCTCATACAGTAAAGGTGTAATCCTAGACTCAAAGAAGCACAAGTCCCTTTAAGGTGACAAACTCATTAAAGTGCTATTATATGCAATGAATTAACTCACTGCTTTGAAATGGTGCACATCTTTAATTCTAGCACTCAGAAGGCAGATGCAGGTGGATCTTTGAGTTTTAGGCCAATCTAGTCTATAAAGTAAGTTCCAGGACAGTTAGGATTACATAGAAAACCCTGTCTCAAAAAAAAAAAAATTGAACTCATGAACATATGAAAACAGTAATAACATCTGTTGATGGACAACATTTCTAATTGTTTTCCAATTTTGTGACTTCCTATCCAAGTCATATTTTGAAACATAATGCTCATGTTGATGGTACTTTGTATGAGAATTTGTAGTGAAGTCATTTCCCTTTAGACCAGGTGAAGATGCACAACTTGAACTAGAATAAAATATCCTTCAATATGGTGCTGAATTGTTCAGGACCTTGATTTTGTACTTAAAGGCATCTGGAATTCTGGTTAATATATTTCTACTAAGTCAAGCAGCTTTTCTGAACTTCCTTCTTTCTAAGCATGAACCTGATCATCATCTAGCTTCCTTTTGTAATTTAGATTGGTCCTGTCTTGTGTTTTATCTACTGTCAGCCTTCACCATCTCTAGGTTCAAAAGTCTTCAAATTGAACACACTGTGGATAAGTTATATTTGAAAAGGAAATTATATTAGTAATGAAAATGCATAAAATGTATTCTCTTAAAATTTTAATGTTTTTATTTATTACTGTGTGTGGTTTATACTATTGTGCACTTGTGGAGGTCAGAGGGTAACTTGTAAAGTTAGGTCTCTCCTTCCATCATGTAGATTCTAAGGATGAAATTCAAGTCTTTAGGCTTGGGGACACTTCTCCATTCTGAGTTTCCTTGCTATTCCCAGATGATATCCTTGCCATTAAAATTTAAAAATATACATTTTAAAACTTTTAAATAAAATTTACATTTTAATATGTTTTTCTAGGTTATATGGAGACAATTTAAAGCATGCAGGAAATCAGCTCACACATATGTAAATATTTTGCCATTTTGTGTGAGGAATGAGAATTTCAAAGACCTTGGTATGAACAGGGAGACCAAAATTCAATCCCTTCTGGAAACCAAGGAACAAGTTAAAGTAAATTTCTACTTTTTGTGTATGTGCAATATATGGATGTAATTTGCATCAAGTTTTTATTGTTATTAGTGAGGGAACAAATATATAATGCTGAAGATGGATGAGCTACAGAATTTAGCACTTGTCTGTATAAAGACTTGTATTCTTTGCTTTAAAGGCATACTTAATCATGGTTCAGATGACATAAGTTATAATTTTCTGTCATCATCCTTAGAGTCCACGAATATAAGCTTATACTGTAAGAGCTGGATTAAGTGTATATGAGATATTTTAATGAAAAAATATTCATTGTTTGGTTTCAGAATCATAATGAAATCACAACCAGGAAATATTTACATTTTGTCAAAGACAATATTTTTATTATTGTAGGAGCCAGCCACAATAAGCTAAATAGAAACAGACCACACAAAGGAAATTCTTTACTTTCAACCATTATCACCTGCCATAGTAGGACTCAGCATCAATAAGTTTAGTGGAGGCCTGAGTCTCAGTAGTTTACCCTGAATCAATACCTGGTTTCAAGAAGAACCACAAACTAGATTACCTGAGCACCACCAAAGAACAGACCATCCAAAGGAAATGCCAAACGTTTCTACCGTTGTAGATTGGATCACCTGCCAGCACATTCACCAGGACACCCCTAGAAATGTCAGCCAATTATGGGTTCTGAACCTTAGAAACCCCTCAGCTCCACCTTTACTACTATAAAAACCCAACTCTAACTAAACTCTAGACTCTCCGTTTATTCCAATATGTTGGACATGCAGATAGACCGAATTTGCAAACTTTCATAAAATAAAGGCTCTTTGCTTTTACATATGGGACTCGGTCTCCTTGTTGGGTTTTGGGGGACTTTGTGGATCTGTGCATAACAATTATATTAATCTTAAGCCCTGCATGGGGTAGGGCTTATTATCACATTTACAGAAAAAGGGAATGACAATCAAGAGTCAAGTTTACAAAACTCGCAAGAAACAGAACTAGGTGAGGTTCTGAGCCACAGAGGCCATACCTCATCGAAAAAAATCACTTCCTATCAATTGAAATACTAATGCTGATGAAGCCTAATTCAGAAAAGGGAAAATAAAATACTATCAAATATTTTCCTTAGTTCAAATTACTGAAGACTAATATCTTTTATTTCAAAGATTCAGAAAATAAGAAACAATTTGATCTATTGGTTGTCAATATGAAACATATTCTGACAATTGCTTATCTCCATATTCCAAATGGATAAAAACAATAATGGAACTGGTGCCAACCAACTCATAAATCCTATTGAAATTATATAATTAAATTAAAGTGAATAATGTTCTTCAGGAATAGGTTTCATATAAGTTAGGATAATGCAGAGAAAGTTTCATATTAAAAAAATAAAAGGTCTGAAAGTTCCATACAAATACACAGACATGCAGTTACATCATTTTGAAAACATTGGTTTGGGTATTAATAAACCCCACTCATGGCTCAAAATCTATCAAACGTACTCAGTTATAAAGCTTATAATTATATCAAGGACCAAATTGGTATAATTATTCTAATGGTTCAGTAATGGCACATATACTTTGGCAGTACCTGGCATCTCTCTTGCAGGACTTAAAACCTGATCAGAAAGAGGGAAATCTTGTCTAATACTGGAAACATAGCCAACTACAAAGGGCCAGTAAAGTTGAGAAACTACAATCACCACTTACTAAAACAGCACAATTCCTGACTACAGTTCTGCACTTATGCCCACAGCTAAGTGTAGAACTGACACTTCATCAAGGAAATTTCAGTTTGCAGCAGAAGGAGATCACTACAGACAACTACAACCAATCAAAATCCACAGTGCCTATGCCTACATTGACAAACAGCTCCATAACCATTACAGAAGAAGGTGTACGGACTGTAACAAGCAGAGGACAGAGGAATTGGCAGTGAGATTGTGTCTCCTAGGAATATTAGAAAATAGATCCATAAACTATAGACAAGGAAAATATCAAGATGTCTCAACCATACATAAACACCACAGTCAACTAAGCAATTCTGCAATAGAAGAAATATCTCCAGGCAAGAGCACAGCAATTGTTTACCCAATGACCAATGTTCAACTTTGAACGGAAACATAAAGTTACCAACATACAAACTTTGAAGGTAATTGGGAATATATATTTTTAAGTACAGAATATATATACATACATGCACGCACACACACGTCATTGATTAAGAAGAAGAGATCATGTGTTTGAAAGAGAACAAGGAAGTGTATATTGAAGGGTTCGGATAGAAGAAAGTGTACTTGGAGGAAATGGAGAAAATGAAGCAATTATATTATAATACTAAAACTACTAAATGTCAAGATCAATTACAACATATGTTTGTCTATATACATTAAAATTCTTTGGCAGTTTTATAAATTTTTGTCATGAATTTAATTCTTTTTTACCCCTCAGTAACTTTCATACCCCTTAATTTTCCTGCTGGAACCCTTCGTTTCTGGGGAGTTTATTGGAGAAAGGTTAATTTACTAGTGTCAACAGAACTGAAGGCAATGACATACCTCCTTTAAAGAGCATTAATTGTAAAAAAATCCTCTCAAGGAAGAGTTTTAATAATGTTAACTAAATATTAATTTCAATGTATAGATTATATTAAATGTTCTATCATTTCTAACACTAATATGAAAATTTTACTCACAAATTCCAAACAATATCAATATAAAATGTATATAATAATGTTATTGATTTGGTCTGTCTATAAAAGTAATCTGTATAGCAGTCCTGTCTAAAAATTCCTTTTCTATTGATATTTAGTTATAATTACCAAATTGATGAGCTACTTCAGTTGCGTATAATGAATATTCAGGTATAATGTCTGAAGGTATTTGAAGGTACTTTAGGAATTCATTTCCAATTTTCATTTGTGTGTACTTCTTCTACTTCTTCTTCCCTTTTTTCTTCCCTTTATTTCTCTATCTATCTATCTATCTATCTATCTATCTATCTATCTATCTATTTATTTATTGTCTGCTAAGGAGTTCATTACAACCTGGATATTCTTTGAGGATTTTGACCTCACATATGTGCTTCAAAGACAACTATTTGAATAAACTCTGCATTTGCCATTACCAGCACAGCAGTATGTGACCAGTAAAGATGTATATGCAATTCAAGATTGCTTTACCATTATAAAACCAATTTTAGATGATTAATTAAGTGCCCTTTTATACAGGAAAAAGAACTATGAGAGGAAGAAAGACTAAAATTGTATTTTTAATTTAGTGAAAACTAAGTTTAAGTTTTCTTTAAATGACAACCTGAGAGGCTTTAGAAAGTCACCCAAAGTATATAGTAAATATTAAATAAGTCATTATATTACTCCCAAAGCACAAACAGAAATAAAATATGTGACAATGTGATAATTCAGTTAAAAAATGATTTTTTTCTGATATCATTTAAAGTCGTTTGTAAAAAATAATATAGCTACAAGAGAGGACCCAAGTTTTGATCTTAGAACTATGGACCTTGACTTAATAACATTTGTTTGTGCTGGTATTTTCTTGTTTTGATGTTGTATCTACTCCAGTATCATAAACACCTTGTTCCCACCTCACTGAGATTAATCTAAATCTAATATATTTCATTTTTACTTAATTTAGAATTTCATATAAAATATCCCTTAAAATTAAATAAGATTTAAATATTTTATATATTCAAATTAGTGCACTTAAATCAAACCAAATGGTTAATGTAACCATGATTGTTTATGTGGACCTTATTTTCATAAGGAATACAGATACTAATCAATGATGACATGAATGGTTGTTTCTGTATAATCACAAATAGGTTTTCTGAAAGTAGATTTTGTTCTGATAAGAGTCTAAAATTAGTTCTTGACATTTACATGTTTTCTCATCTCTAAGAAGGAATGTAAGCATGGAACAGAGGTCAGAATGAAGCCACAGTGGCCAGAATTGTTAATGAGAATGGTTGCAGTTTGAAGGAAGATGTTGGAACAAGAAAAGCAGAATAAGACGTAATCCATATCCAACAACTAATTTTGACAATTTTTTTCTGATGCTTTATCTGCTATCATTTTCCTAAGAATTGCCCATTACTTTCTAAGAAAGTAATAATTAGTAGCTATGATCTTATGCCCCCATTAATCCATGCAGCAGGTTAGCATACACTGTACCAGATTTAAAAATCACATCCTGGAGAAGCTAACCAGAAACTTAATTTATGATGGGTGTTACATGAATCTCTTCATTTCTGAAGTTAATGTTTTACTGAAACTGTTTGATATCTACATCTAGGTAAAGAAAAGAAAAAAACCACAATCCCAGAAAACTTAGAGAACAATGAGGACAGTAAAAGTGACTTACATAGATCTAACCTACATCAGAAGTAGAAAAAGACAAATCTCCTGAGTAAATTGGGAGCATGCGGACCTTAGGGAGAGGATTGAAGGGGAGAGGGTAGAGGCAGGGAGGGGAGCAGAGAAAAATGTAGAGCTCAATAAAAATCAATAAAAAAAGAGGACTGTGCTTTTCCAGTACCTCAAAAACACTCCAAACAGTGGTTCTCCTTCATTAGAAGTAACAGTCATTGGTGAGAGAAATCCCAATAATCTATCAGTGAGGATGCAACAGAAGTCACTTCCATGCAGACCCCTACACATCATTTAGTATACTTTAGAGGCAACTCTGTACGTCATTCCTTCCCTGGAATCTATTATACAGATGTAGGCCAAGGGATAGTATTCTTGCTGGTGACTATGCCGCGAATAAAATAGTGGCAATTCCTAATACAGTGGAAAAGTAAAACAAGGTAAACAGCTAAAATGTACTAAGTCCTAACATGTTTCAAAGAAATAGAGAATTACAACTATAACTATAAAATTAGACTTAGAAAGTAATTATAAGACAATCAAGTCAAGGCATTTTGGAAATCTTCATTTACTTGATCCTTCCCTGTAAATTCTATTCCTCTTCTCTGCCACATTTATTATTTACCTCTCAAAATTATAGGTACACATCAAATATCTGTATAAATTTCCAGTGTCAAATTAGGCAGTTGATAGAAATCTAATTATTTATATGTCAGGTTCTAGAGGGAATACATACAGTTATTTGAATCCAGTTCTCTTCTGAAGCATGGCCTAGTCTGCCTCATAGTTTCACCCCACTGTTAAAATGTTGTTTCTTTTATTACATACTCACATATGGTTTGAATAGCAATTTAAATAATATATTAAAAGTGCTGAGAACAGTGTGTAAAAAGTATATGCTCTGTTGTCTCAAGGACTGGACCAATAGTTGTTTATAAACTATAACATATCCAATATTTCAAAAATGCACATTTATTTAAGTGTTTCTGGCAGAATTAGAACATGCCACTAAATGCATCATATGATAATGAATGTGAACTAATTTTAGGTGGACTTTTTAAAAGTATACACACACACAAACACATGCATATATATACACACACACCAGTGTCATTAGAAAACAATTGAATTCTTCCTTTGATAATTAAGTGTGTAATATTTCCTTTCCTTGCTTACTTTTCTGGCTAAGAATTCCAGATAAAAATTTATATTGCATTTAAATGATAACAGTATATTTCTTTAACTTTCTCCTCATCTAAGAGAAAAACCTACATCCCTCCACTTTGAGTAACTTTGTCATATGATGGTGTAGGATGGTCTTTTGTTTGTGTATTGCTTTTATTGGTTAAATAAAGAGACTGCCTTGGCCTTTTGATAGGGCAGCCCTTAGGTGGGCGGAGTAGACAGAATGGAAGGCTAGGAGAGAGAAGGCAATGTAACAGACACCATGTTTCTCTGGCCCAAGATGGACACTGGTTAGACTCATACCAGTAAGCCACAGTCAAGTAACAATACACATTAATAAAAATGGGTTAATCAAGATATGAGAGTTAACCAATAAAAGACTAAAACTAATGGGCCAGACAGTAATTAAATAAACACAGTTTCAATGTAATTATTTCAGACATAGACTAACCGGGCGCTAAAAACACAACCCTCTTCTCCTTACTACAATATGATTTTTTCATTCATTCATTCATGTATTATATTCTGACCATAGCTTTCCTTCCCTCTATTCCTTCCAGCCGCTATCCCCCAACCTTTCCTCTTCCCTATATCCACTCCTCTCTTTCTCGCCAGAGAAGTGAACACTTTTAAGGATTATCAACCAAGCATTGCATAGCAAGTTACAATAAAACTAGCCTAATATGAAATCTGAAAAAAGTAACTCAGAAGGAGGAAAAGGGTCTAAAGGGTAGGCAAAAGAATTAGAGACACCACCCACTCATACTCTTAAGAGTCCCACAAGAACATGAAACTATAGTACGAGAACATATATGCAAAGAAAGTAGCTCAGGCCCATTCCTGCTCCTTGATTGTTGCTTCAGTGAGCCCCTATGAATTCTGTTTAGTTCATTTCGTGGGCCATGTTCTTCTGTTTTCCTTATACTCTCTGACCCCTAAAACATTTCCATTCCCTTTTTCATCAGTTTCCCTGAGCTCTGCCCAGTATTTGACTGTTGGTGTCTACATCTGCTCCCATCAGTTCCAAGATGAAGCCTCTCTGATGATAATTAGGTAAAATTCCAGTCTGAGTATAACAGAATATCACTAGGAACCATTTAATTGACTGTTTACTTTCTTTTTTTATCAATTGTGTTGGGTCTATCTTAAGTCTCTGGGCTATCCAGCCACAGGTATCATCTTAATAGATTTGAACCATGCAACTTTTATATTAAATATATTGAAAGTCTTCTCTTTTTACTTATTAAAAGATACAATTTTGTTGATGATTTTTAAACTGGATGTTTGCAAGTAGAATACAAATAAATCTATACTTATTACCATGTAAAATACTCAATTCAAAATGAATCTTTGCATCTGTTTCCATCTTCTGTAGGTAGGCTCTCTGATGACAATTGTGATAGTTAGCAAAATGATTTCAGATTTCTAGTTCAGGCTTCCTCTCCATTATTGCTAGGAGTCTTAGAGCTCAGGGAATCCCATCTCAAGAGTGGGAGGAAAGATTATAAGAGCAGGGGCTCAAGATCATCACAAGGGAATCCACAAAAACAAAATAAAACAAAAAATTAACCTAGACTCATAGGAGCTCACAGACTCTGAATCATGGGAGCAACCTAGGCCCTCTACATATGTGCAACAGCTATGTTACTTGTTCTACTTGGGAGGCTCATAGTGATGGAAGCAGTGCCTGTATGTAATGCTTTGACTGGCTTCCAGGAACCTGTGCTTCATATTGGGTTGCCTTGTCCAACCTTAATACAAGAGGGGGAGTTTTATTCTACCTTACCTTGATATGACATGCTTTGTTGACACCCTTGGGAGGCTTGCCCCTTCTGAACAGAAACAGATTAAGAGTGGGTAGGAGTGGGGGAAAGGAGGGATGAAATAGGGAAGCTTTGGTCTGTGTGTAAAATAAATGAATAAATTGAATTAATAACAAACAAACATGAATCAAAGACTTCAACATAATATACACTGAATATATATACAGATACTTTGAAACTGATAGAACAGAAGTAGAGAATAGTCTTGGACTCATTGATACAGAAACTATCTTTCTAAATAAAACACCATTAGCACAAGCACTACTATCAAAAATAAATTAGACCTCATTAAACTGAGAACCTATTGCATGGCAAAGAACACCATCTTTAGGACCAAGTTACAGCCTAACAAATGGGAAAAGATTTCACCAACTCTAAATTCAAAAGAGGGCGAATATACAAAATTTACAAAGAACTTGAGAAACTATATATCAAGAAAATAATGAAACCACGTATTCACCTGGACTGCTTGGAACCTATATCCTATTTCTGCACATTTACCCCCTAAGCATGATGGACAGAAAAGGATCCAGGCAGGACAGTTGGATGCTCATGTAAAAAGCACAACCTTCTAGATGGAGCCCTGCTTTGTCCCACCTTTGAGACTTTGGGCTTTCAAAACAATGCTGGGTTGTCATCAGGGTAAGCTTCCCCCTTTCACCTTATATGCCTTTTATATGACAGACCTTAACATCTGGAAGCAAAATTGAATCACAAGAGACACCTCTTTCTGGACATCCTCTGTTGGGATACTGGGATTGACGTGGTAAATAAAGTCTTGACTTTTTGTATTAAAGAAAATGGGTAACATCCAAAAAAAGAATTCCCAGTAGTGGAAACTCAAGTGGTAGAGGAATACTTAAATAAATGATCAATATTAGCTATCTGGGAAATGGCTAAGCGCAACAGAACACGTGACATCTTTGCTCATGGTAGTAAGGATGTGGACTAAAAGGAACACTCATACAATGCTGGTGGTAGTGCAAACTCATACAGCCACTATGAAAATAACTATGTCAGTTCTTCAGGAAAATTGGAATCATCCTACTTCAAGATCCAGCTATATCACACTTAGGCATATACACAAATACTACTTCCTTCCATCACAGAACCATTTGCTCAATCATGGTCATTTTGATCTTATTCATAATATTTGAGAAATTGGAAACAACTTAGATGTCTAGATGTTCCTCAGTGGAAGAATGAAAAAAGAAAATGTTGTACATTTATACAATGGGGTATTAGTCAGCTGTTAAAACTGAGATCATGAAATTTGAACTCAAATGAGTGGACATAGAAAAAAATCATTCTGACCAAGATATCTTGTACCCAGGAAGATTAATATGATCAGTGCCATTATCTCCCATCAGAGAAGCTTCTTTCTTCAGCATATGGGAAAAATATAGAGAATTGAAGCCAGATATTAGTCCTAAAGTGCATATCTCTATCAGATTTTTCTTCTCACAGCTTAAAGAATCCCATCAAGAGAAGGAAGAAAGAGATTAAAACCCAAAGGTAAAAGAGGACACCAAGAAAACAAGACCCACTTCACCAACATAAGCAAAGGTCATATAAACTCACAGATACTGAAATCACATGTTCCTCAGGGCATATATTATGGTGCTGTGGGACAATGGGACAACGGTCTTGTACTCTGTAAAGATTTTTCACTTGTACTGGTTTAATAAAATGCTGATTGGCCAGTAGCCAGGCAGGAAGTATAGGTAGGGCGACCAGAACAGGAGAAATCTGGGAAGAGAAAAGACTCAGTCTGCAGTTGCCACCCAGATGCATAGGAAGCAGGATGAGAATGTCTCATTAATAAAGAGTACCAAGTCATATGGCTGACACAGACAAGACCTATGGGTTAAGATTACTATGTAAGAGTTAGTTAATAAAAAGCCTGAGCTAACAGGCCAAACAGTTAATAATTAATGTAGGCCTCGGTGTGCTTCTTTGTGACTGAATGGCTGTGGGACTGGGTAGGAGAGAAATCTCTGTCAAAATTATGGCTTCCAGTGTAGTGTTTTTATGTGATTCCTGTGTATACAAATGAGTGATTCTCTTATTCTTGTGCCTTCTCTTGGGCTTTTTCCCTTTTGTTGGCATGTCTTGCCCGAACTAAAGTGATAATTTTTGTTTAACTTACTATATTATTTTGCTATATTTCAAAACAATTAACAAACAAAAGAATGAATGAATGAATGAATGAATGAATGAATGAATGAAAAACTGACCTTTTCCCTAAAAGGTTAACAGTTGAACTGTCACTTATTCCTGCTGGGAGGTAAAAATAAATTTTCTCCATTGGAGTGACATTGGTATATCATCAACTTCAGGACAGGCCTCAGTAATTGTACAACATATAATGAACTCCACAATGAGTGTTAGGTTTTAATTTTATTTTATTTTGTGAAATTTTTGTTACAGTTTCGTGAGTTTTATTTTATTTTCTTGGTTTTGTTCTTGTATCAGGTTTTTGTTTGTCTTATGTAAAATTGGGTGAACAGAGAGGAGGAGGAGCTTGAAGAACTTGGGGAGGAATATGATAAAAATATATTTCAATTTTAAAAAAATTTAAATTACAAAAATATAATAAATAAATAAAATTCAAATAAAGATTATATGAGATTTTGCTTGCTTAATATGTTGAATCACATTTGTTAGATCATATTATTGACTCATAATTTTATCCTGGTACTACTCAGACATGGTTAAAACTTCAGTTTACTCAACTTGCCAGCATTTTACTACGCATGTTGTTTGCACTTAATCTATCAAGGGTATAGATCTGTGCTTTATTTTCCTTTTATATCTAGCCTGGTTTGGGCTTTCAATTTTTTATTTGTTGCCACATGTCCAAAATCCAGTCCAATGTTTTAGATATACAGCTTGCACTTCATCTATTTATGAAATGAATGAAAATATTACTGTTGCTTTAGCAACTTATCACAGTATGAGGAGCATAAAATGACAGAATCCATTATTATAATCCTAAAAGTAAAAAATGTCAAATAATTTATTAGTTAATCTGCACTCTATTTGAAATAAATGAGTGCACACTCTTATGTGTGTGTTTCTGAGTATATGTTTGCACATCAAGTGCATGTAGGTACCATGAAAGCCTAGAGTGATTAGAATACAATGGGACTGGACTTGGAGTCTGTTTTCAGCTTTTCAGTGTTAGTACTGAAACCCAAGCAAAGTCCTTCATAAGACCAACAACTGTTCTTAATTGCTGAGCTATCTTTCTAGGCCCTTAATGTATAACTTTTAACAAAGTCTAATGAAGAATATGCTAGTTTTTCAAAATCCATCAGGTAGTCCACCATTTTGTCTCAACACACACCTCCAGTTTCAAAGTACATCACTCTAATCTGAATTTATCGGCATTTACATTTTCTTTACTTTGGCATTTTGTATTTCCATAATAAAAATCCTTATAATCACATTGGCCCACCTAAACAATCCAAGATAATTTCTATCTGAAAAATTTTATTTTGAAGAATAAGATAGAATTTTTATAGGTAATAATTGTTAAAATGTAAGGATGTTTATTATGTTTTTATGTCTATCAAAATGTATACACTAGTTTTCAAATACCCAATATCACATTAATGATATACAAAATAAATGCTATATCATGTTAAACTATGAAAGCATAGATTCAATGTCATGATCTTACCCTATCTCATTAACTATGATTGTCTAAAATATATCCAAAAAATCTAAATCTAACATAGGTAGAAATCTGAGTGTAGTCAATTCTGGGCTTTATTTCCATGTGTGAATCTGTGAAACTAGAAGACAAGTCTGTTCTGAAAGTAACGTTAATGATGAAGCAGGAATAGAATAAGAATTAGAGACATTATCAAATCCTGGAAGAAAGCAAGAGTCAGCAACTATATGTATGGGAAAACTCCATTAGGTTTGAAATCCTCGGATTAATCCTTTGTGACATTTTACTCCTCAGGTTCTATCTATCATTAAGTGATTTATGGCAGTATTTGCTTATTTCTTAAAGTAATGAACTCAATGGAAATGAATTTAATGAGTTAAATAAAGTAATAATAAGATGTATAAATTACTTCTCAGAAAGTTTTTACAAATTTTGTTTAGGGTTGTATAGTTCAGTGGTACAGGTTGCTTAGCATGGCAAGCGCAGAGTTCAAGACATATATCACTGTGGTTTTAGTTGACAAATTCCCTTAAGAATTTATGAGGTTCAGTGATACTATATTTCTAAAAATGGAATCGAAAAATGTCATTTTACCTACTCTTCTTTCAAGACATTTTTTAAAATATTTCTGTTGCTATCACTAGCATGTAGTAAAATGATTTTATGTATTGGCATTTTGAGATGACTAAACTACTTGCAATTAACTCAATTCAAGAAGACATCATTGATTTAGATTTTCTGTATGCCCAATCAAGTAGTCCATAAACGAGTAAAATTTTTTCATTTGTGTAGTACCTCTGACCTTCTGTGTTGTGATGAGAATTACCAGCTTGTTCTCAGAAAAAATATTTCAATAATTCTTTAATTGATATGATTATGTTAATGTGCATATTTTTTATTTTCAGAATCTCATGTTTCATTAAATTTATTTTCTACTATTCTAGTTTCCCAAAAGTTGTTTTTTCAAACACCAGATTGGATATTGAATTTAGTCATATGTAGTTACTGCATCTCCTGATGCATTTTTGTCTCATTTATTGTGAAATATTTTTGATTAATTTTTAAATGTTTCATCAAATATACTTTTCTGGAATAAATTCCTGTGTAATCCTGATGTTGTATTCTTTTACAAATAATTGCATTTGATTTGCTAGTATTTTTCTCTTGTTTAACCTTCTTGGGTCTATTCACATAAGAAAACTAGAGCTATATTTTCTCACTGTGTGATTTTTGTATTATGTCTTTTGTGTCTGTTTTAACTATGCTCACAATATCACTTTAATGCTTCTGCTCCAGGACAATCCCACATGTTCACTTCTCTGCTTACACAGCACGTTGAATGCCCTTTGCTACAAGTTTCACCACCTCCGCAGGAGATTAAAGGAGGGAGGGTGCTCAGCAAATGTAGCTTTTCAGGCTGTCAGTGACGTTTCTTAAATATTAAAGACTATTCACATTTTTTTGGAAATATAATCAGATAATTACTGGAGGTCTCAGATTTAATTATTAATTTTATTATATCCTTTTTCAATTCATTATCTGATATAGGATTACCCTCTGTATACTATGAATATATTTGGTTTATGAGTAAAGAAGCTACTTGTGCCCATCACAGGGCAGAAAAGGGTACGATGGAAACTCCAAGTAGATAGAGGAGGTAAGAAGACAGAGTCAGGGAGAAGCCATGTAGATGCCAGAGGAGATAGATGCTAGACACCAGACAGAACCTTACAGGTAGGCCACAACCACGTGGCAATTTACAGAATAGTAGAAATGGGTTAATTTAAGATATAAGAGCTAGCTAGAAAAATGCATATGCTAATAAGTAGGCCAAGAAGAATTTTGGTTAATACAGCTTCTGTGTGCTTATTTTGAGTCTGGGTGGCCAGGAACAAACAAGCAGCCTCCAACAACAGATTGGTGTGCCATTATGGGGGTGACTAAATCCATGTAAAACCTGAGAAAGCTTAGAAAGGAATTCTAGACACAAAGAACAGAGTTAAGGACAGCTTCTTGATAACCAGCATTTTCTTCCAGGTGAGCTCTGTTTATAGGCAGTGAATGAGCACAAAAGCTCCCTGATTCAGTGGTAGCAGCAAAAGAAATATGCAGTTTCAAAATGACGGCTTCCTGGTTTGTGTTAGTTGCTTGAACAGCTCAGGCTGTTTCAGGTGGCTAAACACTTAAATTGGGTCTGTAAGTAGTGTGTTACAAATTGCCTAACAGTGAGTAACACAGACCTACTGTGACCCGGGAGCTGAGGCAGTGTTCATGGCTTTCAGAGACAGCAAACATGCCTCCACCATGTTGGACCAGATGGAGCCAACAGGCAGTGCCACAGAGTTGGTGCTAGCCATGCCTGCTTAGAATTAAAAAAACTGTTCCTGGTTAAAAAAATAATTACAGATACAAATGCAATAAGTACAAATCCAGATGGAAAAGACCTCTAAATGGGTCACAGTGTTGGATGTATTGTATTTTGGTCTTGAAAGAGAGAGGAAAAAGAGTAGAGACCTTTATACAAAGAAGTAAATGGTTTTCTAGAAAATAAAACATAGTCTTTAAAGAGACAGAGTACAGACAGTCATACATTAAAGGAGTAAAGAAAAATAAGCCACGTATAGATGGAATATACAAAGAGAATCTGCATTATGTATATTATTGTGGTTATTTAAAATTTTTGACCATGAATGAGCTAAGTGCAGAGAGACATTTCATTGCACAGGCTACTAAGATAAGCCAACATATAAACTTTAAAGTTATCTTGACTTCAAAATTTGAAGAACTTGTGGATTCCTTCCAGACTAATGTGGTTCAATAGATGAAAATCCCCTGAAAGATCTCAACAAACCCTTAAAATTACTTCATCCAACAAAACACAGGAAGCAGTGGGGAAATAACTATGACAAAATTCCCAAATATTGTTTATAAATGTTTATTTACATTTAAAGGGGGATATGCTATAGAGATGAATACTTTATACTGTATTTATTGATACAAATTTAAGGTCAATTTTGTTATATGTATATTTCTGCTCTTCATTAATGTATTGTGTTTGTGCAACTCATTTTAAAATGTAATGTATAATTAAGAAATACAAGTTAATAGATATTCATCTATAATAGTCAAGTTAGTTAGTCATGTTAGTTAGGTTTTCTAGATATACAGAGATATATTTCAGATAGTTATTCTTCAAACCTTTAAAAGACCAATAGAATATAGCACTTAAAATTTTAAAAACGTAGGACTTTTCATGACAATGAAACACATCTGCTTCTGACAGCACCAATCTAATTCAAGAAAATGATGGGCATTCAAGAGGCTCCTTATGGAGTCAGTTAGCCTTTGGGGCAATAAAATTCTCTTTCCTGGACTGCTTGAGGGTATGCTGTATGAACAGGACATGCAGGACTCACAGAGAAATGACTGCTAAACTTGACTAAATATGAGACAGTCCTTCAGGACTCCTGCATTATTAGGTTTGCCAGACATTCTGCAAGACACAGAAGAAACTGGCTGACAAACTGCCAATATAGATGGAAATGCTTTTGAAATTCCCTGCTTCATGGAAAAGTCTGCAGAATACTATGGAATGGTAGGCTGAAGATGCCCCAACATTACAAGAGAATTTTGGGTGTCTGTCCAGGCAAGGAGATGTGTCTGTCAATTCTAGAGTTTTGTGAGTTGCTTACAATGTACTTCCTGTTTACTTAGGTAATATCATGTCCTTCTTGAGTCTTTGATGGAGCTGAAGAAGAGATAGTTATTGTTTTTCTCAGTTATGATAAAAGATAGATTAGATATAAAACTTTGGACTCAGAAAATATGATAGAGGATAGAATATTTTCCTTAATTTGTCAAATGTAAATGGAATACACATTGTAACTATAATTCTTTCTTGATGATTGTTTTGTTATGTGTAATTGTACTATGTTAAAGTTAAAAACTTTCATTTTATTTAGACAAAAAAGGGGAGGTGATGTGGAATTCCCCTCTATATGGTGTGAACATGTTTGGTTAATGATAAAGAAGATCTTTGGACCTATCATAGGGTAGAATAGGGCAAGGTGTGAATTCCAAGCAGATAGAGTAGTAAAGAAGGCAGAGTCAGGGAGAAGTCATGTATCCAATGCAGGAGACAGATACCAGATGCCAGATGCAAACTTACTGGTATGCCACAACCACAGATGATACACAGGTTAATAGAAATGGGTTAATTTAAGATATAAGAGCTAGCTAGAAATATGCATGAGTTAATATGCCAAGCATATTCACTTTATTTAATTAAACTGCTTTAATTAATACAGTTTCTCTGTGCTTATTTAGGTTCTGAGATGTTGGGAACAAACAAACAGCCTCTGACAACAATTATCATTTCAGCAACTTAATAAGGGAAGCAAACTATTACTGAAATTCAATATGATCCAGAAAGATTTAGAAAATTGAAACATAATCTCTGCTTTCAATTAGTCAGAAATGGCAAGAGTGTCCCAGATTCAATCCCAACAGAGTAGTGTACAGAAAGGTAATAATTCTTGTAAGCCTGAATGTCATTCTTTATTTACAGCAGAAACAAGAATCACTTTGACTTTTTTTAGTAGCAGTTCATCACACAACCTTATTTATCATTTCTCATTTAAAGCTAACCTGACAAACACTACAAAATATTTGTACTTCAATAAAATAGAAAAAAGTAATTTTAATTTTAGGTTTAATAGATACCAGCCATGTGAAAATTCTCCAAGCAGTGCTGTGACTTTCCTATAAAATATTATAATCGCAAAATATTGACAAGTCCCAGAA
Source organism: Ondatra zibethicus (assembly GCA_004026605.1). Lineage (NCBI taxonomy): Eukaryota > Metazoa > Chordata > Mammalia > Rodentia > Cricetidae > Ondatra > Ondatra zibethicus. Next base: position 137,207 of record PVIU01001943.1, on the reverse strand, counting down.
TTCTTTTCCTTGTGATCTCAAAAATCAATCTTACACAGATGAGAAATTTTATCAAACATACTATTTTAAAGAAGCTATCATGTTTCTCTCTGTACAGTTATAAATCACTCACTTTGTTTCAGTGACAAATATATGTGTGTATGTGTGTGTGTGTGTTTGTATGTATATATTACGTGTGTGTGTGTGTCTATTTGTATGAAATAACAGATGCTGTCCCCAACCTCTGGGTTACCAATTGTTAGCAATAAAATCTTTCATCTGATTTTCCTAATGTTTTAAAAATAGTTCTAACTATTTCAATTTCTGCTATTGGACATAAAGAACAATTCTTACTATTTGTTGATTGTGCATGGAAAAGACAAATTATCTTTAAAAAGATAATTATTGTTGTGTTTGTAAATATTTCATCACTTGTTTTTATCTTTCTCATAATACTAAAAATTACATAAAAGAAATTTATATATGTATGCAATCCAGTCTGGTGTTTGATACACAAATATACACCATGGCATGATTGTAACAACCAAACTAACATCTCAACCTACATACACATGTCTATATTTTATACTTCAGCATATTGAAAGTGTATAATAGTTGCTGGGGATTAGATGAGTACCTTCTAAACACAATTGCATACAGTACACTAAATCTTCAACTTTATTTAGCCTACATTACTGGGAGTTCATATCCTCTCACCAACATTTTCCCTTATACCTATCTCTCAATGCAAAAAAAACCCTCATTGCATTTCCAGCTTCTATGAGGTACTTTTAGGGCCTTTATACGGGTAGGTTCATAAGAACTCATTTTTATATTCTTGGCTTGTTTTAAATCCCATGCCATTTTCAAGTTCTGTATATTTTGTAAAAACCAATAGAATTTATTTACTTTTAAAACTAACTCATTTTTTTACTGTATATACATGCATAAATACACATCTTACAACATATTCCTTATTCTCTTCTCATTTGACAGACACAAAATATTGGAGAGAGAAGGTCACTTGTTGGTATTCAGCTGCCTGGCTATCATAGACCCAAAATAATCACACAGAAACAGTATTAATTAAATCACTGCTTGGCCCATTAGCTCTAGCTTCTTATTGGCTAACCTCTTACATATTAATTTAACCTATTTCTACTAATCTGTGTATCGCCACATGACAGTGGCTTACTGGCTGTAGCTCCTAGTTTGTGTCTCCAGGGGCACTATTGCTTCTCTCTGGCCCCGCCCTTCTTTCTCCCAGCATACAGCCTAGCTTTTTCACCTAGTTCTGTTCTTCCCTGCCATAGGGTCAAAGCAGTTCTTTATTAATTAACCAATAAAAGCAACACAAAGACAGAAGGACCTCCCACACCATTTCTCCTCATCTGCTTAAACAAAAAGGAAGGCTTTAACATAGTATAATTACATATAACAAAACAGTTATCAAGTAAAAATTACAGTTATAATATTTATATCTACTTTATCTTTTATTATAACTAAGGAAACATATAACTATAACAATCTATCTATTCTTCAACTCCATCAAAGACTCCAGAAGGATATAATAATACGTAAGTAAACAGGAAGTGCATTGTAAGCAACATCCAAAAGTCTAGAATTGACAGAGACATCTCACTACCTGGATAGTCACCCACGTTCTTCTGTACCATTGGGACATCTATCTTCAGCCTACAGGCCCATAGTATCCAGAAGACTATTCCACAAAACAGGAAATTCCAAAGATAGTTCCACCAATATTGGAAGTTTGCCAATCACTTTCTTTTGTATTCTGCAGAATGTGTAGTAGAGTCTTTTATGAAGCAGGAACCCTGAAGGACCATCTCACCTTTAGTCAAGTTCAGCAGTCATCTCTCTGTTGGTCCTGCATGTCCAGTCAAGGAGTCCTGCAAGAGGAGTTACTTGCCCAAATGGCTAACCAATTCCATAAGGAGCTTCTTCAATGCCCATCATCCCCTTGAAGTAGCTTGGTGCTGTCAGGAGCAGATGTGTCTCACTGTCATAAATAGTCTTAAGTTTTTAAACATTTTAAATGTCATATTCTGAAGTTCTCTGAAAGATTTGAAGAATACTGATCTAACTGAAATATATCTTTATACATCTAGAAAATCTAACTAACATGGCTACAAGCTTGACTATTATAGATGATTATCAATTACCTATATTTCTTAATTATACATTACATTTTAAATGAACTACACAATCACAATAACTTAATCAAGAGCACAAATATACATAAAACAAGGTTGACCCTAAATTTGTATCAATAAACCAAGATCTATACCTATAAACATAGATCTGTATGCAAATTATTTAAATCTATATCATGGATTTAAATGTATATCCCCCTTTAAATGTAAACAAATGTTTTAGTGACAATATTTGGGAATATGGGCATAGTTTTCTCCATACTACTTCCTGCTGATTGTTGGGCATAGTAATTTTTGGGTGTTCATGGCGATCCTTGGGGGATCTTGTTCCATCAAACCACACCAGTTTGGAAGCAATCCATAGGTTCTCATCCTCTGTGGAGTCATAGAAGACCCTCTTTTCCGAAACAACATATCCTTAGGCCCAAATTTGGAAGTCATGATAGCTTTATAGTATACATGCTGGTTTAGCTTAGCAGCCCAAACAATGAAATGTCTCGCTGTCAAAGATAACACGATAACAAAGATTCAGACTCTCTGTGAATTTTCCATCTTTACATTTGACTTGTTTTTCTTTACTCCTTTTAATCTATGACTGTACTCTGTGTCATTAAAGAATTTGCTTTATTTAAAAAATTTTACTTTTTTTATAACTCTATGTACTCTTTTCTTCTTTCTCCCAAGCCTATGTACATTTATCCAATATCGTGACCCATTTAAAGTTCTTTTATTTCTGAATGTGTCCTTATTGCATTATCTGTAATTCTTTACTGTCTTGAATAACTTGTAAAATGGTAAGCATCTTGGTTGCAGCTGCTTTTAGATGCTGGCTCCACATCTCTCCACTTTTAAAATAGTGGAAGTACCATTACTGCCAGCTCCGGGGCCTACAGATAGGAGCCGTGCTCAGCACTTTAACTCTGAGAATGAGTGTGCAATGCATAAACCCCTTTTATATGAATAATAGCCAAATCTGCCATGCAGAGAACACTGTGCAGCATGGAAATATCTCTGTGTATCTGTCATGCTTTCCTACTTATGCAAGCCTAGTATATCTGATCCAACTGGGGAGTGCTAGCTGTGGGCATGGTCTCTGCTACTTTCCTTCTGACCCTGAGTGGGCACACAAACACCCGGGCCCACAAAAGCCATTGAAATGCTCCACAGCTGGAGTTGGCAGTGGCAACATTGCCCAGGAAGCCATGACTTAAAACCATGTGGCTTTTTTTTTTTCTGGTATGGGTGAAGCAGAAAAACTTCTCTTAATGAGCCATGCCTCTCCTTGTTTTTAGCAAACAGAGCTCATCCAAGAAAACCATGCTTAACTCTGTTCTTTTGTATATAGAATTAATTTTTAGGCTCTCTCAGGTTTTTATGTGGATGTAGTTACCCATGTAGGTGTGCCAATCTGTTGGTTCCTGGCTGTTTAGCTCTGAAATAGTCAAACAGAAACTATATTAATTAAATCACTGCTTGGCCCATTAGTTCTAGCTTCTTATTGGCTAACTTACATGTTAATTCAACCCATTTCAATTAATCCGTGTATCGTCATGTGGCTGTGGCTTACCGGCTAAAGTTCAGGCATCTATGTCTGGTGGGGCTATATGGCGTCTCTCTGACACTGCTCTTCTTTCTCCCAGCATGTAGTTTAGGTTTTTCTGCCTACCTATAATCTATCCTATCAGGTCAAGCCAGCTTTCTTTATTCATTAATAGTAATCATAGCATACAGAGGGGAATCCAACATCACCTCCACTTTTCTGTTTAAATAAAAAAGGAAGGTTATAACTGGCACCAATCTGTTGGAAAGTGGAGGCCGCTTGTTGGTTCCCAGACACCTGGCTAGCTTAGACATGAAATAATCACACAGAAACTGTATTAATTAAATAACTGCTTGGCCCATTAGCTCTAGCATCTTATTGTCTAATCTCTTACATATTAACTTATCACATTTCTATTAATCTTTATATTGCCACATGTCAGTGCCTGACCGGCTAAAATTCCCAGTGTCTGTCTCCAATGACTCCATTGCTTCTTTCTGACTCCAGCCTTTTTTCTCCCAGCAACACACAGACAGAAGGAGCTCCCACACCAAAAAATAATAAAACAATATGTTTTTTGCTTATTCTGGATGATGTGGGAAATGAAAAATTCACTCTGACATACTGATTTCATTTCAGTGCTATGTACTCAGTTGTAGAATTAGAGTTTACTAGCTACCATGGTAGTTATTTTTAATGTTTTAAGGAATCAGCATGATCACCATCATAGTTGTGCCAAGTAACACTAAGGTAAAAGTAAAAGGGGTTCTTTTCTTGCTCATATTCATCAATATTGTTTTTTGTCTCTCTAATAATAATTTTTTCTAGCATGACAGTTAATAAAATCAAAAGCATTTGAACATGTATATTTTTTCCTTCTGGGAGCAATCCAGATTATTTAAAGGAATCCATTGAGTTTCTTATTCACGTTGCTTTCTTTCTATTTCAATCACTTATGTATTTTGAACAATAACTCATTATTATATATTTTGCCAATATTTTCTCCAATGCAATAGGCTGTCTTTTATGTCATTAGTTGGTCTTGTTTGCTAAACAGAAGAATTCTATTTTTACAGTCTCCATCATTTTTCTTTGTTGCTGGGCTTTTAGATTGACAACTAGAAATATCAATGCTAAAAGTAATGCTAAAATTGTTAAAATTGTTTTGAAAGTTTTAGGTCATGTGCTTAAGTCTTTACTAATTTTATTTTTATTTATAGGTTTAAATACAGTTTGTGTTACTCCTGTATGTGACTATGTACATTTTCTAATTATGTAATTTTTTCTACCTTGTGTGTTATGGCATATCTTAATTAATCACAGTGTGTTCTATTCCTTTCAATTCCATGTCTACTTTTAATTGAGTGTCCTATTATTTTCATTGTTATGGTTCAGTGGTGTGTTTTGAAAACAGTTCATTGTTGTATTCACATTTACTTTTATCTATATATCATTATTTTGTCACCAAACATAGATTTCCAACATTACTTTTTATGTTGATAAATGTTACATATCTTACAACAAAAACTAATATTTTTCAAATTTCCTTTTACATATATGCATCCTAAAATAAAAGGACACAATAAACAAAATATCTCCATTACTTGATATGGGTTCCCCTCTGTATGATTTGAATACTATTAGTTAATAAAGCACTGCTTTGAATTTATAGCAGAGTAGGGCAGAAAGAGCTAGGTAGGGAAAACTAAAGTTAATGTTGGGAGAAAAAAGGAGGAGTTAAAGAGAAGCCATGTAGCCCTGTTGGAGACAGATGCCAGAATTTTAGCTGGTAAGTCACAGCCTCATGGCAATACACAGATTAATAGAAATAGGTTAAGTTAATATGTAAGAGTTAGCCAATAAGAAGCTAGAACTAATTGACAAAGCAGTAATTTAATTAATACAGTATCTGTGTGATTATTTTGTAACTAAGCAGCCAGGAAAAGCAAGTGACTTTTTTGCTACAAATTGGTACCCACATGGCCAACTAAAATCCACTTAAAAATTGAGAGGGCTTGAAAAGGAATTCTAGACACAAAAATACAGAGTCTAACACAGCTTCTTGCTGTTAACTGTTGGCATGCTGTAGCTCCTTTAAGAAAGGTTTTAATGATTCAGCAGTAGCAGGGAAAAAAAAGCTGTACCATTTTGAAATGGCAGCTTTCAGGGCTGTGCTGCCAGTGTGACCTCTGGCTCTTTAAGGAGACTGAGTATTTAAATGGGTTTTTTTGAGCAACATACTGCAACATGCTTAATGGCATGATATAGACCTGCTGTGTGCTTAAAACTGGGGAAATGTGCATGGCTTGCAGAAATGTTGAATAGACTTCTACCATATTGGACTGTGTGGGGCAAGCAGGAAGTACCATATATACCCTATTAATGCCACAGCTTAAGTTTTTAAGAAACTCTTAGCATTTTAAGAAGTGTTCCTGGACAGTAAAGAATTACAGATACACAATAGGACAGATTCAGAAACAAAAGACTTCTAAATGGGTCACAGTGTTAGATAAATGTTTGTAGGTTTGGGGGGAGAGAAGAAAAAAGTATAGAGAGTTATAAAAAGAAGTAAATGTTTTTTAAAATTAAAACAAAGTCTTTAAAAAGACAAAGTACAGACAGTTATGGATTAAAGGAGTAAATATAATAAAATAAATATTAAACTTATAGAAAAAGTGATAGAGCAAAAATAAGTCACATAAAGATAGAAAATTCATAGAGAGTCTGGATTGTCTATATTATTATGTTTTCTTTGAATATTTTTACTATGAAGGAGCTAATACAGAGAGACATTTCATTGTATGTGCTGCTATGCTAAACAAGCATATATATAATAAAGGTATCTTGACTTCAGAATTTGGGTCTAAGGTTATATTGCTTCAAAAAAGAGGTTCTTCTTTTGTTTCCACATAGGTAGAGAACCTATGGATTGCATCCAGACTAATATGGTTTTATGGACCAAAACCTCCTAAAAGATTGCCTTGAACACCCCTCAAAAATTACTTTGCCCAATAAACATCAGGAAGCAGTTTGGAGAATAACTATGCCCATATTCCCAAATATTGTTTATAAATATTTGTTTACATCTAAAGGGGGATATGCTATAGAGATTTGCATTGGTATGGATCTTGGTTTATTGACACTAATTTAACATCAATTTTGTTATATGTATATTCTGCTCTTGTGCAGCTCATTTAAAAATGTAATGCATAATTAAGAAATATAGGTAAATAGAGAGTCTTCTATAATAGTCAAAGTTTTAGTCATGTTAGTTAGGTTTCCTAGATATATAGAGATATATTTCAGCTAGAAAGGTATTCTTCAAACCTTTCAAAGACTACAGAATAGGTCAATTAAAGTGTTTTAAGAATTTAGGACTTTTCATGACAGTGAGACACATCTGCTTCTGGCAGCACCAAGCTACTTCAAGAGGAAAATGGACATCAAAGAGCCTCCTTATGGAGTGGGTTAGCCTTTTGGGCAATAAACTGCTCTTGTCTGGATTGCTTGATGAATTGAACATGCAGGACCTGCAGAGAAATGACTGCTGAGCTTGTCTAAAGGTGAGATGATCCTTCAGGGTTCCTGATTCATGAAAGAATCTGCCAGACATTCTGCAGGACACAGAAGAAAGTAACTTACAAACTGCCAATAAAAGAGGAACTGTCTTTAAAATTTCCTGTTTCATGGATACTATGGGCCTGTAGGCTAAATATGGATGCCCCATTGGTACAGAGGAAGTTTGGGTGGCTGTGCAGGCAGCAAAAAGTCTCTATCAATTCTACAGTTTTGAAAGTTACTTAAATTGTACTTCCTCTTTACTTAGGTAAGATATCCTTCTGGAGTCTTTGATGGAATTGAAGAATTTATAGTTCTCATTATAGTTTTTCTTAGTTATGATAAAAGACAAAGTAGATCTAAATATTGTAACTGTAATTATTGCTTGATAAATGTTTTGTTATATGTAAATTTATTTTGTTAAATTTAAAACCTTCCTTTTTATTTAAACAGAAAAGGGGAGGTTGAAGCTGGATTCCTGTATGCTGTGAATGCCATTGGTTAATAAAGGACTGCTTTGAGCCTATAGCAGAGAAGGACAGAAAGAGCTAGGTGAGGGAAACTAAAGTAAATGCTGGGAGAAAGAAGGAGGAGTTAGGAAGAAGCCATGGAGGTGCCAACTGAGACAGACGATGAAACTTTAATCAGTAAGGCACAGCTCATAGCAATATACAGAAATGGGTAAAATTAAGATATAGTGTTAGCCAATAAGAAGCTAGAGCTAGTGGGCCAGGCAGTAATTTAAATATTATAGTTTCTGTATGTTTTTTTCGGGGCTGAGCAGCTGGGAATGACAAAGTTGCCTTCCTCCAAGAACTAATAAGTGATAATTTTACAAAAATTGTTAGCCTACTATTTTAATATGTATTGAAACCCCTATCTCTCTTTATATGTATATATGCATGTATGTATGTATATATATGTATATGTGCATGTGTGTGTAATGGGAGCTATATACAATAAATATACAACATACTTATATCATCTCTACATAGAGATATGGATAGAGATAACCAATGGAAGTTTCATGATCATTGTAAATTTGTTATCATTCTTATATTGTTCTCATCATAATATACTAAAGGTGTTCACTGAGTGAAAAAAACAGATGAAGAATTGGAAATGAAAATTGGAATCAAAAGACATTTTTGCTCAGATAATAATATACAATGGCTTATTTACCTGAGCAATTTCTGTGCTCATAGGATGTAGGTGGAAATCAAAGATAATAAATAAAAGGCAATAAAAGATAACAGATTTTTGTGAAAAATAGATGAACTTTTAGAGTACTTCTTTTAAACGTTTCCAGAAGTTCTAAATGAGATAATGACCCACTAAAAGTTTCAAAAGGTTCCATGAGTTTGCTGATGATTTTACATGTTCCCATTTTTTATTGCACTTCACATTTCAAGCACCTATTGCACCTAATTATTAATACTTGCTCATATAAAACAATTAAAAACCTTGAATAACTCTGTCTCAAAGGCAAAAGACAAAATATATTTGACAACTCAGAAATGTAGCCTATTTCTATCATAAAATCAATTAATGAAATATTGCTGTCCCCTCAAACATTTTTTTCCCATTCACTGAACTTTGTTGGAAATGCTATGAACTCATATAAGTGAACTTCCAGAGGATAGTAATGGCAAGTATTACACACCAAATGTAAATTTGAGAACCAAAACCATCTTCCCTTCCTAGTTCCTTCTTTGTGCCCAGTTATACAGGGGATATTATTTATTGAATAAAGAAGTATGCCCTTCACATTGCAAAGATACAGACACAGAAATTTAGGAACTTCAATTATTATGATGTCCTTTGTGCATTATTACTGGTTCAGTAATTCATAAAACACTACCTCTCTGAAGGAAATTGAAAAGTAACAGAGAAACTCAAAACAGCTCCATGATGAAATAGTGTCAGGTGATAATTCTGCTGTCTTTGTTATTGTTTTATATGTTATACTTCTTACACGTTCTGTGTTTAATATAATTACATAATTTTTTCTTTCCTTTTATCCCTCCAAATCTTTCTATATATCCCTTATTGCTTCCTTTAAATTTATGATCTCTTTGTTCATTAATTGCTGTTATATGAATATAGAATAATTTATATATTAGAATATATATGTACATATATATTTTTAAATATAAACTCCTTAACCTATATTTTGACACTTGTGTGTTTTCAAGACTGACCATTTGTATTGGAAAAGGGATGAACAAGAAAAACAATACACTGCTAAAATAAAAAGAGCAAATCCCAGAAAGCCTCAACATAAGACAATGTACTGTGAGCAACTAAAGAATGCTGAGAGTGGGATAAATAGTTTTATATTTTTTTAATCATTTACCCATTAATTTTTTTCTATAAGAGAGCTATACTAAGCAGCACAGCTGAGGTCATTTGTATGATAAGTTTTTAATAAGGTTGGCTATTTACCAATTGAAACCAAGTTGTTCATTCTCATTATTCAACTAGGATGTAGCTAGAAAGTTAATAAGGCCAACAACAACACAAACTGAAACAATTTTTTGTGAAAATAAAAGGAGTTTCTTTGTAGCTTCTAGATAGAACATAAAATGCTGTACTAATAATTTTTTCAGTCTGTTTGTAATTTAAGAGAAAAATTATACCACTCTGAAGCATTTATCATGAAAAATCTATAGCTCAGTAAGCCTAAAACATTCAACATCTTGGAAAACAGAAAAAGAGCAAGGATTATTTTCCATTTGTGTTTTACATGCTTATTTCTTGAAAAATTCTATGTGCAGAGGGAAAAGGAGAAGCAGATGAGCCTAATTCACACTGGAAAAACATTCATTGAAGCATTGAAGCTCTCATAAAAAGCTATCCAGTGTGGATGTCAGGTTCAAAAAGCACTAAGAAGATTTTCTTATATCAACCTCCACTGAAAAAGTAGCTGAAATAATTGTAGTTTTTATTTTTTTTATTGCACAATATCAATAAATGGTGCCATACATTTTTATTTATAAATAACCTTTATTATTTTTTATTTCTAGGTTTATAACCAGTTTAAATTATTAGAGAGATTTTGTTTTAGATACACTTTTCTGAGTCAAAATTTCTCTAAAAAGCATATATTTTCCCACAGTCATTAGTAGAAAAATTATTTTACTCTTAACACTGTAGCACACATTTTCTAATTAGATCATTCATTTTCACTCTGACTTACGCTGTTCAGTTTCCTTTCAAAGTATACAAATAGCAGGTTGATCAATTTGCCTTATTTATACCATTTCTAGACTACATATTCTATGGAAACACTTTTGTGACACATAGCAAATTCTAAATATACAGTTTTCTTTTAATCTGTGTAATGTAAGTAAAGCCAAGATTAAATTTTATTTTACATAGAGTATTGATAGTTGGAAACAGATTAGTTAAACCATCAATCTTGACATGAGTGGCTCTGCTTTGATGAAGTCTTACATGCCACATCATTCTCTTATATGTTTATTCTTTTCTCTAATATGTGAAATTACTTTACATTTATCCATGAATATGTAATCAAGCCTAGGCAAATGAAAACATTTTGAGTGGATTACTACCTCTGCATTTCTTTATGCTTCCTCCTTAATAGTAAACACAGAAGTCTAAAATTTTTTTTCTATAGAGAGATACTGAGGTGTCTTCTAGACTTGTAATTAAATAAGTCTGGTTGTGAGATTTGGGAGAACATTGTAAGTATGAAGACACAGTCAGGCTGCAGCATCTTCATTCAAAAAAAATTACTGCTAGAAAAAGAGGATATATCACCAGTTACTTAAACTTTGCAGGCTTACAAACTACAAACTAAGACCTTCCCTTCCATTTAGTACCCTATATAAGCACAAAAGCAATACTGAAGAAGGAACAAGGTACATGTTAGTTTAATCATATTTCATGTGATTTGTATTTATTCATATCTATATGCCAGTAACATAGAGTAGGAGATTTCTTGGATCAGAAAATTTTTGTAAGAGAAAATATTCTCTCAAAAAATTAAAAATATAGTACTCTTTATCATCATTAATATACAAAAGGATGATCATCTAGCCAGTGAGCTATGATGAAAAGAAAGCAGAGAATATATGGAAAATGGGGAGTCTAAAAGACATTCACTTAAAAAAGAAAACATTTAGGCATGTCATAATGAAGAGAAGAGAAGACTGTCTTTGTAGAGGAAAAATATTTCTATATGATAACATTAATACATGAAGCATGGATATAATTAAATACTGGTATTCAAAATAAAATAATAAAGTTTATCCTTAAAGTTAATTCACATGATAAAATAAAACTTCCACATTTATAATTTATTATAGGCAGTATTTTCTCATAAAATATGCACTGTTTTCTGTAAATAGTTTCTCTTTAGAATTAAAACATTTTATTCTTGAAAACTTCACATATGTATTTAAGAAATATATCCTAACCCCCAAAAATGCCACTCTAAACTTTCCCATGTCTGCTCCAACAGGCCTTTCCAAAATTCTTGGGTATTTTTCTTTCGTAATTTGTTTGGTAACCGACATAATTCAGCTAGTGCTTTCCATGTGTGTGAGGGGTATTCAAAGGAACACAAAAAACTTAACAGCCACCACAGCCTGTAAAAAAAATACAGTCTTCCCTCCCCCAGCAACTCTTGTTCAGCATTGGTTCTTCAGTAAGCAGTAGGGTTCACTTACCCTGAACATCGGCTATACCCAGACTTCAGTTGGATTGAGCCTATGTCAATCTTATATAGTTAACCACATCTAGTCAACCACATATTCTAGAATTCATGATTATTCTAGACAGGGCAAGGCCAGAAGACATCATTTCACAGCTCTATTCCCTATTCTCTGAAGATTACATTTACAAATTATTTTTTAACATGTCTAAAAGTTTGAGTGGTAATTTTTATAATTTAAAATAATATCTGAAGACACAATTAAAGCCCCTTATACAGAGCATGTTTAATAATTTCTTATTAAAAGAATAGGATCAAAAATTTTGGTATAAAATTATTTAAAGCTAATATAATTATTGAATTAATTAAACTTCAATAATTGTTTTTTAAAGAAGGCATTCTTTAAAGTAATCTCACCATTTAAATTATCCACTTCCATGAAACTAAAAATAAGTTAATAGGCAAACCTAATAAAGTTGACATAAAAGGGAAGTGCATTTTTCAATTAATATAAAATCCTTAAAAATTTTAACAGCCTTCTAAATACATAAATTTACAATAAAATAAGCATTACCTGTTATGATCATTTGTTTTTAATTTTTAATTTTAGTATATTGATGAATACAGTTATTGTTAAGAACCAAAAACTTAAAATAGATAGTAATGAATTTTGTCTTTATTTTATCTTAGTGTTGCCATATGCTTTGTAACTACATTTAAGCACTCAAATGCATAAACATATATAATAAATTTAACTTAAACTGTTTATTTTGCAGAAAATCTTCAAAGGTATATTAAAATTTTGACTTTCATCTGCTCAGTCTTCCTGAGTATTTTGAATACACTAAACACCATTAGAAAAATATTAAGCATCTTGACTCTCCAAAATTACACATTTTTGGTGAAATAATCAGATGTATTGCCTTTGCAATGCACATGGAGTGTTTTGCAATCTAAGCTGTATAATTTGTCTTGTTTAAGAAGTAGAGAGACAATCCTAAGAATACACAAGGGTGCAACAACTGGGATCATGTTAAAGAATGGGGGAAGAACTAGAGCTTGGGTATAGACAAGGGAGCAGTAAATCTGCTTCCAAACCCTCTGATAACTGTGCACTCAGAAAAAAGCTACCTTTCTAAAAGACTCAGTGCTCACCTGAAATGTATGAAATCTAAATCCTAAAATCTCTAAGCTCATTTCCAGTTCTTTAAATTCAATGTCCTGGTGATATGTTTGTGAATGGGCTAAATCAAAGTCTACAAAAATTCACACAGCATATTTATAAGAACCCATTTTAGGAAAACACAGTGCCTTATGGTACACACAATATAAAGTAATCATTTTGTATAATTATCATTAGACCCCTGAAAAGTCTCCCCTGAAGTCCTTTCCTAGGAGATAATCATTAGAAATTGTTAATTGCTTTTTAAGTATTGTATTCAAATTGTGCTAAAAGTCAGACAGAAAGGGTTGTGAACAATTGTTAAAATGAAAAATAGTATAAAAAAGACATCAAAAGAGAGAATTCATAGTTCAGGTGGTATTTTAGTGGAAAACATTAGATCTGAGACAGAATCCTGAGTCAGGAGATGGATTTCATTACTGTTTTTATTTTGTGGTGAAGCATGGTACCACAAGCATAATAGGCCTCATTAATCAGGAAATAATATGCGTGGAGAAAGTGGCATTGAGTGGGTCAGTGAATCTCCATCAGCCTTCTGGGACACTCCACTTCATCTCACCAGTGCCAGTCAGTTTATAAATACAGGGACAAGGCCAGTGCGGAACTGGGTATTCAGTATTGGAATCTTAGATTTAAAGAGAAGTTCTAAATGTGCCATCACTTTAGAACTCCTATTCTTAATGTGGATCTGCACAGGCACAGTGAAACAAGGAGGCTCTCAGAGAGAATCCCAATACGTGGGAGGCAAAGGTAGATTGACCTCTGTGACTTCAAGGTGTGGTATCACACACCTTTAATTTCAAAGCTTGGCAGGCAGAGGCTGACAGATCTCTGTGAGTTCAAGATATGGTAGCACACACCTTTAATCCCAGCACTGGGGAGGCAGAGACAGGTGGATCTCTGTGAGTTCAAGGATAGCCTGGTCTACAGAGGGAGTTCCAGGACAAAGATACACAGAGAAGAAGGGGCCCTGTTCCACTGCTGGCGGATACATCTGGACTGGTAAGTTGGTCCCAGTATGGCCGCACAGGAGCCCCGGGAGGGGTCTATAGGCAGCCGCCAAACCCTGAGGCTTTATGGCCACTTAGGGGGTTTTCCCCTCTACTGGCGTTTCTGCTTATCCCACCCCAGCTTACCCCCAAGGCACCCTTTTCCATCTGTGGGGTCCTAGATTCCCTGAACTCAGCCTGCTTCTGGGCTGAGGCTTTGGGGTAATCGTGAGCACAGGGCTACATGGGTCCCCCCTTGTCCCACGGAGCAGAGCAGAGCAGGCAACTTTTACCAGGCCCGCCCTTTTGACTGCAAGGTCCTGGGACAGCAAGGGGCCTTGATCCAGTGCCAGCAGATACATCTGGAGTGGTCCTGGGCCAGGAAGGGGCCCTGATCCAGTGCCGGCAGATACATCCGGAATGGTCCTGGACCAGCCAGGCGCCCTGATCCAGTGCTGGCGGATACACCCAGACCAAGGGACCAAGCCACCAAGACTCTCCTGACCACATTTGAAGGAAGAGATGGGCAGGCACCAATCCAAGAGTTCCTCCAACAACCAGAAAAGCAACATGATAACACCAGAATCCAGCGAGTATGCAACAGGAAAACCTCAGCAACCTGACCCAGAAGAAGTAGAAGAAATTGACTTTAAATGTAACATTACAAAAGTCATAGAGACCTTTAGAGGTGAAAAACTCCTTTAAAGAAAGGGATGAGAAAACTAACAAAAAGTAGGAAGAAATGAATTAATTCCTCAAAGATACCCTAGAAAACCAAGAAAAAGCAATCAAACAGGTAATGGAAACAGTTCAAAGCTTAAAAACTGAAATGGAGGCAATGAAGAAAACACAAACAGAGAGATGGTGGGATATGAAAAATCTGGATAAATGAACAGGAACAACAGAGACAAGTATAACAAACAGAATACAAGAGATAGAAGAAAGAATCTCAGACACTGAAATACGATAGAGAAAATAAACTCAGAGATCAAAGAAAACAACAAATCCAACAAATTCATAACACAAAATATCCAGGAATTCTGGGACATCATGAAAAGACCAAACCTAAGAATAATAGGGGTAGAAGAAGGAGAGGAATTCCACCTCAAAGGCCCAGAAAATGTAGTCAACAAAATTATTAAAGAAAACTTTCACAACCTAAAGAAGGATAGTCCTATGAAGGTTCAAGAAGCATACAGAAGACCAAATAAGCTGGATCAAAAAAAAAATCCTCTCTCCATATAATAATCAAAACACAAAACATACAGAATAAAGAAAGAATATTAAGAGCTGCAAAGGAAAAAGGTAAAGTATCATATAAGGGTAAACCTATCAGAATTACACCTGCTTCTTTATGGAAACCATGAAAGCCAGAAGATCTTGGATAGATGTGCTGCAGAAACTAAGAGATCATGGATAACAAGCCCAGACTACTATACCCAGCAAAGCTTTCTTTCATCATCGATGGAGAAAACAAGATATTCCAGGATAAAAATGAATTTAAGCAATATATAGCCACAAACCCAGCTTTACAGAAAGTACTAGAAGGTAAACCACAACTAAAGGAAGCAGACAACACCCATAATAACACAGACATCTAACAACACTGCACCAGCACAACTCAAAGAAATGAGACACACAAACCCTACCATCAAAAAGAAAATAACCGGAGTTAGCAAACACTGGTCATTAATAACGCTTAATATCAATGGACTCAACTCACCTATAAAAAGGCACAGGTTAAGAGAATGGATACAAAAACAGGATCCAACATTCTGCTGTTTACAAGAAACACACCTCAACCACATGACAGACATTATCTCAGAGTAAAGGGTTGGGAAAAAGGTTTTTCAATCAAACGGCACTAAGAAACAAGCAGGTGTGGCTATACTAATGTCTAACAAAATTGACTTCAAATGAAAATCAATCAGAAGAGATGGAGATGGACACTTCATACTCATAACAATACTCATTAAAAAAAACAATACTCATAATAGGAAAAATTGATCAAAATGAAGTCTCAATCCTGAATATATATGCCCCTAATATAAAGGCACCCACATATGTAAAAGAAACATTACTAGAACTCAAAGCACACATCAAACCCCAAACACTAATAGTAGGAGATTTCAACACTCCTCTCTCACCAATGGACAGGTCAATCAGACAGAAACTTAACAAAGAAATATGGCAACAAACAGATGTAATGAGTCAAATGGACTTAATAGACATCTATAGAACACTCCACCCAAACAGGAAAGAATATACCTTCTTCTCAGCATCTCATGGAACCTTCTCGAAAATTGATCACATACTTGGTAACAAAGCAAACATCCACAGATACAAAAAAGTTGGAGTAACCCACCTGTGTCTTATCAGATCACCATGGAGTAAAGTTAGAATGTAACAACAATTCCACCCCCAAAAAGCACACAAACTCATGGAAACTGAACAGTCAACTACTGAACCACTCCTGGGTCAAGGAAGAAATAAAGAAAGAAATTACAGTCTTCCTTGAATTCAAGGAAAATAAAGAAACAACATACACTAACCTATGGGGCACTATGAAAGCAATGCTAAGAGGAAGGTTCATAGCACTTAATACACACATAAAGAAAACAGAGAAAGCACACATTAGTGACTTAATAGCACACCTGAAAGCTCTAGGAAAAAAAGAAGCAGACTCACACAGGAGGAGTAGAAGACTGGAAATAATCAAACTGAAGGCTGAAATCAACAAAATAGAGACACAGAAAACAATCCAAAGAATCAATGAAATGAAGAGCTGGTTCTTTTAGAAAATCATCAACATTGACAAACCCTTATCCAAACTAATCAAAAGGCAGAGAGAGAACACTCAAATTAACAAGGTCAGAAATGAAAAGGGAACATAACAACAGACACTGAGTAAATTCAAAGAATCATTAGGTCTTACTAAAAAAGCCTGTATGCCACAAAATTGGAAAGTGTAAAAGGAATAGACAGTTTTTTAGATAAATTACCACATACCAAAATTAAATCAAGACCAGGTGAGCAATTTAAATAGACCTAAGAGTTCCAAGGAAATCTAAGCTGTCATCAAAAACCTCCCAACCAATAAAAGCCCAGGGCCAGATGTTTTTAATTCAGAATTCTACCAGAACTTCCAAGAAGAGCTGAAACCTATATTCCTTAATGTGTTTCACATAATAGAAATAGAAGGTCATTACCAAACTCTTTTTATGAAGCTACAATTATCCTGATACCAAAACCACACAAAGACTAAACCAAGAAAGAGAATTACAGACCAATCTCACTTATGAACATTGATGCAAAAATTCTCAATAAAATACTAGCAAACCGAATCCAAGAACACATTAAAAATATCATCCATTATGATCAAGTAGTCTTCATCCCAGAGATTGAGGGCTGGTTCAACATAGAAACCTATCAATGTAATCCATCATATAAATAAACTGAAAGAAAAAAAAACATATGATCATTTCATTAGATGCTGAAAAAGCATTTGACAAAATTCAACACCCCTTTATGATAAAGGTCTTAGAGAGATTAGGGATACAAGGATCATATCTAAATATAATAAAAGCAATATATAGCAAGCCAACAGCTAACATCAAATTAAACGGAGAGAAACTCAAAGCAATTCCACTAAAATTAGGAACAAGACAAGGCTGTCCACTCTCTCCATATCTCTTTAATATAGTGCTTAAAGTCCTAGCAATAGCTATAAGACAAAATAAGGAGATCATGGGGATTCAAATTGAAAGGAAGAAGTCAAACTTTCCTTATTTGCAGATGATATGATAGTGTACATAAGTGACCCCAAAAAACTCTACCAAAGAAATTCTACAGCTGATAAATACCTTCAGTGAAGTGTCAGGATACAAGATCAAATCAAAAAAATCAGTAGCCCTCCTATACACAAAGGATAAAGAAACAGAGAGGGAAATCAGAGAAACATCACCTTTCATGATAGCCACAAATAGCATAAAGTATCTTAGAGTAACACTAACCAAAGAAGTGAAATATCTATTTGACAAGAACTTTAAGACCTTGAAGAAAGAAATTGAAGGATACTATAAAATGTAAGGATCTCCCATGCTCCTGGATTGGTAGGATCAATATAGTAAAAATGGCAATTCTCCTAAAGGCAATCTATAGATTCAAAGAAATCCCCATCAAAATCCCAACAAAATTTTTCATAGACCTTGAGAGAACAATAACTAACTTTATATGGAAAAACAAAATTCCCAGGATAGCCAAAACAATCCTATACAATAAAGGAACTTCCGGAGGCATTAACATCCCTGACTTCAAACAGAGCTACATTACTGAAAATAGCTTGGTATTGGCATAAAAACAGAGATGTTGACCAATGGAATCAAATCAAAGACCCGGATATTAACCCACAAATCTATGAATACCTCATATTTGACAAAGAGGCTAAAATTATACAATGGAAGAATGAAAGCATTTTTAACAAATGGTGCTGGCATAACTGGCTATTAACCTGGAGGAGAATTAAATTAGACCCTTATCTCTCACCATGCACAAAACTCAAGTCCAATTGGATTAAAGACCTCAATATAAATTGACCACACTGAACCTGATAGAAGAGAAAGTGGGAATTAACCTGCAATACAAGGGCACAGGATACCACTTCCTATGTAAAACACCAATGGCACAGATTATAAGAGCAACAATGAACAAATAGGACCTCCTGAAACTGAGAAGCTTCTGTAAAGCAAAATACACAGTCATTAAGATAAAAAGGCATCCTTCTGAATGGGAGAAGATCTTCACTGACCCCACTTCAGACAAAGGTCTGACCTCCAAAATATACAAAGAACTCAAGAAACTAGACATTAAAATTCTAAATAACCCAATTAAAAATGCGGTAATGTTCTGAACAGAGAATTCTCAACAGAAGAAGTTCGAATGGCCAAATGATACTTAAGGTCATGTTCAACTTCCTTAGCCATCAGGGAAATGCAAATCAAAACAATGTTGGGATACCATCTTACACCTGTCAGAATGGCTAAAATCAAAAATACCAAGGACTGCCTATGCTGGAGAGGATGTGGAGTAAGGGGAATTCTCATCCATTGCTGGTGGGAATGCAAACTTGTGCAATCTCTTTGGAAATCAATGTGGCGGTTTCTCAGGAAATTGGGAATCAATTTACCTCAGGATCCATCAATACCATTTGGGAACATATTCAAGAGATGTCCAATCATACTACAAAAGCTTTTGTGCAACTAACTATGTTCATAGCAGCATTATTTGTAATAGCCAGAGCCTGGTAACAACCTAGGTGCCGCTCAGTGGAAGAATGGATAAAGAAAGTGTGGAATATATACACATTAGAGTACTACTCAGTGGTTAAATAACAGTAAAATCTTGAATTTTACATGCAAATGGATGGAAATAGAAAACGCTATTCTGAGTGAGGTAACCCAAACCCAAAAAGACGATTATGGTATGTACTTTCTCATTAGTAGATGCTAGCCATAAACAAAGGACACTAAGCTTATATCTCACAAGCCCAGAGAAGCCAAATAGCAAGGTGAACCCAAAGAAAAACATATATACATCCTCTGGAAATTGGAAGCAAACAAGTCTGCCAGGCAAAAGTTGGAACCATGTGGGTGGGGATAGAGGTGGGGGTAGGGGGATTGGACAAGGGAAGAGGGGAAAGGAGAAGGGAAGGACTCGGGAGAGCTTGGGGGAGTGGGAGGGTGGAGACGGAGGAAAGGTGGATGTTAGAGAAGGGAATAAGATATCTACATTAAGGGAGTCATTTTATGATTCGCAAGATACTTGGCTCTAGAGGGGATTCCAGGTGTCTACGGGGATGTCCCCAGCTAGGTACTTGGTCAAGAGAGGAGAGGGTGCCTGAACTAGCCTTATCCCATAGTCACATTGACAAATATCTTGATCATCACCATAGAAATTTCGTCCTATGGATGGAAATAGAGAGAGAGACCCACATTCACATCAGAGCAATGGACTGAGCTCCCATGGTCCAATCAAAGAGCAGAAGGTGGGAGAAGATGAGCAAGGAAGTTCATACTGTGAGGGGCTGGTTCTCCCACTGAAACAGTATGCCTGAACTAATGAGAGCTCACCAAATCTAGCTGGACTGGGACTAAATGAGCATATGATCACACCGGACTCTGTGACTGTGGCTGCCAATAAGGGCAGACTGAGAAGCCATCAACAATGACACTAGGACCTATCTCTTCTGCATGTATTATCTTTTTGGGAACCTAGTCTATTTGGATGCACACCTTCCTAGGCCGGGATGGATGGGGAGGGCCTTGGACTTCACACAGGTTAGGGTACGATGCCCTCTTTTAAGGAAGCAGGGGGCGGGAGGAGGGGTGAGGGGGAATGGGAGTGCCTGGGAGAAGGGGAGGAAATGCAATTTTTTAATGAAAAAAATAAAAGAATAAAAAAAATACACAGAGAACCTGTCTCAAAAAGCCTAAAGTTAAAAGAAATAGAGGTCAAAATAAAGCCATGTAAAGATGAAAAATACACAGAGAATCTTGATACTGTATGTTATTCTGCTCTCTTTGAATTGTTTCAATGCTGAGGAAGGAGCAACAGCTGCTAAAAGATATTTGCTGATAAATGCTGCTGGAATAAACTAAGATAGGTATTTTAAAAATACCTTGACTTCAAAATTGATGTCAAAATGTATGTTACTTTGGAGAAGAGATTTTGCTTTTTTTCCACAGGAAATAAGAGGCTGTGGACTCATTCTGAGTTAAGAAAACTCCGGTTTGATCAAGGAAGACCACCTGAGAAATCTCCAATAGGAACAGATGGCCCAGATGACAGAGTTCTACTTCCAGAAGAGGATCAAGACTGCTGCCTGAGATGATCAAGCTTCACAGGATGCTCCAGTTAGGACTTGATCATAACTCTAAATTTTCTTTAAGTCTCCATAAGATTATCAGCACACCAACCAGCTGGAAGTAGCCTGTATTATTAAGCCCACATTTCCAAAAAGATGGACTAGGGATATTTTTCTTTGTTTAAAAAAAAAGAGGGGGAAGTGGTGTGGGAGAATTGTCTGTATTCTGTCAATCATGATTTATATAAATGCTGATTGGCCATTAGCCAGGATGTATAGGTGGGACAACCTGACAGGAAGTAGAGGCAGAGCAAGGAGAATGGGAGAATTCTGGGAAGCAGGAAGCTCTCTCAGGATTCCTGCCCAGACCACCGAAGAAGCACGATGTGACCTGCCCCGCTGAAAAAGGTACTGAGCCATGTGGCTAACATAGATAAGGATAATGGGTTAATATACGTTATAAGAGCTAATGCGAAGCCTGAGCTAATGGGCCAATCAGTTTATAATCTAATGTAGACTCTTTGTGCGATTTTCTTTGGTGGGGGGACAGAAAACAACCAGGCCATTCATACTACATATAGCCACTTCTTGGCCTATTCTCACATCTTGATCTAACCCATTTCTATTAATCTGTGTTTACCATGAGGTCGTGGCTTACCAGGAAAGATTTAGCATGTCCTACTCTGGCGACTCCATGGCAGCTCCCTGCCTGCCTTCCTTCTCCCAGCATTCAGTTCTCTTTTCCCCGCCTATCTATGTTCTGCCCTATGAAAAGGCCAAGGCAATTTCTATATTCAACCAATGAAAGCAACACAAATACAGAAGGACCTCCTGCACCATTTCCCCTTTTCTGTTTAAACAAAAAAGAAAGGCTTTCACTTTAACATAGTAAAATTACATATAACAAAACAGTTATCAAGCAAGAGCTACAGTTACCATATTTATATGTACTTAATATTTTATCATAGCTAAGGAAAACTATAATTATAACTATCCATTCTTTGACTCCATCAAAGACTCCAGAAGGATATAACATTACCTAAGTAAACAAGAAGTAAGCAACTTCCAACATTCTAAAAGTGATAGAAACATCTCTCTGACTGTACAGTCACTCAAAGTTATTTCGTACTGTTGGGGCAACCATCTTTAGCCCACAGGCCCATAGTATCCAGAAGACTTTTTCATAAAGCAGGAAATTTCAAAGACAGTTCAGTCACTTTCTTCTGCATCGTGCAGAATGTCTCACAGACTCATTCATGTATCAGGAACCCTGAAGGATCATCTCACCTTTTGGCAAGTTCAGCAGTCCTCTCTCTGCAGGTTTTCTGTGTTCAATTTATGCAATAGTCCAGGCAAGAGCAGTTTCTTGCCCAAATGGCTAGCAAACTCCATAAGGAGCCTCTCAGATGCCCTTCTTTCTCTTTAAGTAGCTTGGTGCTGCCAGGAGCAGACGTGTCTCACTGTCATGAAAAGCCCTAAGTTATTAAAACATCTTAAATGCCATATTATTTAGTCTTTGAAAGATATGAAGAATGCCTATTTAACTGAAATGTATCTCTGTTAGAAAATCTAACTAACATGACAACAAGCTTAACTATTATTGATGATTATCGATTAACAACCTATATTCCTAATTATACATTACATTTTAAAATAAACTACACAATCACAATACCTTAATCAAGATCAGAAATACATATACATATAACATAATTTACCTTAAATTTATATCAATAAAGCAAAATCCATACCAATGCAAATTATTCATATCTATATCATATCCCCCTTTAAATGTAAAAGAACTTTAGAAAACAATATTTGGGAATATGGGCGCAGTTTTTTCTCTCCAAACTGCTTCGTGCTCTATGGGGGCACTGTTAATCATGTCTTTCATGGTATACCCTATGTGCCAGGTTCATCTCAGTTGGCAGTTGAGTGAAGTAATTTTTTGAGGGTGTTTACGGTGACCTTTCAGGAGGGTGTGGCCTATCATACTCTATTGGTCTAGAAGCAATCCACAGGGTCTCATCTTCTGTGAAAACAAAAGAAGAACCTCTTTTCCAAAGCATCATATCCTTAGACCCAAATTCTGAAGTCATAATAACTTTATAATATACATGCTGGTTTGGCTTAGCAGCACACACAATGAAATGTCTCTCTGCAGTTAGCTCCTTCACAGTCAAAAAATTTAAAGAAAACATAATAAAATAATACATGGCCCATTCCTCATACAACACACAATGAAGGTAAATCTCCCCATGCCAACTAATCTGAACAAGGTATTGCTTTACAGGAATGTCTAGAGACAAGTCTCCAAAGTGATTTTTGATGCTATCAAGTTTCACTATTAACAACCAGATGACTGGAGCTATCTTCACACTATAACTGAATATAAATTTTTGTTCATGTTGATTCTAAACAAGCATGGTACCACTTGGGAGGCAGAGGCAGGCAGGTCAGTGTAAATTTAAGATCAATGTCTCTCAGGATTTCTGTTGCTAAGGTGAAATATGATGATCAAAAAGCAAGTTGGGGAGCTGAGGGTTTATTTTGCTTGTACTTCCACATTGCAGCTCATCATTGAATGAAACCAGGACAAGGACTCAAAGAAGGCATGAACCTGAAAGTAGGAGCTGATGCAGAGACTATGAAAGAATGCTGCTTACTGGCTGGCTCATCTTGGTCATTCAGTTTGCTTGCCTGTAGAACCTCAGATCACCATCATAAGGATGACACCACTCTCAAGGGTCCGGGTCCTCCCCCATCAAAAACTAATTAAGTAATTGCCTTACAGCCAGATCTTCTGTAGGCATTTTCTCAATTGAGGTTCCCTATTTTCAGAAAACTCTAACTTGTGTCAGGTTGACAAAACTCTCAAGCACAATTGACCCTTTGTCAATTTGACAAACAAACATATTACTGCTAAGCTAAAACCTTTGCTTTCTTGTTATTCCACAAGATCACACATTAATATCAGAATCACAATATAAATCTTCCAAATTTTAGATGTCCCACAGTCTTTAAAAATCCAAACACTTAAAAAAGCCAGTCTTTCCAATAACCAGTCTCTTTAAAATTCAGTATCTCAACTGAAGGCTCTTCAAGCTAGCCAGAGCAAATCTGAAGTTCCAAGTTAACTGAGATACCCTGTCTTAAATAAATAAAGTAATAATGAATAGGAGAGCTATTGTTAAGGATTCCTATGTTTATTACCTCCTTTTTTCACAAATATATAGCATGCAGGGGAAACATTGCTTACAAACATGTGTTAACATCATATACAGTAACACACATGCACATACATTATACATACCACAGACGTACAGACAAGCACCAAATACATACAAATATAAACATATTAACATCCATAAACATACCATACATATATATGAGTATATATATATATATATACACACATACACGTATAATATACACAGCCATATATATCACTCAGCTTAACTTTCAGCTCAGAAAATCGGTCCAACCTCCCCTCTATTCACAGATTGTTTTGACTTTATAACATGTTTTTCATGAGTGATGTAATACTCGTAAGTTCATGGTAAAATTTATTTTTTTCAAACAAGACACAGTAATTTTATCACATCTAAAAACATTAACAGTTGCATCATAAAATCTCATTAGTATTCAAAATTCCTAGAAATATTATTTTTTTATAGATTGCTCAAATAGCTCAGAACAAGATCCATAAACTGATGCAAGCATTAAAATTTATATTATTGCAAATATTGCAAAAAGTAATAAGGGTGCTTTACCAGCAAAGTAGGAAACAAGATCAAGTGCCTTCCTTGAAGGCTAAGGTAACTGTGAATTGAGTTATTCTGAGAATGATGAGGACCATGGATATGTGTGTGTGTGTGTGTGTGTGTGTGTGTGTGTGAAGGGTTCAGTGCTGCTCATGAAGACATAAGGGAATGTAAAGGCAGCTGGAAGAGAGTCCTGTCAAGGAGTCATGGGTGTCACAGTTTTCATATTTGAAGTGACTTAATTCATTTTCTATGACATTGGAAATTGGAGTTCTCACAAAATCATGAGGAAAGCTGTTAAGGAGACCACAAAGGCAAAAAGAAAAAGAGACCAAAACGTGGATATGATTAAGTAAGACTGGTGCCAGCTCAAGGAGAAGAGAAGAAATGGAATAAGGGATTCGGCACTTTCTAGAAGTTGCAATGTTTGTTAATATAACATAAAAAGCAACAAAACAATGAAATAAGAGGTCAAAGCTGGAACTTCCTTAAAAGCTTTGTGAAATAGAGAAAAAATAGGTAATAAAAACCAACATACAGAAATCATGTTACCAATGAAAATCTCACCCATATCACAGTAACTCAGTTGAGAGGGTAATGATTACAAATCACACAAAGCCAAAAGAAAGTAGAAGCTGTAAGAACTATGAAATGTGTTAGATTTGAAGACCAAGTCATTAAGACAGCATGCAAATATTGTACTATACAACCATGATGAAGATTTATCTTTCTGAATCTATAAAGCAAAATTGAAAGAAATGTTAGCAGGATGAAAGAAAAAAATATCATGGGAAAGAGATGTCTTTAAAGTTTGTGTCATAGTCCACAACTGACCAAACAGGGCAAACATAGCAATAATTATCTTTCAGTCTATTAAATACCAATAATATTATAAAGTTTTCTAAAAATTTTTCATGAATAAAATAAGCTGCACGAGAAAGCACACTATTTGCTTTCACGCTTGCTTGGGACTATAATAAATACATGCATCCTAATAAACACCAATTTTAATTTCAATGACTAACAGAATTTACAAAAGATATATACCTTGCTCTTTTCATAACATGAAAACATAATTCAATTTTAAAAATGTACTGAATCCATCAAATAACAATCTTTAATCCAGGGAAAATGAAAAAAAATAATTGAACATGAACAAAAACAGTGATTAACACACACTACAACACCAAATTATGTTTTATGGTTAAAGCTGTCACAATATGAAAATTTGTAACCTTATATATTATATCCTAAAATAAATCAGTGGAATTAATTAATAAAACTTGAGAAACTGTTCACATGATGGAAATAAATGTACTGAGCTGCGTGGGAAAAATCTGTTAAGACACTGATGGAAACTAGTCAAGCCAAATTTAGGATATCCAAGGAGAAAGAAACAAATAAACCAATGGGATTGTGCCTTGAAAGAAACAACAAAATAGAAGACTACTGATTGTTTGAGAAACAAGAGGGAAACTTACTGAATGTTAAAATATAAATAATTCTCAACTCTAACCATATGACTGATAATTTAGAAAAAAATCCTTATTCAAAATATACCAAAACAAAGCAATCCAGTCATAGCACACACACACACACAAGATTTTGCAAATTTTAGCACCACAATTTTTTCCAATAGAGCAGCTTCCAGTTTTCATGGAACACATTTCCTAGTATTATTCTTCTGATTACTTACTTTTCTCATACATTGGCAAACATTATACATTCAAATAACATACTAAACTTCCCCTTCTTGTCCCATTGATGAAGATGATTATTGGTGACTTGACCTTTGGGCCTTAAAAAATCTTCTCTTCTATTTCTCTCCACCTCCAGTTTGTAAATATCATTATTAATTAAAATTTTGGTAGTTAACGCACTGGGTCTTGCAACTATAATCTTCTGTTCTCAACAAATGTAATATAAAATGCAAAAGTAACATATAGTACCCTAAAAAACACAAAGTTGAATGATGTATTTACTTTCTGGAAAAGTTTTTCATAATCAACCGTTTCACCTAGCTCACTGTGGTGGACTTTATATCTTTCTTCTATTCCCTCACTGCTATTAACAGTTCTGGGGGCTTAAGCTGTTTTTAATCCTTTTATTTCCTTTAAGGAAATCCTGTGTTCTTGATGGAAGCATGGCCAGCAAACTTGCAAGTCTTTGGAAGACATGAGTATCTCATGACCAAGACACACTCATCAGAGGCAGCCCTTTCCTGATGACTAGTCCAGAAGGGATGATAGAATGGGCTTCCTATTTTCCTCAAAAGATAACATACTTAGGATCGTTCCTGGTGCTCTGTCTGGGACAGCCAGAGCTTTTCAAAATGCTACACAGTCCATATCTCCCATCCAATTCTTCTTTCTTGCCCCTCTTTGTAAATGCACTGTTCCCACAAGAGTTCTTAATACACATTTTGCATCTCTGTTTCCACCTAGAAGTTACATCTTTGAAACCCAAACTGATCCATTCTGACACTCTGCCTATCACCTTTGCTTCAACTTAGAGACGTGCCAATGATCTGACCTCTCCCCAGACAGTCAGAGACCCAGAGGGGCAGGGAGACATGCTTTCCTCTGACATTCACTGTTGTAAGCTTGCTGCCTTCTTAAACCAAAAGTCACAATCAGTCAAGAAACTTCCTCTTAATGCACATATTGTTGTTTCCTCACAGAGAAACTTTGGTGCAGTCACCAAACTTAAAGGGGAATCTAGTCCAATAAGAGGGAAATATTTTATGCCAGCTCTATAGAGGACATGTCTCCTCTTCACTGCCATCTCTGAAGAGACTTAGCCACAATGCCCACCAACAACTTTTTAACTTCATTTGTTCTTCCTTTAATCTTTTTAAAGTTTAACAATTATAGTGGACACAGAGTCTTCACTTCCCTATACACCTCCTATCATCTATAAAAATAGGTGGTTATGTCCACAATTTCTGTCCATACACAAGCTGAACATTAATGGTGAAAATGATATGTGTTTTCAGAACAAAACTAGTTTGCACTGCTATAATAGACACATACTTAATGTAGGAGAGCAGTCCATGCCAGATGTGGGCACCCCATCTGTTTGTAACATCATTTCCTGACATCCTCATTTATGTAACCTGCTCTACTACTTGGGTTCTCCTCCAACCAGGACTGTGGTTTCCCTTTTTCTGGATTTACAACTTCCCAGGTTACTCTCTTCTTTTTGAACTATGTACTACTTTAAAACGTGTATCATCAAGTGACATCATATATGTCCTTCAGAAAGAAACTTTCACTGATCTGTTTCCTTACTCAATGTTGCTCCATCCAAATTTTAGAGTACAAATTCATTGAGGGAACTCATCTGTAGGAGAAGCCTACTTACAATAGATAGCCCCCAATGCTATGTCCTGGCCCTTGCATGATATTTTAAAACCTTTTAAAAATATTTTATAATAATAAGGAGAAATATGAATATATCTCTGATCCTATAGAGAATGCCCCAACCAATTTGCCTGGCAGAGGCACTGGGACACTTTAAAGATGATAAAAATGATATATTCCCTTTGTAATTTAAATTCTTGAATTTCTTTGCCATGTTCAATAATCTTTTCTTTTGTAATAAAAGTAATTTAGTATGAGGACAAATAATTCAGCAACTACTTTATAAAGGATGGGGTTCTAGGCAATTACTAGACTTTGGACTCAAGACCTCAATTCTTATCATTTGGGTATAGGATGCTGAGGAAAATCCACTATTCACCCAATTCATAAAAGAAATTTAAATTGTGGTTTCCCAGCAAATCCTTCATTTGTTACTGTAAGTCTGAATGTGAATTGAATGTCAGCCTGCTCTTCAACATACAGTGCAGAAAATCTCTACAATGTCAGTAGCTGAATTTTCTTTTATTCTTCTAAATGCTAGCTCTGCAATATTTTTAGTATTATGTAAAATCTGACTTAGCAACTTAACTTGAGCTCATTTTTGTCATGTATTTTTTTCATTATTCTAAGGTTTACTTACAAATTCACAATCACATTAACACAAAGAGAAGGGAATAACCTATGCTTCCATAGATGATTAATGGAAAATAACCAATTATTTGTCTCATATGATTTTTTAAACCTTATTAATTAAAATTAAAATTAATATGTAGTGGCTTTTGTTCATTTTATATATTTTGAACAAAATTTACAATATATAGATAGTCTTTTCTTTAATTTTTACAGTGAACAAATTGTGAGACATTCACACTAAATTTCCATGAGTTCTTAGGTTCATTGTCATTCTTTGATAATACAAGAGTTAGAACTGGGTGTAGGGGATAAGCAATTTGTGGATGCCAAGAATCATTCCACTAGTTTCTAGAATATGTGCTTTGTTTTCCATTTTTTTAATTTTCAGATCTTATCAAGACTACAACATTCAGATTAATGTAGGTTGGTAAACCCCAAAGAGAATAAACAGCAAGTTCAGAACCAAATACAACCAACTACTATCCCTATGATTATATACACATAAGGTGAAAACAAATAGCAAAGCAAGGTGAACCTAAGGACAGAATAAAATGGCATCTAATGTCAGAGTAAGGTTTTTCTAAAGTGGCTTAAAGGATGTGCAAGAATTTATCATTATTACTATTCTTTGATTTCATATTTTTAAAATATTTTAAATCTATCATTGTTAAAATAAACATAATATAAATTGATCACATTTGTCCATTCTTCTTCTGTGTTATAATACAAGTCATTATATATATATATATATATATTACAATATATAGATAGTCTTTTATTTAATTATATATATATATATATAAAACATAAAAATCTCTCTTTACTAGATGGTAGCCTCCAAACAACACACATTGGACATCTTTGCCCACTCTGCCTCTATGTCATATTGACTTCTTATTACACAGTAGCTAACCAACCTAATCACCCATCTTGCACTCAGAACCATCTATTCTGTGGACCACATCATAATTATGAACTCAGGCAGGACAGGGAGCAGAGAGTTGATCTTGATTGGTGCCTTGAATGTAAGCCATTTGCTCCATCATGTCTAGTATAAAGGACTTTGGACTCAAGACCTCAATTCCTGTGACTGGTATCTGGGTCATCAGTAAGCCCTGACTGCCTCTATTTTTAAAAATCATGTTCATTCTTATCATTTGAAGCTTGAAGTTTGAATGACAAGCACATAAACACTCTCCTAAGGCATGCTGAGAGAATTGTCACCTAAATCCAAATGGACAGAAGAATGAGGACAGGGTAGCAGAAGGAAAGGACAAGCACAGCACAGGCACATCCCAAATTCTTGTCATCTTGCTCTTCTAGAGTCAACTGTATCAAGTATATGGAGTGAGCTAAAGCACGTGCCCAGCAAGGGGAAGGCACAGCTGACTGACATGAGTCTTTCAGGCCTGACACAGACACCTCCTCAAGAAGTCATTCTCCTTGCCCTATCCCTTACTTGTAGCCATCTTTTTGCTCTAAGTCTTCAGCTCCTTGGAGCTGTTTGTTATGTGTCATTCAGAGGCTGCTACAACCCTGAATATTTGCTCTGTTTGTGTTACAATTTCTTCCTCAGGTACCTGCCAGTTTATTTCAGCATCTGAAGAGTCATTGGCTGTTGTCCTTTTCTGAGCTTCAGGATTACTAACTAGGAAGCACTTCTGACCTTTACTTTTAAGGTGTCTGCATATTTTTAATTCTTTGAAGTGTCACTTGCATTATTCTAATCATATTATATAACAATACTATTCTAATATTATATAGGATAACAATACTATTCAAATAATAAATAAAATGATAATTTTATGAATCTTATGTTCACAGGAGGAGGTGGGAGGAAGGGAATGGGAGGACAGGAGAGAGAGGAAGCTGGCTGAGATATAAAATAATGAATAAATGTAATTATTATAAAAATTATTCCAATGCTATAACCTTCTCTAACTCATTAGGATGTCAAGAATTTAACCATGTCTGATAAAAGATATAAGTATAATCTAAATGCATAACAATGTGAAGCTCATGTTAAGTCACCAAATGGCACAAGAGTAAGTAAATTCTCTGAAACTGCAGTGACAAGGAAGCCTCTGGCACCATCTAGGGACAGCAATGCTTCACTGTCACAGCAAATCAAGACCAAAGAATAGGTTTCTTCCCTACTTTTTTGGTAAATAATGAAAACTTCAGTCATCACCACTGACAACAATTAGGCAAATGCATGCTTCACCTGGGAACTTGATATTGCTTCTCCTTACTAAAGGAAAACAGATTCTTGTATATGTAAAAATGTCTTTTAGAGATATTTGAACTGAAATACCTACCTTGAGGCAAAAAATAATGGTTTGCTGGGGATAATTGTTTTTTCCATGTGGCTTATTAATTTAAGAAATATGAGAGGACCTTTAACATGAGGATGATGGTACTGAATTTGAAAAAAAGTCATCCATACTAGACAAAATTGCTAGACAGCATTGTGGCACTTTGTCCTCATCATCAATTCAACTTAATGCTTCCAACAATATTAAAACATAAAATGGTTCAACCCCTAGCATTAAACCCTTATAGATTTCAGATCTTTAATCTTAATGTTATTTTAATTATATTCTTCCCTATTTATCTTACTTAAAACACCCCATCAATTTTATTTCTTTTTTATTATGTACTAATCATCATTATTATATTTTGGATATTTTATTTGCAGTTCTTATCATTTTCTTCAATGTCATAACAATCCTATGAGACTACTGTTTCAAAATCGTTACTCATGACTACCACCTAAATAATAGATCACTAACTGGCACACTTAGCAATTTTTAAGGATGGATGAATAGATAGTACATGTTAAGGTAGGAGTTGAATCATGGATTATGCTATCCAGTGTTCTTTAAGTGTTCTTTCTACTAAAAGAAGTTATAGATACTTTCATCTTTGTGTGCAAATAAAGTCTTCCAATATTTCACATTAATCTCAGAGTTAAGGAAATAAGTTGCTGTCTTTTCTTTCTAATATCACCTAGAAAACCCCCAAGAAAGCTGAAGTGCCTGAGAGCAGGAGAGATCATCTTTCCCAAGGAAGAGCACACCAGTTGGTTCTCTAATAACAAATGATCAGCCATAAATATGTATATATACAAATAATATTATGCAGACTGCACAGATTATATTTAGGAATATACACACATGTACATATTTGCAAGTAACATCACTAAAGAAAAATTGAATTTTAAAGAGACCAAGCAGTGGTATGTGGGAGGGTTTGAAGGGAGGAAAGGGAATGGGGAATTGATGTAATTAGTTTATAATCATAAAAAAATAAATAAGAAAGAGAAAGGAGTAAAATTTGAATAAGGGAAGAAAAATAAAAAGACTAAATTTAATATATGAAGCACTAAAACAAAATAGGTAATTGAATAGTATATAGATATAGTATAAAATATTAGAAAAACCTAAATAAAAAACATAAAGCAAGTTTATGCAGGAATACCAGCATAATCTGCTCAAAGGAATTGATATCCATCACTTTAGCTACATCAGTGAATGTGATTAGAATGAAATTACAGAACAGAATTTTGAATTGGCTTGTAAAGCAAAACCAAATCAATGCATTGTACAAGACAAACCTGTTACTGTTATTTGAGAAGCTAAAAACATAAGGCCAGAGAAAGATTTCATAGACATGAAAAATATGGAAATCCAGCCTCTAATCCTGAGCCACAAAAAGAAGAACTAAACCCCAATCATTGAAAAAGATCATGTTTATAAGGTCAAAATCCCCTACTGCCATTCCAGAAATCCAGACAAAACTTACACTGTTCTACTGCCCCTCTTCTCTAAAGAATATATTAAATAACAATGTATAAATTCATCATGAATCTAATGGTAGTCCAAGTCACTACTATATCACCTTCTTTAGACAAAAATCTCATATTCTTTATATATATAAATAATATATAACATTAGTATATAATAAATAATATATATATATACATATATGTTTTTTTTGAGACAGGGTTTCTCTGTAACTTTGCAGCCTGTCCTGTACCTAGCTCTTGTAGACCAGGCTGGCCTCACACTCACAAAGATTCACCTGCCTCTGCCTCCCAAGTGCTGGGATTAAAGGTGTGTGCCACTGCTGACCCTCTAGATTTTTTTTAAAAATTAGTTTGTGTCAATCTTTTTTAGCCTAAAATCTAATACACTTTGGGAGTTCAATAAATATTTACTTAAAGTATGGCCAAATGGCCAATAAATTTAATCTTTTTATTTTGTGAAATGAGAACAGCAGTCCTGGTTTTCCAGATATGATACACAGAGAGGGTGCATTAAGATCATTGACCAAAGTTTCATCAGACACTTGGATACATTCAGTATGGTTTCTATTACTAAAATCTGTGGCTATAAATCTAACTTCTCACCACTTTGAACCTGAAAATATAGGTTTGAAAGTGTAAAATCCTCATAATATGTTACATTAATGAAAACTTTATCTAATCTTTTAAGTGAAAAACTAACTGTATACAAATGTAACAAAATGCTCTCCTACTAGATATAATCATAGACTCACAGAATGCTGGGGCATTAATGACACAAACTTCTGCTATAATAAAATGTTTTCAAATATATTTCTTTTTCTTTTTTTAAATACATGTATTTATTCATTTATTTTGCATCTCAACTGCAGTTTCCCCTCCATCCTCTTCTTCCAGTCCCTCCTTCATACCCCACTTTGTTCCCAACCCCCAATCCACTCCTCCATTTTTTTAAGGAAAGGGCAGGTCTCCCATGAGTATCAACAAACGTGGCATATGAAACTGCAGCAAGACTAAGCACCTCCCATATATAAAGGCTGTAGTTATATGAGGAGTAAGATCCCAAAGCCAGTAAAAGAGGTGGAGACAATCACCGTTCCCCTCATAGGAATCCCACAAGAAGACCAAACTACACAACTATAACATATATGCAAAGTGCCTAGGTCAGTCCCTGCATGCTCCCTGGTTGTTGGTTCAGTCTCCATGAGCCCCTATGAGCTCCTAAGCGCTTATGTTAGTTGATTCTCTGAGTTTTCCTGTGGTGTCTTTGACACCGTTGACTTCTACAATATTATTCCCCCTCTTCTATAAAATTCCTTGAGCTCCACCTAACATTAGTCTGCATCTGTCTCCATCAGTTGATAGATGATGATGATAACTCTCTGATGAGAACTGGACTAGGCACCGCTCTGGTAACAGAAGATGGTCCATTCAGTCTATGTATCAGCTATTGCTGGGAGTCTTAACTGGGGTCATCCTTGTAGATTCCTACCAAATATCTTCTAACTATAACAATTATACATATCTATGTATAGAGTTATGAGATTAAGTAAAAAAGAATTGACAATCTATACTATCTAACTCATTGTCAGTGTTCAATAAACCAAACCTTTAGTAAACAGAGTAAACCTTTCATATCAAAATTCAGAAATCGGTATCATCATTTCTGCTGTCTGTCATTATTGGTGAATAACAGGATTCCCTACAAGATAAATACAGTGTTGTGCTCTTTCCAGTATCAGACCTAGGATCATGATGTAACTTATTGTGTTAAAAGTTCTCATCTCATATGTGCAATAGAACCAACCAGAGTCAACATACTACTTTACTATTGTCACACCATTAATGTATGGAAAGGAGAGACTGTGGATACTAGGTTTGACTGTCAAATCAACACGCTAGCCCCCCCTCTTTCTCTTTCTATCTCTTTCTCTCTTTCTTTGTGTGTGTGTCCTTCTCTTACTATCATTCCCTCTCTCCTCTTTCTTTTCAGTGGTGAGTAACATTATTAATTTTTAAAATAAATAAAAATATAATTATATCACCTCTCCCTCCAA
This sequence comes from Ondatra zibethicus, assembly GCA_004026605.1. Lineage (NCBI taxonomy): Eukaryota > Metazoa > Chordata > Mammalia > Rodentia > Cricetidae > Ondatra > Ondatra zibethicus. The sequence goes on along the minus strand of PVIU01001943.1, from coordinate 102,623 downwards.
TCCCTCACTTGTACCCCACTCCCACTCAAATTGATTTTCTATCTTTCTTTGATTATATTGTAACATATGCTTATAAATATATAAATACAGCCTGCTGAGTCATTTTGGTGTAGCTTGTATGTATATAGTTTTAGGGACAATTACTTTGTTTTTATAAAACATTAGAGAGTTCATGCCTAGATAATGCTAATTCTCCTTCTCAGTGGTCATTAGATGCCTATAACTGTTTTACTTGGGGTCTGACCTCATGAGATTTTCAATTTCCACCTTAGCATGGCATTTCCATCATTCATATCTTGTGTAGGTAGCCATATTGCTATGGTATCATGGTTGGTAAATCCACCCTCAATGGATACAATTCCTGCACCTAAGGATCAAGGAACATCAGGAAAAAGGGAGTAGAAAGATTATAAAAGCCCCCCCCCCAAATAGGAGATTGGATGTGAAATTATGTGTAGTAGACATGGCAGGGTTGCTGACCTCTTTTAATGCCTGAACTTCTATTTTCTCTCTTGATAGTCTATACGATGTTTCTCAATTAAATTTTAGCCCACTCGTTATCATTATGGTACTGAATTTGTAGCATTTATGTCCTGTAAAAGTTATCCTGTGCGAACTCTATCATAGAGTTTCTTTAACATCTCTCTCTCCCTTTTTTTCTCACTCATTCTTACTCAAATACCCGCATTTAATATTATTACAATATGTATGGTATTTATGCTAATGGTTTTAAAATAGAATTAATGATGCTTCTCATGGTTGAGTATAATAAATCAATAATATCCATACCAATTACCTATAAAAATTAGGTTTGACCAATATTAATGTAAAAAAAAGTCTTACAGAAAAACTTATGATTTTCCTGATGTCAGATATGTGATGATACAGTTCTCATCATTAAGTTCCCAAACTAGATTTAGTGGGGAATCAATCTCAACCACGTATGTTTTTTCACCTCTTCTACCAGTCTTTGGGAAAATGAGCCAGGAGAATTACTTGAGCTCACTAGTTTGAGACATTCATGAACTACATAACAAAGACCCAACTCAATCAAACAGACTAACAAAACAAAGAAATGAGCAAGATGACTGGGTAAGAAGAACAATTACCTTTTACCTTTCAAAAACAAAATGACCTTAAGAGAGAAAAATGATTTTCAGATTATTCTATTTGAATAAATGTTTCCCCCGTCAGTCATATCTATCTAATGCAAGACTGAGTTCAATGTTTCAAAAAATCAGAATTTTTACTTCCTGACATTTCACAATTATATACAAATAAAAGCAGAATACTTTTCTCATTATATAGAAATATATATATGTGTCATTATGTAATTAGTATTTCCTCAGAAAAAATGCTAATACATCTTGGTGTCCTCAGCTCAGTGCAGTGCTGAACACCCTGAGATTCTATACTGTTGTGATTACTGCAGTCACTTAGTTGATGGTGAACAATTTTAGAGCTACAAAGGATTGTTTGGGTGGCTTGTTCATCCCATGGTGATGTTTACTTCACTTTTACTAAAAAGAAATCCACAGCTTTTACTGACATACATAATATTGGTTGGTCTCCAACAGAAGGGCCCAATGTACAATCCATACTGTTATTTAGTCTACATCATATCTTAGTACTAGCACTTCACAACCTTGTCATTGAGGCTGCTTCCAATATTGCCCGCCCACTCCTCCTTACAGGGTAGTCTCTAGGCCTAAAGAAAATTAAGAGTTGTCACAAGAAACTAGAAGACTAACTTATTAATTCTTTACTTTAATGTTAACTGTGTTTTTTTAACCATTGATGTCAACATTTTATTTATTTATTTTATTGATTTTTATTGAGCTCTACATTTTTCTCTGCTGCCCTCACTGCCTCTATCCTCCCCTTCAACCCTCCCCCAATGTCCCCATGCTCCCAATTTACTCAGGAGATCTTGTCTTTTTCTACTCCCCATGTAGATTATATATATATATATATATATATATATATATATATATATATATATATATATATATATATATATATTTCTCTCTTACTGTCCTCATTGTTGTCTAAGTTCTCTGGGATTGTGATTTGTGGGCTCATTTTCTTTGTTTTATGTTTAAAAACCACCTATGAGTAAGTAGATGTGATAATTGTCTTTCTGTGTCTGGGTTGCCTCACTAAAAATGAGGTTTTCTAGCTCTATCCATTCTCCTGCAAAATTCAAGATGTCATAATTTTTTTCTGATGTGTAGTACTCCACTGTGCAAATGTACCACATTTTCCATTTCCATTCTTTGGTCAAGGATAAACTGTGTTTTTAAATTGATGTATGCTGACTCAAATACTGGGCCTGCTGCACAATCAGGCAAAACATTTATTGCTTTCATTAATTTTAAATATGTTTTCTATTCTTAAAGTTCATAGCTGTGTTCTGGGGAGTAATGACTGCTAGAAGTGTAAAACAGTGAACAGAGCGCCTTTAGCTCAAACAAACAAGTCTCTAGGTTTACTATTACTTATGTCTGTTGACTCAGATCATTTTAGTCTGTTGTAACCAGAATGGGTTAGAAGATAGTGTAGGAAACATATTGAGTGCATGAGAGCATTGTGAGCCATAGACAATGTCAAATTGAATTACATACTTCCTGGTATCAGCAACTCAAGGTCTTATAAGATGGAAGAGCATTCCATGGGCAGCATTATAATGTCAGATGATGGAAGGTAGAGACCAATATATCCCATTGAGATATCTAGAAAAGCCTCCTGGGGCCATATGGTTGATCTGAGTTTGGTAAAATGCATAGGCCTTTGAAAAACAAGAACAAATCCGGAAAGTATGCTACTGATGACAAAGGGCACTGGCTGTAAGTAGGGAAGAAGAAAGAGAAAGAGAAGTGAAGAGGACATGGTTGGTAGAGTACATTAACTTGTGGAACTCCAGCTTTTGGTAGTATGTGTCTTTTTACTTATGAGCGTAAAATACACATAAATGATATGTTCATAAAATTATAATCTAAATTTAATATGAAATAAATGTTAGCTCTGTGAGGCCAGTGCTTAGTTTTACTTACAGTTCTTATAATTTTGTAGTTGTAGTGACTACACCTATTACATTCACAAGGAGTTTTTTCCTGATAGCAAAGTTACATATATGACATTTCTAAACTAGGGAAATTTTCTCAAGGTATATAACTGTAACTACATTCTAAAGATAAAGTTTAGAAAACTAAGCCTTACCTGGAACTTATGACAATTTGTCTGACTTGAGTGTTTGTAGGACTTGTGTACACTGTCACAGTCTCTGTGGGTTCATATAAGAATTTCCCTTTTATGCCCAGAAAAGAGCTATGTTGTATTCCTTCACTGCCTCTGAATGTTATGCTCCTTTTATCCCTCTTCTGCAATGAATTCTGAGATTGAAAAGACGAGGGATTATACAGATGCAATTTTGCAATCTCTCTACTTTGATCAGGTATGGGTCTCTGTGCTAATCAGTATTTACTTCAAAAGAGCTACTCTGATGAGGACTGAGAGAGCCACTAATCTAATGATAAACTATTGCATGTGGGTTAAGTTTAGCATCCTTTTAGCAGAATAAAAATCCTAAATTCTCCCTTGGGGCCTGTGGTTTTCCTAGCCACGTTTTTGGCCAAAAACAGTATCAGGTATGGGTTTCATCTTGTGTACTAGGTCTTAAGGTCAGCAGAGAATAATTGGCTACTCTCAAAACATTTGTGCCACCTGGTGGCAGTGGAAATGTTTGTCAGATGATGATTATTGAAGCTTGCAGTGTTCATGGCTGTGCAAGAATGATAATTTCCTCTTACCATTACAGAATAATCTAGTAGCCTTATAGAGCACCTCCCACGACTATGCAAGCTGACCAGTAGAGAGGAAGCTCCCAGGTCAGCAGTAGCTTTCCTTTTCCATGTCCAAGGAACTTACAGTGCAAAAAGATTGTGGGCAAATAAATGTTTACAATTTTACAACTATAAGCAAAATAGTCAAAGTGGCTACTGGAGATCTAAATGAATTAATTCAGTGAATTCTTTTATAATAAACTATTACACAATTAAGGAATTATCTGGAAAGGAGAGACAGGGCTATGGGGAATAAGAACTAGCTGTACCACAGCCATGTGGACGATGAAATGGAGTCTCGGGTGATGATGCTAGCAGGAGTGGCTGTGGGGTGATGATGAGGGTTGAGTTACTCAAGATGAAGGCGGGTGAGCATGGTCACACCCTGTCAATAGTAACAGTCAAGACAGAATACTATATCAAATTGTAACTTATTCAGACATACTGCCAAGTTAGAGCCACTATTTTTATTTATGTCTTAATAAGTCTATTTTTACTGAAACTCTGGACTGTAAGGCGAAAAAAGCTAATATAAATAAAAACAAAACAACTATTAAGACAATTGACAAATTCTGAATTGAGTCAAAGAATAACATTGAAGATAGAGTTCAATTTAAAGGGCAAAAGTTAAAATAGATTCAATAAGGCCTACTGAAAGATTTGATTTTGGCAAAAGTGACGAAAGATAGAATGGCATCAGGGATGGGTCACATTTCTCTTCTTTGAGCAGGCTAAGCCTGGATGGTCATTTTTCTCATCCGGAAGGAAGAGTGGAAATCAGCAATAATTCAGGTGTATTGATAAGACCAGCTCTGTAGAGAGGTCTGACATAGAAAAATAAACTGGTGTTTATAGGAAGATACAAATGGAATAGAGGAAATTAAATAGTGGAGTTGAAGGGGTAAGAGGTGTGGAGGAACAATGGGAGAGCGGTGTTCATGAAAGAGAGGAATGCCGTGTTGGGGAGAAATTTAATGAGCTAAAAAAATAACTAACTATCCATTAATTTATAAAATGAATGAGCCCAATGTAGCATCCTTCTGATGAGCTGCAGGAGACACTAGGAAACAGAAGGTTAAGAATGCATCATGGCACATGCTTGCAATCCTAGCTTTCTGGAAGCTAGAGAAGAGGTATTTGGCACATCATACTCTTTCAGAACCCACACTTGGCTGCTCCAGCACCATAGGATTCAACATCGGGCATCTGTAGGCCTTTGCACTCCTAGGACATAACCCTTCTACATTCACACCATACACTACAAATATGCATAATTAAATATAAAATAAAATTCGAAAAGAATAAATGTAATTATGTCAAATCACCTTCAAAACAATGCCTTAACCTGAAAATGTAGTTTAAGATCAGGATTTTGTGTTCCCAGAAGCTGAGTAGGGAACTGAATGGTATCAGTGCGAGAGAGATTATTCCAATGTTTTGCACACTGGATGAAACAATAGGAGGTATTCTGTGAGGCAGGGGGAGACATTCTAAATTATAGAATTTAGAAGTCTCTTTAGAATGCTTGGAATGTCTCAAAAATATCCAAGAACTTGTGTGTCTGTTGTGTCAGCAATGTGAAAGTATTCTAACACACTTCGGATCTTGACTAGAGAAAGGATCAGTGTTAAAGAGCAAAGATATATATCCAGGGTGGTATAAATGCATGGGAGGAGGTAATAATGGGGTGATAGCTTCTGCTGTGGTTTCTGAGCCTGTCAAGTATTAACACTTTCCCTACAATAGGGATTTAGTTTGTCATTCAGCATCACATGATCTAAGGTCTGTGAAGTCACAGCAAAACAAAGAACTGTGTGGTTATTGCCTTCATTATTATACTATTTTAAATTATCGTTGTCTCAGATCAAAACTAGATGTCAATATGCACTGACCTTGGTAAAAAGGCACATACACAGTAGAATGTAGCACTATCTGCTTATGAGTTATTACTCAGTTTTAGAGGAAAACAATCCTGATTTACAAAGTCTACCTTAAGTCAGTAACTATGAAAAATAACTTTGTTCTTTAGTAGCTTATGTCTGTATTTTTCAATGTACTTAAAAACATGTTCCTAGATCAATGAGTATTTTTCAACAGTTTCAACATTTGTCCATAAAATAGCATGAAACTGGTTGTGAAGGATTATCAAATTAAATTTTGCATTACCACTCAAACAAAATCTAAAAATTTCAGGGAAATATTCTGTCAGTCTAAATGTCTAGTATTCCAGATACTATTAATTTGAATGGCTCAAAAAAGGTACTGGAAATTGTGAAACACAGCTGCCATCATGTGGTCAAAGCTAGTAATGCAACACAAGCCGAGTATGGCAACTCAATTTTCTGTCTTCAGATATTCAGAACTGTGGTGACTGAAAATCATTCATGAGAAGGTGAAACACGGTAGAACTGAGAAAACGTAAACACTACAATCCCTCTGTCTCATGACTAGGCTTGGAGCTTCAATGTGCAGCTCAGTGCAATGTGTACACCATGGGCTCCTTTTCTCCCCACCATTGCAGACTTACAGATTTTAAAAAGTGCTAAAATCATGACAACTACTTTGTTGACAGTTGTTCCTTCTCTCCTATTCATCCCCATAAATAAGAATATTATCACATTTTGTTATTTTTCATCTTAAACATTTTCCGTTTTGGCAAATTTTGTTCACCTTTCTACCCTGTTCTCACCCTTAACTGAATCAGGGTCCCTGTCTCAGAACTGACATTCATTCCTAATCCACTTCCCTCCAAAACACTAACACATATGAAATTTTCACAAGTCAAATGCATTGCAACTTGATCTTGAGGGTCGTCATTTGATTCCAACCCAAGAATTGCATGTAATCACTGTCCTAAAGTCAATTCTTTAACCAGAGTTCCCGTTACTTTTTCTTGGCTTAGAGTCCCCTCCATTACCCTCTAGGCTCTGTGCTTAGAATCAAAATAGTGTGTGCTGTTCACGTTTCTGCTCCTAGAATTTCATGGCATCAGATTGTTGGCAGACGTTTCTGTCCCGCCTGCTCCCTCATCAGTTCTGCCCAAAGAAACACAGAGGCCTACATTAATTATGAGCTGGTTGACCTATTAGCTCATGTTTCTTATTTTTAGATAACTCTTATATCATACATTGACCCATAATTAGTGTCTGTGTTAGCCACATGGCTTGGTACCGTTTTATCAATGAGGCATTCTCAAATTGCTTCCTTTGTGTCTGGGTGATGACTGCAGACTGAGGCTTTCATCTTCCCAGAATTCTCCTGTTCTGGTGGCTCCACCTATACTTCCTGCCTGGCTACTGGCCAATCAGCATTTTATTAAACCAATACAAGTGACAAATCTTTACAAGACCATTGTCCTATATCATCCGATACTAGGTTTGCTATACTGTTCCCAAATCACTTTAACATTTATCTCTTTCAGTTCACTGAACTAATGAATTCATAGTACCCACACCAAGAATCATAGTGCTGTTAGAGTGAAGAACCCATGAATTGTGTAAGAAGGGAGCTTGCACATAATAATCACTGATCCACAGTAAAGCCTTATTGATGCTCAGAAGAATATCCTGCGACCCTACTACAGGACCACAGTAATTTTTATTTTTCTGTTTCTCCAATTTAGAATTATTTTCCACCTAAACTCCACTAAAGGTCATTCAATAATGTTTAGCTCAGATGACAGGTCAAGAAAATTTTCTCAATCATAACTTCTACAAAAAACTATTAGAGGTTTTCTCAATCCTGATTACCCTGTGATTTCGTAACTATGGCAAATGCAATTATTTGTGAACATTTCTTCTAACAACTTTTAATGAAGATTACTTCAGAAGATACCAATAATACCTGATAAATGACTGTGGAAGTGAGCTGAACTGAAATCAACTCATTAGAAAGAGTTTTCCTCCCCTATAACCTCATTTTCTATCTCTTTTTTTATGTGTAAAGGGCAATATATTGTGAATTCCTATGAGTTTACTTTAGCTATTTAAATAAATTTCAATTTCTCTGTACTCTAATGTTTCCAAGTAGTGGTTGATTTTACTCGTAGTTCTAAAAGATAGATATTAGGGTTTAAAAGATGGCTAAGTAATTAAGATCTTTTTTTGCTTTACAAAGGATTCAGATTTGATTTCTGTGATGCACACAATGGCTACTACCATCTATCACTCCAGTTTCCGGAGACCTGCTTTCCTCTGCTTACCTCCATGGACATTAGGGATGCATCAGGAACGCCATGGTGTGTATACACATGGACATTAGGGACGCATCAGGAACGCCATGGTGTGTATACACATGGACATTAGGGACACATCAGGAACGCCATGGTGTGTAGATACATGGACATTAGGAACGCATTAGGAACACCCATGGTGTGTATACACATGGACATTAGGGACGCATCAGGAACGCCATGGTGTGTATGCACACAAGTGGCAAATTAATCCTGCACATAAAATTGACACATGCAAACATTTTAAAAATCTTTGAACATTGATATGAAGGCTGTTTATGAATACAGCTTCTGCTTCCTTGTGGGCCCCATATATTGAAAGGGACTTTTGAAAATGTGGCATATTTTCCAGGATTATAGTGAGTGTGAAGTTGGAACTCTTCCTATCAGGGTATAAAGACTCTTTCTAAAAGAAGCGACAGGAACAGGAAGTCATGCAGGCCATACTCTACATGTGGAAGAATTGTTTTATGGTGAAGGAAAGACTGAGTTTAGTTTTTTGTCACTATTGTATAAAGTAAATCAAGAGCTTGTACAATAAGGATCTGAATCTACTATAAGCAAGCCTGACAGAATACAGTGCCCCCAAATCCCACAGAATAATTCTGGATCATGTGAGTATGTCAATGTACATGACAAAGGCAATATTCGTAGATGTAGTTAAGGTTATAAACTTTGAGACAGGGAATGGTCCTGGATACAGTCTCTAGTCTAATCACTTGAATCCTTCCAAATAGCTTGTTCCCTTCCTCCCACATGTGTATGGTGTTTTGATCAGTTCTGATGCCCTTCCCATTATAGATCAGTGCTAGAGCAGTCAATAATTCAGCTCTCCAGCATGAGTCTGTTCTGCAGCTGTTGAGACCCTACTCTGGCACTGAGCCTTTGCTTCCCTCCCACTGTCTTCCTTGCAGTATGTCTGTGATAATCTCAGTGCTGTAATAGGAAAATTCTATTTACACTAACAAGTTTTCCCTGTAAACATCAATAACTTCTGCTCCCTTCAGAGAAAAACTCTTCACAAAACTCTTTATAATTCATGTTCTTCCCAAACTCTCAGACACATCTCAGTGTAGAATGTGCTCTCATTATCACTTCTCAGGGTCACTGATAATATCAACATTATGCAAATGAATAAAATAAATCTCACTTTCTATTGGTTACTTGCCACTAGATGTTCAGGAAATTGAAGGATAATTGTTTTCAGAACACTGAATTGAGGATTTATTAACTTCATAATCATAATTATCCTTCCTACTAACCTTCCTGTACATATCAAGGAATATATTTTTAAAATGAAAAAGAAAATTGATATTTCATTAGGTGAACTGGATCAAAGTAGTATTTCATGATTTGAGACTCATTAATATTTTACCTAATGAAAATCTGTGCTTAATAAACATTTAAATGGTGAAGTGAAAGAACAAAACTGATCATCTATGAAGCTGAGAAATGAAAATTGAATATAAAATAATACAAGTTCTTTACTCAGAACCACATGTAAAGTCCTGATAGAATTGTCAGCATTATTCTCATTGAATAGGCTCATGCATATCACAGGTGACTTTAACTAATTGTATTTTGCATTTTAAATATACTTGAAAGATCGTATGCCCTAAGTACATGAAGTCATTAAAATTTTTTTTGTAACTAAGTACTGAAACTTTAATTTTCCTATCTTTTAACCTTATGCTAGCAATGTCTTCATAGGCCATTTATCATGTGTGCAACAGTTTCATAAATGCATCTTAATTCTTATGTTCAGAGCTATCTATGAGTTTCATTGTAAAATTAAAGATAATTTCTGATTTTTATTTGTTTCTTTATGTGTTCACATTTATGGCCTAGAACATAGACTGGTCTACATAGTAGTTTTTCATATCTGAGTGTGAATTCTGAGTTCAAAGAAAAACAGATTTGGGATTTCATGAGCATGCCATTCATGCAGGTATTCAACTTGGCCTTCCTGGAAAGTGGTAGAAACTTTAAGAATTGGGGCCCAATGAAATATTTTAAGTCACAGAGACAATATATATTTAATGAGGATTACATGACATTTACTTTTCTTTTTCCACTTTGTAATTCTCACCAGTGAAAGTTAGTGTTCACTGTCAATTTGACAGGATCTTATCAACAATTATATAAGTTTTCAGGAATGCTTGTGAAGATGATTAGGTTTATTGATATGGGGAATTTTATCTTAACTGTGGAGAGTATTCTTCCTTGGACAGGGATGTTAGAGTGTATAAAATGGAGAAAATGAGGTGATCACAAGCATCCATTCCTCTCTCTGCTTCCCGACTGTGAGTGCAATGAGTCTCCTTAAACCTCCTGCAGCCTTGAGTTCCCTGTCATGGTGAGCTCTTCTCTTGAACTCTGACATTTGAGTTGATTTTTGGTGATATTTTACCATAGCAACAGGAAAATAAAATAACATGCCAATCTTCATATGATCAGCACCTTCACCATAACTTTTAGCATATGATGCATTGATCCCGCATAGGCCCAAATAGGCTAACTACCCGAGACCAAGACTTCCATCATTGAGAAACATCAAATCTCTCTTGTTCTAAAATATGATTTCTGGGTACTCTTGCCATGGCAGAAAGTTAACTCTCAGAGTCATCTACAAGGCTTTGGTCAATCATATCTAAATTAAAACATCAAATCTTCTTGAACTTCAGTGGGAATATGAATCATGGACATCAACATGGCTTCCAGAAGCATCATGAATACTGGGCTACCACCTAAGGCCGTTTGGTCTCCATGGTCTGTGCTGCTGCCAAAAACCATGTGGAAGTCCATGATCCATGCTGCCACTGGTTATTATGGGAAGAAAACTTCTTTTGCAGTGATATCATTGACTACAGTCTCATAACTGATAATGGGAGACATTGAAGGCTTCTATGAAAACCCTCCATCCTAGTAAAAATCTAGACAGGAAGACAGGATATTATAGAGAGTCCTTTAAATTGTGATAAAGATTCTGAAGTTCAGTTGTTCACAGTAAGGATAGTGAGGAAGAACTCACTTAAGGGGCTCACCTATAGGAGATTGACCATGCTCCAATGAATATATGGTTGAAATAAATCAGATTTGGTATAATTTCTTTTCTATTTTAGAGGAATACATAATGGTAGGAAGGTGGATCTGTGAAGAATAAGAAGCAAGTGTGATTGGGGTGTATTATATGAAATTCCAAACAGTCAATAAAAATATTATTTTGAAAAAACCCCAAAACCTTGATGTTATTAGAAAAATATTTTAAAATTGATAAATTATTTTTGGCAGCACTCATTTATTTTATTAAAGCTCTTTAGTCAGGTTCTTACTGTATGTTGTTTAAGTGTATTGTTTAAATCTGGTGGTACATTTTTTTCTGTCCCATCATTGAACTCGCAAATAAGCACACAGAGACTTGTTCTTAATTATAAATTCTTGGACTATAGTTTAGGCTTGTTACTAACTAGCTCCTACAACTTAAATTAACCCATATTTCTATCTATACTGTAGTATGTGTAGTACCTGTTTTTACTGTGGCATGTTCATCTTGCTTCTCCCTTTTAGATCTTTGTTTTCTCTTTTTCCCTCTCCACAAGTCCCACCTAACCTCTTCCTGCCTAGTTATTGGCCATTAACTTTTTATTAAACCAATAAGAATAGCATATATTCATAGTGTACAAAAAGACTTTTTCATAACATAACTCTAAAAAATAGTCATTTAATATTAAGCAGCTGTTATCATTATATAAACATAAGTCGACATTGACTACTAAGGGTCAAACTTCCACTAAGTCTATTAAATTGTCAGACTTTTCTGTTGTCTGCACTTCCTTTTTCTTTTTTATAAAATACACATTTTTAATATGGTAGTAGGAAATGTAACTTTTTAAAACAGATTCATTTTGGACAAAAATGCCTGCAATAGAGAATGTTTTCCTGAGCTCACTTTGGAAGTAGTGAAGCTAATCAAAGTAAACGTAGTTTAATACAGTATTGAAACACAGTTAAAGGTTACTTTATAATATTTCATAAAAATTTAAGGAATTGAGGAAATGGATCCTTTGGTAAAATACTTGCAATGCAAGAGGACCTAAGTCCTGATCCTGTATGCCCAACTGAAAAATCTGGGTCAGGAAATCCCAGGTCAATGGAGTGAAGACAGAAGGGTTATTAGTGCTTGCTAGATGCCCAGTATAGTTGAATCAGTGAGTTCTAGGTTCTGTGAGTGACCATGTCTCAATAAATAAGGTGGGAGGTGTTTGAGAACGACATTTGACATCAGTCCCTGGCACGTGTATTTATGCATCCACACTCATGAACGCTTCTTTATGCATACACAGATGCATATGAATATACACAGAAACATATGCACATAAAAGTTATACATTTCCTATAACTTTGGGAGAAAATACTACTTAAAATTTAAGTTTAGCTAAAATGTTGATTTACTAAATAATTTTGAAATATGGTCTAGTTATCAGGCACAATGAGAAATACTGAAACTGTAACAGTGAACAAGGAAATAGCTCATTTATACTCATTAAACCCTTTTTTGTATGTCATTCACAGCAGATCAAATGAAGTGTTCCCTTAAAAATGTTAGGCATATTGTGTGGAATCAAGCCACCATATTCTCCTGGCTAACTATAGCCATCCTGTGGATTAAACCATTTTATAAAATATCACACACCATCTAAAATATGTAATGTTTTCCAAAGAAAATATGCAAAACAGGAGAGATCAAGAGAGAAGACAGCTGCAGTCTTCATTATTTCAGGAAACAGCAGACTCTTAACCTGCCAGCACTCTATGATGGAATGGATCCAGGATCCAGGATTTCTTAGGTTCCTTTAATGTTTCTATGTAGTAGTCAGTAAACCATTCAAAGTTAGGTTAAAGAACCTATTATTGAGAAAGTCAAAAGGACATGTCTGGAGAGACAGGGAAGGTATACACAGAAGTGGAAGAATCTGCCTATTTGCATGAAGGTTCTGTGAAGGAATTTGTCCTCAGAAGAGATCAGTCCAGCTGGACTTGGTGATCTCATTCTTACAATGCTAGCAGAAAATTTAAAGGTAGAAACATCTTTTTCTGGTTTTAATCATTACTATTAACTAAGGTTAATATATGTTAACAGCAATATCAAAAGTTAAGCACCACTGAGTTCTTACCATGTTCCAGGTAGAGAAATAGTGCTGAGGTTAATTATCCTTGAAAGTCTCAAAATTTTCACTACTTTACAGAAGCTTTTAAATCTTGGAACTGAAATCTGAATGGAAGAAAATTTGAGTCAAGATATTGAACAATACAGCCCAAATGGGGGAAGTGGTTGTTAGGTCTCAAGTTCAGTAGGAATGACAAACCATAAGTAGTATCTATTCTAAGAGTCCTGAGATAGTTTGTGGCTGAGTCCAAAAAAGGAGGAACATTTCTGACTATAAAAAAATACTTCCAAATATATTAAGAAAAAATCTGAGTGGCTGTAAGACCAAAGATGGTGTTAGTGATTTCAATGGTCGCTGTTTCCTAAAAACCATTCCCTGTATAAATATTCTTAAAGGGATCAATAGTAATCTGTCAGTGTTACAAATGGGTGTCCCCATTTAATTATACATTGGACTCTCATGTCAAGTTTCTCTGTGCCTAAAGACAACTTTCTTCTCAATGTGTCCTAAATGTTGTCATCCAAATTGAAGATGACAGTAGTTGCACCTTTACGAAATGTTGTGGAGGTTTCCATTAGTTACAACATGCAAATCACTAACATGTCTTTAAGACTGCATTACAACCTCAGGATAGCCCAGCTCTGTGGATCAAACTATTTCACAAAAGAACTTGCTACATGTTTGAGTTTGCTTATACCTAAAGAGTTAAACTTTTATGATTATCATTTTTCTTCAACTAAGAGATTACAGAACCTAATTATATTAAGTATTCTTTTTCAGTTTTTATGAAAATTGAAAATTTGAGGTTTCAGATAATACTTCTGAAAGACAAGTATGACTCTGCCTTTGGTGCCCTTTAGATTGAAATTATGCTTGCCTGCATTTTGTTTTGTCAGCATTTGATTATATTCCTTACTCAAAAAGTCATACAAACTTAATCTTTACAGAAGCTTTTCTTGACTATAAATATAGATCACAAACAAACATGTTTCAATCATCCTAAAGGATTGAGGGAAGATAATCCATTTTTCACAGTAAGTTTACAATTGTAATTTAATTAGTACTCACTGCAAAAGACAAGCAATTTACACGCAGTGGCCATTTTTCCCCTTTGGACTGTGTCACAATGGAGCCATTCTCATGCATGTAAAAGACAACATTGGTAGTGCTGTTGGAAGTATATTAAACAGAAGTTGTCTCGTTCTTTTTATTTCTAGTTTGTTCTAACACATTTAAATGCTGTTTATGATTTTCCTTTTTGTACTCACTGACATCAAGCAGTTCTCTAAGAGACAACAGAACTGTATGTTTTCTAATTTCTGTTGCAATTAAAACAAAACATTCTAAAAAAGGGATAAGATTGTTTCAAAAAAGATATTTTGGAACAAGCATTTCTGTGGCCCCTGCATTTTCTCAAGTGTGGTGGTTATCTGACTCTGTCTTCTCCATGGTTGCTTCCTGAAGCAGATGCTGGCTGCCTACCATCTTACACAATGCACAACGTCTCTGCTTCTGGCTCAGATATAAACACCATATCTACTAGCAGAATTGCTTACAATGGAAGCCATTTTAACAGTGAATGCTTTCCAATTCAATTATGTCTTTTTGAATAGTTCTGTGGCATCTGTCAATCTGGTAACTTGATATAACCATGTATATTTATATGATTTAGAGCCAAGCATTTCTGATGCTGTCACTAAGGCAAATGGGTTGATAATATAAGAGATAATCTATAAAGAAATAAAAATTTGTATGAGTAGTAGAAATATCCAAAAGTTCCTAATAAAACTTCTTGGAAGCAAGTCAAAGCATAAAAAAAGCCAGGATAATTTATGATAGAAAACAAGGTAATAGTACTTGTTGATTTTAAACAGAAGTTTTTATCCCAACTGGTACCACAGTTATTCAGTCTGAAAGAAACACACATAGGCTTATATTAATTATAAACTGTTTGGCCTATTGCTCAGACTTATTGCTAACTAGTTCTTACAACTTAAATTAACCAATAATTCTTACCTATATTTGGCCATGTGCCTTGGTACCTTTTCTCAGTATGGCATTCTCATCTTGCTTCCTCTGTGTCTGATTTACACCTGCATCTCTGCCTTTCCTCTTCCCAGAATTCTCCTAGTCTGGTTGCCCCAACTATATTTCCTGTCTGGCTACTGACCAATCAGCATTTTATTAAACCAATATGAGTGACAAAATTTTACAGTTTTTTACAAGACTATTATCCTATAGCATTTGATGACCTGGAAGCTTTATCTATACTGACTCCTTTTTGTAGTTCTGGAAAGTGGTAATCATAATATTGGGGGAGAAAATTCATCAACAGTCTTATTCAGGTGAAAACTGTGATCTACAGTGATGACCTTCTTGTCACTGGTACAATATGCCCACTGAGACAATAGTGGTGCAGATGTCATAGGAATAACCAGTCACTTTCTGATTGAATTTAAGGCCTACTCCACAAGATAGAACACATACCTGCCATAGATATCAGGGCCATGAACTTGTAAGAAAGTCAGTTGTAGGTTCTAAGGGAGAGTGTACTAATACAACTCTGCTAATGGAACATAATATAAAACTGGTTCCTAATGACTTATATCCTTAGAATAAACCTCATTAAAGAAACTTATCTTTGCAGTAGGTAGCAATGAGCTTAGTAACCCACAACTAGTCAAGGTACTGGGAATACTTGATTGCAGATTGCTCATCTCTAATGGGACATCTTTATTATATACCCCATATATTGGGTTTAATAATCATTGCAGAATAGGAGAAAGGAAGATTACAAAAATCAGAGTCTTCTTCTTTATTTTATCAATCTATCTATTTATTTTTTGTTTGTTTGGAAATGACGATAAGAACACAGTGTTTTCCATACTCAACATTATTGTTGCACATGTGAACTTTAAGCAGTTGTGACAGTACCCACCTGATCTACAAGTTCAATCTAGAAAAAAATCCCAACATGGATATGAGAGGTAGACATAAAGTACCTCTTCTTGATGAGGAGCTATTGGCAAGAAAAATTCAATTTTCTTTAATATTCTGGTTGATCTGACACAAAGCAGTGGATAGTCACACAAATAAGAGTATATAGGCAGTTTCTAATGGGATTCCATTAGTTAAAATTTAATAGGGACAAAACATGGGTAGGAATGGAATAAAGAGTGAGTCTGAGAGCAGATAATGAAAGGGAATTAAATATTTAAAATACAACGTTAAATTTTTTAGTATAAAATAAAAATTGAGAAAATTTATAACTCTCAGTAATAAGAAAAACAGCCATAAACTCCATAAAAAACATATAAGTGATTATAAGATATAAAGGAAAGGATAACCAGGTTAAAATCCACAGCCTCAGAGAATGTGGGTAAAAGAAGGACTCAAAGAGGAGCATGAATTACCAGCCACCTGAGACCATCAATAAAGATGGCCCAACCCCTCACCACAGGCATACACCCCACCTGGGAAGCTGACACTGTAGTCTGGAAGCAAGTGAGCAGATCCAAGGGTCTGAGAGCAGGAGAGATAGCCACATTCCCTCCTTTTCCATGTGGTAGCATGGGTAAGAGAAAGATGCCCCCTCACTCACCCATTACCTCCTGTGTCAGGTGAGAGAGCTGGCCCTGAGGTCACAAGAGTGGGAGAGCTTGCTCTGACCCTTACCTGCTGCAGCACATGAGTGACCAGACTCTGCCCATATAGGCAGCACACAGGAGCTGACCCTGATATCAAAGATGCAAGTGAGTCAGCCATGACGGCTGAAAGCAACAGAGTAGAACCCACCCTTCTTCATCTACCACGTGGTGCCTTGGATAAAGGAAAGATGCCCTTGTCACCACTGCCCTTTGCAGTGCCAAGCAAGAGTTGGCTTCAGAGAGTGAGAGAATTAGTCCTGGCCTAACCAACTGAGGCACACAGGAGAGTTTGTCCTGCACCTCACCTGAGCAGCACACTAGAGCCGACCCTGTTGTCAAGGGAACAAATGAGCCAGCTCTGAGTGTATGAGGGCAGGAGAACTGACCCCAACCTCCTCTTAAGCTCCCTACAGCAATTGGGAGAAAGGCCCTGCACCTTGACTGGGCATAACAGTAAAGCTGGCTTGGTGGTTTGAATGTGGGTGATCTGGATCTGCGGACCTGAGAACAGGAGAAATGGCCCCAACCTTTGCTGCAGGGTAAGCCGGTCAAGTCAGTGTAAAAGAGTTTGCCTGGGTAGTGACCATGTGGAAAAGCTGGATGGTTAACCAACCCAGCTACCACCCAGGCCAAGAACCAGGGTTATTGAGTTGGGCCACCCCTACATCCACCGAATCTATACTGTTGGAGTATGTGAAGAGGATGAACCTATGGATTCCAAACAGCAGGATCTCCATGACACGGGACAAGGACAGAAAAACCATGAGGAGCCCCAGCGATGGCCCATTAGCTTGGCATAGAGAAAATCGGAGGCCTCAAACCAGACCAATGATTTGAGGCAACGAACATTTGCAAATAAAGATGAATGGACTAAAGGGTAAATTGTATGAACTCAATGGGACATACTATAGTTTCCATTAGAAGATGCTACTCATTTTGTTGTTTATTGTTGTGTTGGTTTTTGTTTTGTTTGTTTTATTTATTTTCAGCTTTTCTTTTAAATAGTTTTGACTTAGGGGGAGATAGCAATGACTGAGGATGAATGTGAGGGGACAAAAAGATAAGTGGGATCTGAATGTCTGATGTAAAATCCACAAAGAAGCAATGAAAGTTAAATAAAAGTGAAAGGAGAAAACAAACTTTACAAAATTATCCTCTTACGTTCACATGAATACTGTGGAATATGTACCTCTGCAAACCATATCATTAACATACAATAATAAGAATGAAATTCTTAAAAGACCCTATACAATAAATTACATATATAATACTTAATGCATATAACATACAACAAATATATATAAATAAATATGTAATATATTAAGAATATATAATATATAAGATAAATGATAAATTATATATCTTATATACTATATAGTACAAGAAAATATGTGTACAATAAATTTTATGAAGAAAAATAAATAACAGTTAACAAATATTTAGAAAAACATGTAAATAGGTAATGTTTGGCTATATCTTACTGCAGTACTCACTCATGTATGAATTTCATTCATTGATATAATTAATTACTTTTGTAATTTGCAAATATTTTTTAAACATCTCTTCTTAAAGCTTTAGATACATGATGAAATTCTCAGATATAATCCTGGCTTTCATACAAATACTCATATGTTCTTATAAATACATATGATTATTTATTTAACTAATTTATACACTTAATGCTTAATTATGTATATTCAGTGTTATGAACCAGGTAGCTAAGTTGTCAGTACTGGCCTTAAATTATCTTTTTTTGTTTTAGATCTGCACATCTTAGGAAGCAACATGATTGCAGAAATAATGAATTGTTGCCATTCTAGGAAAAAAAAGTTCTAACAAAATTTTGTGTCTGGGAATGTGCATATTGACATTAACTTTCTATAAAATTAATTATTTTATTTCCTTTATATAAAAAATAGCTCTTTAGAAGTTAGTGACATTTCTATGGTCAATTCTCATGGCACCAGAAAACTTAAATGAATAAAATATATCTAGAAAGCAATCAGTGACATTTTATTGAAATATTACTTTAAGTAATATGAAAGGTAGAATTAACAATGATAAAAATAGCACAGTGATTGAGTCATTAAAACTAAAATGACCAAAATAAGCAAAATCCCATTAACAAGCTCTGTTTTAGGCATAGACGCTTGCAGGAGCAAAGGAAAGACAGTGTGAGCCTATGGCACTGAACACCGTCTCAGTGCGAGGAAATGCCATGATGAACAGCACATGTTATCTCTCTCTCACTTCCTCTCTGAGAGAACCAAGTAAAAAATTATAGGGTGCAAACTGAAAACACTCCAAATGCTCAACGATGGGATGATTTGAGCAATTAAGTGATGCAGCATTGAGCTGTTGCCCTGTAATAAGGTAACAGTTAATAACTTCAAACTGAAAATAAATGACTGACTATTTTGAATACACTTACATGTACAAATTCCTGAATGAATATATTTTTTTCCAAATGTAAATGCACGAATTCCCTACTTTTTATTTATGTACTTTGCATAATCACTTCTTCTCTATAAGTGACCCAACATAGAGTGGGACATGGAGGACAGTGACAGTGAAGGAACCGAACACTGATTCCTCCAATCAAAAGTGGTATCAATAGGTCTGCCTTCTTGTAGTTATGGGTAACCTTAATTTGATTTGCTTAAGACTTTACTTCTGCAATGTTCCTTCAAATGCCCATCTCAAGAGAACCATAGGAAAATCAAGCTGTAGTAGAAGGAATTCTTACAAGACACCTCAGCATTTCTCCTCAAAACTGTTAAGATCAACAAAAGCATGGACAGTCTGGGAAATGTTTAGTAGGAAGAAACCTAAAGAAACACAGAAACACATTGTAACATGGTATCATGATGAGACCCTCCAATAGAATAAAAGACTTCAGATAAAGACAGAAACTCCTTTATAAACTATACTTGACTGACAATGTAACAATATCACTGTATGATTCAAAGCACAGGTTCATGAAAATGCATGGTGTTCATGTGAGCTTTCCTGAACTTAGAGAATTATATAACTACATTGGAATATCTAAACAGAGTCTATTATTAAAACACCAAATTTTGAGCTGCACATCCATCACAATAATTTGAGATGACTAGTAAGTACCTCTATGGTGGTATATTCACACCGTTGTGATCTATATATAACATATTGCACAAGGAGAAATGTAATAGGTAACACAGGAAATGAGACAAAGGATCAGCTAGAACTCTATAACTGGGAGATGAGAAATACTATTGTCAAATTTAGAGAATGTTTCATCAGGTTCTTTCTATGTAATGGGTTAGAAAAAGAAATGAGATTTAGTTAATGAGTTTCTAATAAGAACCACTTATACATAATTGTTTATGTCAGGTTATCTTCATCTTTATTAGCCACATCTGTCATATGCATGATTCCCATTCCACCCTTTATCAAACTGAGCACAAGAAGTTGAATGGATCAAAAAGAAGTATTTATGATGTTGAGGTTTAAACCCCAATCAAAGCTGTTCTAGCTCTGAGGTCCTCACATTGTCCATGGCACCTGTGCTTTAGAGGGAATTCATCAGACTTCATACAATCTCTTGGCTTGTACATTTCAGGGCTGTAGAGAGTTTTCAATAACATTTACATTTACATGATTCAGAATTTTTTTCTGGCTTTGTTACATGTGATTAAAGGATGATAAACTAGAAAGGCCACTAAACCCTGGGTTAGAGGCTATCTGTGCGGAAGGACTTAATTGTTTATTTTGTGTAACTAGGATAACTTGTTTCAACTCAGCTCTCTAAGATTCACATTCCACATCTATAAAAGGCCCTATTCAGGCTCAGACTCCTTGAATGTATGGCCTTGGATCTGTACAGAATTGTTCTCTTTAGTTTTTGATTTATATATTGAATACAAGTTTTCACCCAATAGCAATCTTACATTTGAAATGTTAATGACTTCCTTAGGATGACTCTACCACCAGTGATTTATTCTTTCAAGATTAATTATTTTTATGTCTTTTAAGAAGAGTATCGTGCCAGGCAGTGGTGGCACACACCTTTAATCCCAGCACTCAGGAGGCAGAGGCAGGAGGATCTTTGTGATTCTGAGGCCAGCCTGGTCTCCAAGAGCTAGTTCCAGGACAGGCACCAAAGCTACACAGAAATCCTGTCTTGAAGAAAAAAAGAGTATTGCATAGTTAACACTTATTATATGTTTTAATTAAAGGGTATCAATTTCTATAGTGGCATGTCAATTATTTTTTTTTTTATTTATTTTTTGGTTTTTCGAGACAGGGTTTCTCTTGTAGCCCAGGCTGAACTCAAACTCACAGAGATCCACCTGCCTCTGCCTCCCAAGTGCTGGGATTAAAGGCGTGGGCCACCACCGCCTGGCTAATTATATTTTAATAAATAAAACTTATCTGAAGTTCTGAGAGTAAAACAGCCCAACTGGTCAGCCTTACAAACCAGGCAGTGGTAGCACACACTTTTAATCCTCCTACTAGTTTGCAATGGAAACCGGGTAGTGCTAATGATTGTCCTCCACTTTTATAAACACTTATATTACTACAGTATATAATTCTTCTAGAGTGCTTGCATACTATTGTCACAACACTGTATCAAATAAAAGAATAGTGTATCATCCTTATTATATTGACAAAATTTGATCTGGTTAGATATAATTTAACAACATGGCGGATGATCTACTCCTTCAGTGACCCAACAAGCTGTGATCTACTAACAAGGCCAGAGGGTTTCCTCTGCCAAAACGTCTCTTCTTGAAGTATTATTGTGCTAAATACTCCCTGACTCTCCTATAAACTTGAACAAATGGAGAGGGAAGCAACTAGTTATTTGGTACTAAACACTCAGCTTTATAAGTAAGCAATTTTGAAATTGAGGTTGAATTCAAATCAATTGTCTCTGGAACCATGTTTAACTACTTTCCAACTTAAATCGCCTTTACAACATTTTTTAGTTCATTATCAAATCACTGAAAAATATAACTGAGATTTGATCAGAAAAGGCAAGAATTACAAATCAACAATATGAGACATAACAATTCTTTTCTGTATTTTATTTCTCTTATGGCATAAAAGAGAGGGGAGAAAAGAGAAACAGATGAGAAGGAACATAAAGGCATGAATAAATACAGCATATAAGACATAAGAGAAAAAAGTAACAGTGTTATTTCAGTGAAGTGAGTTAAGAGCAATAAAAATAATGGTCATAAAGCAATTGCAGGAACTTGTCCTGAATGAGGAAATTTAGACTTCTCTTTAGTCTTTCTACTTCTTTCTTTTCTCCCTCTCTCCCCTTCTCCCTTCTCTTGCCCCTTTCCTTTATTTCTTATTCTGAAGCACACATTCCTATGAATAATCATTATTCATTATCTCATCTGCATGAAATGTTTTCCCTGGAATAAAACACTGCTCTGTAACTATGAGAGCTAACCTGGAATTCAGTTCTGAAACTGAATGTGTCCCTGTTTCTCAGTCTGTTTTACCCCCATGGGATGATTCTTAGCATATGTGTCTACAGTATCATGCTCTTCAGTGACTGTGCGATTTGTACTCTAGATGCAAACTTTAAAATCCTATTCCAGACCTCTTACAGTAATCAAATTGTAATCAATAGGAATCACTAGCTATTAAGAACAGGTTGAAAAAGCACTTTGATGAATTTAACATCCATTTTGATGGATGAACTTACAATAAAAATATCCTGTGACTATTTATGAAAAAATTAAAATATATGGACATCTTTAAGGGATAATTGAAACAAATAACATTCAATTACATTATTGGGAACTTTATGTGACTTTTCTTATATGAGAATGTATAGTGTGACATCATGCTCTTAAAGTTATATCCTGTGTTTATAAGTTAAAACATCATATAAAAATAATCAGCCATTACAAATTTTACAAATGGAGATACATGCAATCAAATATTAAATTTAGAGATTATCCACAGGGCAATGACAGTAGTGAATATAACATATTCTTACTCAAATAGCTAGAATTTTTTGATAATTAATTATTCTCTGTCTATGATGGAGGAAGTTAATAAACTCTCCATTGAAATCAATTTACCAGAAGAAGCTTGCTGAAAAGCAAGATTTTAAGAAAAGAAATAAAGGGGAGATATTTGGTATGGAAGGAGGAACAAAAGCATAGGGAATTAAATACAACCTGGACATGGCCCAGACCAGGTAACAATCCAGAAGATCTGGGTTAATGTGGGGGAAAATGGGAGCTAAGCAATATGTGGAGAACAGATGACCATTGTGAGGCTGGCTTATGTAGGGAATGCATACTTGTTCATGAACCCTACAGGTGGCAGCTTCAAATAGTAAGTCAAAATCAGGGGCTACGCTCCTCCCAGGTGTAAAATTGTTTTGTAGGTTCTTCACACCACTTAAACCAACACTCTTAGATGGAGAATAGGTTAGCCAGTGACATGAGAACTTCAGAGTGCGATCTTGACATGACAGAGTTTGGTTTGGAACAATGAGATTAATAATGACCAAGGATGAATGGCAAAAAAAAAACCCTGAAGCTACAGACAAGACCTGCACAATATTATTTAAAAAATATCTAAATTATAAATGGGGCTTAGCCTGAAGGTGGATAACAATAGTTTTGTGTGATAAACTTCACAGAAACTATAAGCAGATAGGCATGAAAAACAGGCAAATTATAGACAACATAAGGTTCACAGAGAGTTCTTCCAAAGGAAGGAAGGATGGATGGAAGGAAGAAAGGAAGGATGGGTGGTCTTGAAAGAGTTAGTACACATAATATGGATACAGTGATGGATTAGAACACATATTATGGATAACAGTGAGGATAGTGATGATGATGGTGGTGGTGATGATACTTCTATGATGTAAAGATAGCAACTGTGCATTCACAGAACATTGTCAAAGGTTAAAAATAACTGAAAATTTGCAGAAAAATTTCTCAGTGAGGCTCAGTCATGTTTGTAAATAAATATAGAGGAATGATGCCTGTATGGTTATACTGAGAAAAGTACCAGGCCTGGGGTTATATAATTAGATAGGAGTTCTTATAAAATTTATAGTTTATTTCACAGACTATAGTCACTGAAAATCTTATATATTTGGTTTTATTCTTTTATTTCTCATTCAAAAAGAAAGAAGGGAGGAGAATCAGGATGAAGAAGGAGAAAAAGTGAGGATGATTAAATGAGCTTTGGCTGAAAATTTAAATCCTCTTCAAATCAATTTTTGAGACATTTCTTATATACTTAATATTTTAAAAATCACATTTCAAGGGTAGAGGGATGAGAGGATTTCACGAAAGTATAGAATAAAAGATGTATGTGTGAGTAGGATATATGAAACCCAGAAGACCCACAATCGGCTCCGATGTATCAGCTTAACCACACGATGGCACCAAAATGCTTTGTAAAGGTTTACCTGCTGGCCTTCCTGCATTTGATGCACTTGCTATGTTACTTCATCTATCACAAATAATAAGTAAAAGCTACAGAGTATTCTTCATCTCCTAAAAGAGTACAAGAACTTGACAGTTTCCCTGGGTGACAAATCCCAAGTGTGAAATATCGATGGATTTCAAATTAATATGAAGTTAAGGTAGAGAATAAAAATAGATGGAAAGTTACACTATTAAATATAAAAATAAAATTCAATAGAATAATACAATTTCAGAGATAATAATCTCATAAAGAGTGTATGGAGCACTTTTCTATATTTACAATATATTTGGATAAATTCTTTAAATTCAGACACGCAAATTTGAATAGCGATAATCGTATGAAAGAGTGATATACTTGGAAGGCAATCTGTGAGAGAAGATTCTACATTTTGCAGTAGGCATACACATACCCATAGGTGCATTTCACACCAACCTCACAGATGCATTAAAATATTCCTAAATCACCTGATAACGTGCTACCTGCTGTGTGCTGCATATATAGACAAGGCTTAGAAGCAATTAAAGTAAGTACAGGAAATCCTAAAATGGAGATCATGCATTGACCAGTTCTTATTACAAATAAAAAATAGAAATACCAGCACAGATATCTGAGCAGGTTTGTTGATAATTGTGCCACTAGGAGAAGGTCACTTAGAGATACAGAAATATCCTTCTCATTTGCAAGAAAGTGTTGAAGGAGGATGAAGCATTGAGAAACTTTTTCATTTAATTCATAGAATCCACAATTTACAGACTTTGTGCTCACAAATTGTAATCAAATAAATAGCAAATTCCAGGTAGAGAGAGACATAGAGGAAGGGAGGAAAGACAAATCCTGAAAAGTATCTCTGGGTCAGATTATAATATTTGTGTAAGGTGGGCACATAGAACATATCCTTATGAACAGCCATCATAACAGATTTGAAGGAAGTGTCAGTGACCCACACAGATACTGCATCAGACTGTATTAAAGTGATCATATCTCTAGCTGTATTGAAAATATCCATCTGTGTCACAAGACTGCTATTCATGATTTATTTCCGTTTTTCAAATTAAAACTATGCTGGAAGTCTAGCTTGCCAGATCAGAGGTTTTTGCTGGTGCTTTCTATGGATCACCAGGCATAGGAATTCCTGGTCCTGCCTCTGTTCCTCCCATCTCATTCACATGAACAACAGCAGTATTTTTATTTCTTGATACAATCTAAATCTCATTCCAGAACAAGGGTCTTGTCTTCTTCTATTTTCTTCTATCTGAGGACTTTTATAACCACTTATATCAATAGTAATTATACAATGTAATAATTTACTTATCTATTTATCCAACAATAAATTATTTGGGTTCTAATTATATTTTAAGGTCTTTGAAATACTGTTGATGTAAATGTGCTTTTATTACCAGACCACACACTACTCTTCCTAATATTATATGATATACAAATACAGAAAAATGTTCCTATAGGTTACTATAAAAATACTACATCTTACTTTGTTGCTTATTACAAACTTAATTAACACTGTTTTCAGATATAGCAATTGGGATGGGAACCTCATAATCAGCTGATTTTTGCATTATAATCAATTGTGGTTTTCTATAATCATCTTTCTTTGCTATAAAAAGAAACTATTTTGAAGTGGATGAGATATTTTGATGTGAGCTGCTTATCTGTGGGTATAAGAATAAGTTTTAGGTGTAGTTAGGCGTTAACCTAGTCTAGGGTCATTGGTAGGATTTCTATTGCCCTGAAGAAACACCATGACAACAACAACTCTTAAAAAGGAAAACATTTAATTGGGGTTGCTTACAGTAGTACAGAGGTTTAGTCCATTATCATCATGGCAGAAAGTGTGGAGTCATGCAGGCAAACATGGTGCTGGAGAAGACACTGAGAGTCTTATATCTGGATAGGAAGGCTTCAGGAAAAGGGAATGACACTGACTGACTGAGCTTCCCAAACCTCAAAACCCACGTTTAGTGACACACTTCCTCCAAGAAGACCATACCTACTCCAACAAGGCCACATTTTCAAACAGTGCCAACCCCTGTGAGCCTATCTGCAAACCATTTTCATTCTAAATACCACATCGAGTATAGTGGAAATAGGTTAGCATCTAGCATCCAGCCCCAGATTCATTTTTCTAGAACTTCTGAACCTGACTAAAACTCAGGAAACATCTTACAAGAGGGCGAAGAGCATGTAAGAACCAGAGGGCTAGGAAGTATGCTGTGAGATTGTATCTCCTAGAAAAGATGTTTCTTTTATAAGAATCTTAAGGAACTCTACCCAGAGATAAAGAAATAGGAGTAATTAAAGACTGTGGAGGGGGAGTATTAGTCATCCATAGAAATAACACTTTTAAAATGTTATCCTAGTGTAAGTGGTCAGCCTTTAAATCATATACACACAAGCAACACTGAGGCAATCAGTAGCTTGCATTTGAATATTTATGCATTTTTAAATAGATATAATAACTATTGATCAAAAAGATACTATGAATTTGTGAGGAAACAAGTGTGTGGAGTATAGGGAAGGACTGAAGGGGTGGGAAAGGAAAGGGGAAAGTTATGTAAGTGTATTTTAATACATATATAATATATATAATGTTAATTATCTAATTTGAATGTTCATAATCCAAAAATTTAGCCTAAATTTTCATACACATCATATGTGAAATTGCTATTTCTTGACCATACAAATGGAAGTAAATGAAAGTTTGGAGGTACTTAAAGAATATATTGCATAAAGTTGATGTCTGGAAATGTCATACTGAAAGCTGTCAATAAATTTTATAAACCCTGGAATATTCTGGAACAATCTTCATGGACAAATGGCACCAATATGATTCTATTAGTGTCATCATTTAGTTACTATGTAGGAGAACTGAATGAAATGAGGGAAATTGATTGGAATGAGTGAATTGAGGCAGGAAAATCTATTAAGAGCCTGCTGCAGTAGTTCTGGTGAGCAATGCTACAAGGAGTGAACAAATATATTTAGGGTTATTGCATATTGAATTTTTATCCTCTCAGAAAAAAGGGAAATGTGGAAATGACTGAAATACCATCTAGAGAGACTTGGGCAAATGAGTCCATAATATGGCAAGACTTACATGCAGATATTAAATATTTCAAAGTTGGAGTGATGGTTGGGTGTCTTTTAGGGTAGATCTCAATAAGAATGCCCTGAGTAGCAGGTATGAAAGTCAAATGCATATGACATCACTGTAAAGGTGATTTCACCTTGAAACTTTCTGGTTCTGTGACAAAAAGATAATGGACAATTCTAACATGGAGTCAGATGGCTGAAAAAAAGTGAATGTAGTAAGAAAATGTAAAAGTATAAGAAAAATACTAGGTAAATGTCATTATTTAAATAAATAACATTATTTAACACAAAGGTCATTAATCAGTCAACTAGTATAAAAAGCAGGAATAAGTAGAATGAAGACAGTTCAAGGACAGGAAGATGAAAGCAGCATCAGTAGTTTATGTTACACATCCACTTTGTAGTTCTCATTTTGTTCAACAGCAAATGATAGAAAATCCTTCTAACACTGATCAAAACCCCTTGAGACTTATTTATGTCCCTTAGCAGTAGGTGGAGAGGAATACAGATGCTGGCTGTGTTCAGCAATTCTTCTAAAGTAAGCTCTATGTCTGTTGTCTGTCTGTCTCTCTCTGTTTCTGTCTGTCTTATTCTTCTTCCCTCCTTGCTTTCCTCATTCTCCCTCCCTTGCTTTATACATTGTACCACCTCACTAAATGTTTTCTGTATGTGTGGAAAGGTTAAAGGGCTTAATTGTTACTGTTGTTACAAACAACATGATTAGGTAAATAACTGAATATAAATCAATAAGATGCTAAATCTAAAACATTTTCCAAGCAAGTTTACATGTCAACAGACTCTAGTGTTTATGTCCAGTATCAAATTGCAAGGGTGTCAGGTCAGGATCATGTTAATCCCGGTAATACGGCTTTGTTTGGGAGAAACACAATTATAAAAGCAAATCTTCAAAATTCCCTCCTCATTTTCTCAGACCATCCAGGCCACTTGGCAAAGGTCTCTTCTAACAGATGGGATGAAGACAGAATCCAAAAAGCTTGCAGACTCCAACTGAGGGATCTGGAAGGAGAGAAAAAGTCAGCCTTGCAAAGGCCCTCGCAGAAGAATGTTCTCCTGGAGCTTTGCTTTACCTTCAGCAGAGGGCAGAACCCATGCCTACTTTACAAAAGCTCAGCAGAAAAATAAGAGGATGTAGAGATGTCACAGCACGAACTTAACAAGTAATGCTGAGAGATAGAGTGGACCATAACCAAAAAATGTAGGAAACTAGGTCACTAGTAAGTGCATGCTTTGTCTGTGAAGAAAAAACAAAAACAAGATCTCCTGAAAAGAACTTCTGAGTAAATTGGGAGCAGGGGGACCTTGGGAGAGGGTTGAAGGGAGGGGAACAGAGAAAACTGTAGAGCTCAATAAAAATAATTTTAAAAAGGAAAAAGAGAAACAAATACAAAACAAACCTTATCTGTTATCCTCTGGAGCTGTAGTTTGGCAGGATTTGGGAAAAATAAAGAACAGAATTTGGTAAATACAGGTGGCTTCTGTGTAAGAGAGACTATAATTATAATTGCGGCAGTTTACCAAGGGTAAGGCGTACACATGATGTTTCCATACATCCTTAATTTTGGCTGAGCCTCCTCCTCCATCTCATCCTCTCTCTCACCTCCCTTTGTGGCTTAAACCTTCCTTCCCCCAGATGTTCCCTTCTAATTTCACACTACAGATGTTATACCACCCTCTCTCTCTCATAAAGAGACAGAGTTATATAAGTTTTTTAAAGAAATTAAATGATTATAATGCTTTATATTTATTATCAAATTTTTGGTTTGTTTTATTGCTCCTTTTATTTTTGAGATTATAATAAAATTAAATCCTTTATCTTTTCCATTTCCTCCCTCTAAATCTTACCATAAACCATTTTTTGCTCCCTTTCAAAATTAATGGTATCTTTTCCCATTCATTATCATTGATATTGTTTTTATAATATTGTATAAAGTTCAACTTAAATATTTTAAACTCTATTGATCTACTCAAATATAAAGTATTTCAATTTATTTAATACATGATCATTGATTCATTACTAAGTTTATGACTGATATTCATTGACGAAAATAAGTAAAACACATGTATCCTACTTTAAGAAAATCACCTGGCAATAAGACAGCAGAATCTTTGGTTTGAAACAGTGGTAATTTTTATTTCATTGCGATAAAATACTTGACAATGAACTTGAAGGAGATTTATTTTGGCCCATGGTTTTGGAAAGATCACCATCTTTATGGGCAGGCATGGCAATGGGAATGGCTTAGTTTATAGTGTTTGTGAGGTAGTAGTTTGTTCACATGGTTAATGACGAGAACCAGACAGCTAAACTAAAGCCAACAGCTGGCAGAACATTAAAGGGCAAGCCCCACATTACTTGCTTTATTGGCCAGACCCTACATTTTAAAGAATCCAAAGCCTTCAAAATAGTTTGTTCCCCCTACCATTCAAATAGAAGACTTCCAGAGTCCAACATCAATGAAGAACTAGAAAGAATCTTTGGATGAGATCACTTCAATTTTGTCAAAGGAAAGATAAACATTTAAGGAATGTGTGGCATTCTACAAGGAGAACAGAGACCATGATATAAATATTAATACAGCAAAAGTCTGCATGTAGTCTGGGGCTCAGACAACAGAGGTTCAGATGAGTTTAGGAGTCTGTGTTTATCGGGTAGCTGGTGGAGCACTAATGTCAAATATGGAAAGAAAAGCAACGTGGTCATCTTCATGCTTCAAAGCATGGTACTTTTCACTTAGGGACACATGGCAAATATTTGGGTCTTTGTAGACCCTTAGTTTCTGTTCTCACTAATGATCCATGATATTAGAGAGCTAATACCACAGACCACACAGAAACAAATAAGAGTGACTGTGTCAAAAGAAGACATCATTGACAGACGCTGATACTGAGCTTTTTGTTATTTTAACATCACAAAATATTATTCTTCCTAAAGTTTTGAAACAATTAAACATGAAAATTAATTTTTGTTTGTGTGCAATACAAAAGAAAAACATTCACATACTAGATTCATAAAATGTAGTTGGTTGTTGTTTATTGCATATAAATTACCAGAACAGCCCCAAGAAAAAGAAGGTCTTGAACAAATAAGAGAAAATTGGTGCAAGAAAAACATGCAAGTCAAGCCAGAAATTCTTTGCTATTTACACAACAATGTGAGTGGGAAGTATTCTAGGGAACTTCGATCAGGAAAAATAGTCTGTAGGTATCAAAGAGCGACCTGGAGAAAAACAAGATACTGAGGGAAATGTAGATCACTTCCCGTTGAGTTAGGTTTACTGCTACCCATGTTCCCACAATCTGTTTGGCCACAAGGGAACTAGAAATAATCATACAGTTAATTAAAACCAATGAATTTAAGGTTAGTTAAATTGTAATTTCTTGGTAGTATGCAGGCATAGCTTTAAGAAAGAAGAAAATGTGTTGTTTCTGGAACAAGATTATTTATCTAAACCCTTCTAGACTGATGGCCCCAATTCGGTCTCAATGTGATTCACAGGAACTCTTATCATGACTTTTCCAGAGAGACATGGTTTTCAAATAGCTACAGAAGATGAACAAAATCTACACAATGGAAAAAACCAAACTACAGACTAACTGCCAAACAGAAATGATAAAAATACAATGCAGCACACTATGTAACTGCTGGGAACAGTCACATAAGTGAATAAACATGAAATACACTAAAATCCACTCTACTAAAATTGTCAGAATATCAGAGTAAAAGTAACTGATTCACCCCAATCTTTTTTTCCTTTATTGAGCTTAAGGAAACAGACTTGAAACTTAAAATATTCTAAATTTTTTAATATCTTAGTTTATTTAATAATAATAGCATAGGATACATAAGAAATCCTCTGCTAAGATTTGAGTGATACACTGATCTATGCGTGTAACAAATATGCCTTTATGAGCTATTTTATTTCTTTGTTCTTTTAGTAGAGAAATCGCAGTTACTTTTCCCTTAGGACTCATGACCTCTGTAGTCTCAGGTTTTGGTCATATTAGTAGTGTCAGGAATTGTTGTATCTCATTGAATTTGAATAAACCTAAAATCCAATTCAAAATTTAAAAAAAGCAGCTAGTTACTTCACAAATTTTTGGTCACTATTGTGCCCATGTATCTTTCATACAGGTCTCTATTGTAGGTTGGAGTGGTTATTGATGGCTAATATTGTGATTCCATTCCTTTTCTGATAGAATAAAAAAAAATACCCACACCATGATAAGAAAAAAAAATATGTCTTTAGCAATATGCCCTTAGTGTTGGGTTGTGTAAAGTTATCAATAGCCTTAACCTGCATTGCTGGGAGGATCTGTGGTACCTATTTGGCCAACAACTCAACAAGATGGAACTTGTTCCTAGACTCAAAGTTCCACCCCTATTCAAGAAGCTACTTTCAATTGATGCCTAATAAGAAATAGAAAATAAGGTGGTTTTGTTTGTTTGTTTGTTGTTGTTTGTTTTGTTTTTGTTTTTTAAGGTTTTATTTGATTTTTCTTTATTTTTTTGTATACATTGGAGAGTCATTGACATATAAACTACAGTCCAGGGAAGGCATCATGCTGAGAAGTGGTGGCCCAAAACCATAAAAATGAACTTCATTTTTTTGATATTCGTTTGTTTTGGCAGATTTTTTGTCTTATTTTTGTTTACTTATTTTGATCTTTGATTTTGTTGATATGGACAGTGAAAGAAAAAAAGAATAAAGTTGGGTGGGTAGGAAGATGGGTAAAATCTTAGAGAAGTTGGGGCGGGGAAAGAATATGATCAAGATATGTTATATGGAAAATCTTATTAAAAAAGAAATTCTTTGATGAACAAATTCTTATTACTGTATTTAAGAGTAGAGAATATTATCAGAATACAGAATTTGGAAAATGGAAATTTCAAAATTATAATCAGTTTATCAATATGTATGATGGAATTTTTCCTAGCTGTCTTTTAAAGAAATTCTGAAAATAAAAGCAAGGCATTAAGCTGTTAGTCTAAGTTGCTATATCTAGAGTATGCATACAGTTTATACTGAAAAACCAGGACTTGATCGGTTCAGTGATCTTCCTATACAATATCCGAATTCATTTATAGGAATTTTTTGCTTATACTGTGCCAAATGCTTGAATATTTTCTGATATTAGATTGATACACAAATTCGTGCTAATCAAAACACTCAGTGGTTTCTTTTAGAATGCTTAATAAGATCTAAGTCTCTGTCTTCATTCTTCTGTTGCTCCAATTGAATATTCCCAATAACGACTGGAATTGTACATGTTAGGTTTCAATATTGTAGAAATTGAAAATGTAGAAAAGATATCGTTGAAAATGTAATAGAGTTCAACAAAGTCAGTAGCATGGGTCCTAATCCAATATGAATAATGCCTTTTTAAGGACACACAACTCATACACACTCATACACACACATACACACACACACACAGAGGGAGAGAAAGAGAGAGATACTGAGACAAAGAGGGGTGGAGAGAGAGTGAGCGGGAGAGGAAGAGAGGGAGAGGGAGGGAAGGGTGGGAGGGAGAGAGGGCTGGGAGAAAGGGAGAGATATGCCAGCCAAGGAAAACACCAGGGACTGGCAGCCAAGAGTGAGGCAGCAGATTTTATTTCCAAGACTCTACTAGCACCCTATTTTCTAACCTTTAAAACTGTGAAAAAATAAATTTCTTTTGTAAACCACCCAGCTTGATGTACAATATAAGAACAGCTCTTGAAATCTGACACAGTGCCGGAAGGTGACATGTCTGACATATAAAATAAATCCATTGTAGCTTCACCTTTCTTTCCAGAGACCTTAGTTCACCTTGGTAATGCAGATATAGGAACACAATATTCTAAATTATTGTATTGTGAACACTAATCCTTTTATTGTATTTGTTATTTTAACATTTAAAGGAAATGAATTAAAATAATAAATATTCATTGAAAGCAAGCTTTTCTTTACTGAATAGAAAACATTTAGAAATATTTGCTTAGCAAGGTCAAGGACAAATATTTATAGAATTGACGTTTCATAGGTATATTTGGAAGAGGTGTTTTATTTTCATAGTCTCATCTTTGTAACCACCAGCCTATTCTTGGAATATCAAAACTATTTTCTTTCCGTGGATGAGCACAGGGGACTGCCATATTACCACGGGGAGTCACAAAAGAGTGAATAACAATATTTAAAGCTTCTCTTGTGTTGACTATGACTTCAGTTGGGTGCCCATGAGTGTAGTAACCATCTGGCTTGTTCCTGCCCCACACTCCAAGCTCTATATTCAAAATTATTCACTTTAAGGAAAGCATCTTATTAGAGAACATCTAATTTAGGTCTTTGGTGTTCTAGAACTTTTTTAGCATATGGTGTTACTGACAGATCCTTAGAATGTTGGTACATCCTGTCATGTACCAACTGGGGGCTGGGGGACTCTGCTACTGTCATGTTTTACTTTGATTCAGTTCAGGACGTGAAAATGAGCTTCTACAAATTATATCTACCATGGTCTCTACTTGGTCTTGAACTATGAATCTCTAAGTACTCTAAATAGCTTTTATGGAGTAGTTCATTATAGTAATGAATATAGCTGGTAAATACATGAACAGTTGAGTCCTAATGTTCTTTGTATGAACATCATTCATCCCCACTTAGAAAAACACTGGTGATATTTTGACAAGTGCAAACCAACTGACTATTGCAAGGGAGAGTGTCAGGTATTGTTCTTCAGGGATAGATATAGTTCCTGAGAGGCTATCCCTGTGTCAATAGATTGCCTTACATTCATACATATACAGCAATGCTAATCATGCTCAGTGACTTTTTAAAACAGAGCATATGAAGAGGGAATAGTACTAGAGGATGAATAGAAGAAGAGCTGGAGAGAAGGGGGAGTAGGTTCAATCAAAACACATTATATACATGTATGAAATCTCAAACAATAAAAAGTATCTGAGGCTTCTTCAAATTAAAACACATATAGTACATACAGAAATATTTAAATCAATGCCATCATACTGTTAACCTAGCCTTTGAAACTTTTAGCATGCTAGAGAATATCAAGTTGCCAGTTTCACCTTGTTTCAGCACATATTTACTAAGCATCATAAATAATTAACTAGTTTTCCTATGCTATATTAATCATTAGGACTACTTCTATACTTAAATAGTATATAAGTATATAGAACTTACAATTAAAATGTCTAAGAAAAATTAATTATTATGAGTCCTATATGATGTGCTTAAGGATAGATATTGGTTATGAAGTCAAATTATTGACATGCACGCACACTAAAAATCTTCATGAAAAATTAGTATACTTTGATAAAAATGGATACTCTAGTTATATACCACTCATAATTACATCACTAATATCATTTCTCTTTAAAAATTACATGTCATTCTTTTTATGCTAGAGAAGAGTTTCTGATCTCCTTTGAGTGTGAAAAGAAATATCAGCCAATATCAAAGTTTTCAGATTCAATTTCCTTCACTTTTTTATAGCATCTGATAAATTGGCCTTTATCAAACATAGAGGCCACATTTCATTTGCCTGTGTACTGGTAACAGTTATGACGTTTGGTAAATGCTTGATTAAGGGCATGTATGATTTTATGCCTGATGACGGATTGCTTCCTTCTAAAGGATGGCATCGCTTCATGTGTCCTCACCTGGTAGCAGGGGCTTAGAAGAACTCACCCAGTTCTTTAATCAGTGAACTTATCTCATAAGAAATCATATCAATCTTATAAGTCAATAGTCAATGAAGACTATTGTTCCTTTAGCTGTTTATTTAGGGTCACCCTACATAGTCTCAAAATCACTACTGAAACTGACTTTGTAGCCATGCTTGCAGCAAATAGATCTTGAACTCAGAATCTTCCTGCCCCACTGTGCCAATAATAGGATAATGACTCTGTGCTATCACACCTTGTAGGCGTTGGCTGCTTGTTCATTTTCCGGATGCCCAGATCCAAAATAATCACACAGAAAATATATTAATCACACTTCTTGACCTATTAGCTCAGGTTTCTTATTAACTAACTCTTACATCTTAAATTAATCCATCTTTGTTAATCAGTGCATCACCACAAGGCTGTGACTCACCCTTCTGGCTGGCAAGGCTCTGGATGGTGGCTTCTTTCTCCTTCGGCAGATGTATGGTGTCTCTTTAACTCCACCTACTTTTGCTCTATGTCTCTATTTGGATTTCCTGCCTGGCTCTATTCTGCTCTGCCATAGGCCCAAACTTCTTTGTTAGCCAATGGTAATAAAACATATTCACAGTATACAAAAGGGAATCCCACATCACCACCTGGCTGAGAATTGTGCTTATGCATTTTGGAAATACACATCTAGAGGAAACTGGATAGTACAGGTAAGCTTCACAAGACATGTGAAGTTAGCAAAACCTAATCTATGGAAATGCATTACATCCATGATCATAATATGTATTCTCTGCCCTTAATCCTCTACACTCATTGGGCATATTAAAAGAGAACTGTATTAGAGATGCATGGAGAAATACAAATGATAGAAAAAGCAAAATTGACCAGAGTTATAGACAATGAGAAAACAAAACAAAACACAACAACAACAAAACAAAATCAAAAGAAAACAAACAAAAAACCCACCTCTGGGTAAAGTTTGTATGAAAAGTTAGAGCCTAAGCCTCTTTTTTTTTGTTTGGCTGGTTGGTTTTGGTTTTTTGAGACAGGGTTTCTCTATGTTGATTTAGAGTCAGTCCTGGAACTAACCCTTGTAGACCAGGCTGGACTCAATCTCACAGAGATCCACCTGCTTCTGCCTCCCAAGTGCTGGGATTAAAGGTGTGTATCACAACTGAGCATAAAGAAATTTAGGATGGGATGGAATTGATTGAGTAAACAACAGAGTCTGGGTTCTACTTAGGTTTCTTTGTAACACCATCATGCTAATGCCACCTTGTTATATAGAATGCTTAGCAGTAGATCTGGAGGTCTCTGAAAACTCCTCTTATTTTTATTACACCAATATTACTTAAATTAATAAGAAACATACTTATGGTTCTTGCTGAAAAGGAAGGATGAAACCAGAAAAAAATTTTCCAGTGACAGTTTTGTAATATGGATTCAACTTTTGAACTTCTGAAGAAATTTTGGTATTGATTAGTGCGGTAATTCACTCAAGAAGCAAGTCTTAGCAATATGAAAATACTATAAGATATACAGACATGCATATATGCTTTGTTTGTTTCTCACTTTGATTTTAAATGTCTTTTATTTTCAGTACACTGGTTAGAACTCCCATGTGTTGCATAAAAAACAAATATATTATAAAATGCTACAGTACAAAATGAACATTGACCCATATAGGAGGAATGAGTTTTTCAGAAAGTCAAGACTTGAGACTTTCCATAGAAGAAAAGATAAAGAACTTCAGGTTCTCACTTATAGAATTTACTGTATTGGAAACATTAACACATAAAGCCCTGTAGGTAATTAGAGAGTTAGAGGTCATATGTTATACATATGACACATTCTTCAGGGATCATAAAATTATAGGGCACCTTAAAGTCTCATTATCATTACTTCCAGATATGAGTGCAGAAATGCTTTACGCCTTCAAGTTTCTATTGCCTGGAAGGATTCAAGGATTCCATCTTGCAGAGCAGCTACTCAGTTATAAGACTTATTTCTGTGAACATCCTGCTTCTTGAGTCCATAGCCCTCTGAAGTTAAATGCCTCAGCTTCTCTTGCTTGGTTGTAAGTATCCTTCCTCAATGACATTCAGCAAACACTAGGCAGTGTCTGCACCCCAGGGCTCAGTCTCTCATTTCACAGCACGTCCCCTCACGCCACATTTGAAGAAAGGGGGATTTCCACTAATACCTAAGTTTTAAGTACCCTAATGTTGTTGATTTTTAACTTTAAACTACATGCAACCTTCTGAAATATTTAGTGTTTATCTTGTGTCACGGCTATGGCAATGTTCCAATATCGTACTACAATCAGATATCTTATAAAAATTACCAAATTAATTTTTACAATTACATTTCAAATGAATGATACGTATAATTACTGATCGTGTAAATTTAGTAATGACCAAGGAATGCCATGTTGACAGGCTTTGCTGGCCCTTTCATAGATGTTGTATTTCTGTGATATTTCTCTCCGTTTTTACTCTGAAGGAGATAATAAATTAATTATCTCATGGATTTCTCTGAAAATCTGAATCAGGAAGACTATATATCTTCATGTGTGCAGAGGAGGTCCTGTGTTGCTAATGATAATCTATGGTCACTGGTGCCAAAGAGCTTTTACATACCCTCTTCACAGCTCTTAGTAATTACATCCTCTCATTAGAACATAATCCATTCATCTCAGATAATGAGAAGATTGATGTCTTTGCCACTGGCTACATGATATAGAAAGATTATATATGACTTTTTAATAATTTAACAGATAAAGACTGTCTACATTTATTTCACATGTGCTTTTCCTCTTTTGGTATACTTATTTTTCTTAATTAATATAGAGAATTGTTTTCATTATCTGGCATTGTAGAAGACATCAGTAAAATAGAATTAATAATATAATTGATCTTTTAGCTATGAATTTGGAAAAACATAATTTTAGCAATTTCAAATGCTCATGATGCTTAATATGTTATACAGTCTAAAATATATGTATATATTACCACAAATAAATTACATCAATATTTCATAAACTTACATATAAGCTATGCAAAAATGTAATCCATATATACAGTTTCAATACTGTTACAATTCACCAAAAATTAATCATCAGAAATTATTAAGCTTATTGTGTGTTTTCTATTAATAAAATTTATTTTATAATTTATGGTGACTGGCTTTTGAGCAGGCTGAAAGTAACAGGATACAAGTAAAAGAAACTGTATTTTTCTCTAATCTGGTTCAAGACATTTTCCAGATCATGCCTTTCAGATTGTTGAAATAAATTTATACAATATCCTTTAGCTTTACAATGCTTTAAAACAAGCATCATAGCAAGACAGATAAGAAGGTAAACAGAACTAAAACCGTATCCCAGTGGTTAGCAGCTCCAATCATCAGAACGTTTGAAGTCACACTTTCATCCAGGCACTGGCTCATCCTTCCCATTCGTTTTAGGTTTGCACTGGGAGGCCAGGACCCCAGTTGGGAAAATCCAGGTTTTTGTTGTTGCCAGTTTCCTTCCACTTTCTCTTCTGTCTTTTGCAATTTCTCAGGATAAAACAGTCAAAGTCAAATTCAAGGTGAACAAGAGACACCTGCAGCAGTTCCCATCTAGTTAGTGCCTCTATTTTGCAAAACTAGCTTTGCAAATATTGGTTATTTGTGTGAGAAAGAATTGTGTTTTCTTCAGAGGCATCACCTATTACTAATCAGTGCATCAATGTAGTATAGTTCTTGTTCATGAATTATACAATACCCTAGAACACTGCCCACTCTGTCCACCATCATAAGTGGAACCTCTTATGATCTTGATCTCTTGAACTACATAACCTAAGGTAAACTCCAACATTCAATGCACATAGGAGGTGCAGAAACACAGTCTGTTTCCTTCCTAGTTCTACATTTCTTTTTAGCAAATAAACCTATGTCTTGGATGAACTAGGGAATGGTGCATTGGCATGGGGCAAGTGCCAGGTTCAACCATGTACCTACTCCTTGCTAGCAGCAGATGAAGCTCTTGAGAACTATCTTGCAAAATCCTTCTTGAAATTCATCTGTTGCTTTGGATATTCCTTAGTCAAGATGCCAACCTGGCATAGTGATGCCACCATGGATCTCTAAAGAGAATTTGAACTTAAAAGAGATTCTGTAGGTTGAAGAGTTAGCAATATCTCCCTTGTGTTGGACTAGTTAATATTCCAACATTCTTTAGGTTGATGGTTCTGATAACCATGCCTCTGCGTTAGCACTGTTTTGAATATGTGGTCCTCTCTTGCGGAAACTGATGGAAAACAGAGGACTGACAAGCACTCCTGTATTCAATTCTTGTGTTTGATGATTTCTACTTGATTGTGGATATTCAGAATCTGCTCTCTGTTTTAGAGTTTCAGTAACAACATAATGAATGGTAATGTGAATATCTAATTTAAAATCTAGAGAATAGGCAGTACACTTATTGATCATAATGGATTTCCTAGAAAATCATTAGGCTTATTATTCAATGAAAGTTTTCCTTATATCATTTGTAAATACTACATGTTATAACATGTAGCAATGTAACCTATGATGAAATAGTCTAAGAAATACAAAAACAGCCTTTTAACTTAATTGCATTCAACCTTTCCCAGATTTGTTGGATTTTACAATAAGTCAGTATAAACTTCATTGGAACAAGTATTTTTGAATTATAGTTTAGTAAACACAGCTTTAAAATATTTAAATCATCATCAGGTGTGGTGGCACTTGCTTATAATCATAACTACTCAGGAGTCTTATGCAGGAAGATCATGAATTCAAGACCTGCCTGAGCTACCTACTCAGTATATTACTCAATCTTTAAAGGGGGTACTACAGAAGTAGGTCAGTGTCAGATCATTTTACTAGGATACACAAGGCTCAGTCACCATCACCACAAAGTAATAAAGCAAGAGGAGGCATGCTAAAACAGGAAAACCATTGGTGATCATTCTAAGGTAAAACAAGTTTTAATAATAATTTAAAGTGAGTTATCAATTCCTCAATAACCGAGGGTTTCATAGGAGTTAATCTCTTCTCAAACATCCTGAATAAGCTTGTAATGACAAGAAAATTTACAAACCAACAAAAACCCTAATCTGAATGTAAACTGTCACATTAGCCTGTAAGGTCTGTGATTCAGTTTTTTAATAAAAGTGCATGTGTGAGAGTTCCAGTTTAGTTTCATGATTATTCAATAAGTGATATTCTATAAGTAGATGAGAGGATTCTTAAGGATGAACAGATGTTAACTGAACCCTATCTGTTACCTCCTTTTCTCTAGTGTGAGTAATGTTCCTTAGAGCCTGTGGGGAAGTCACTGAATGTTTTGTTTAATGGTACATTTAGTAGTGATCAATATTTTAGCTTTGGACAGTTGAGACACCAATATTGCTATTTAATCCACAAATAACGAACCAATTTGAACTGTGTTCTTTTCTTATAGTGAAGTAAGGGTCACAGTAATAAATTGTATGAGGCTCATATCACAAGAAATAGAGAGAGAGAGGAGAGAGCATGGTTCTGCAGTAGGCTTATTGTATAATTAGGACAGCACACTAACATCTTTACAGATTAAGATAAACATGAGATTTACTTCTGATCATTGAAGTATATGTAAATCTGAAATGTACCATTTTTAAAAGAAAAATTATGATAATTTCTCAATTCAATGGTACTATCTTAGCAATGGGAATAAGCATTTAAAAATAAGCTTTTATGAATATGGTAAAGATATCAAATCATTAGGGCTTGAGTGAAATCAGCTCTTCAGGACACATGAAAACAGTCTGGCAGTGTAGGAAGTGAAATGTTACAGGGGTAGAAGTTATTTACAACCCTAATAAGCTATTGTTTTTTATTCCTGATTTTCTCTGTATATCTTTTACCATAGAGTTTGACTGTATATCATTCAGAATTTTCTAACTAAATGTACACGTATTTATATATATATATCCACAATATGTGTATATATACACATATATATCCATTAACAACATATTAATACTTTGAACTTTATAATCATATATTATAACCAGACATTAAGCTTTTCAAACTGAAGAAATATGGCTACTAACTGGATCATTTATAAGCCTCCATTTCATTGATGATTCAGCAATTAATTATATACCAAAAATTGTTGTAAGAGTTTAATAATGCAAGATATTTTAGCCCCTTAGAAATGTGTTTCCAGAGCTTATGATAAAATGTTATCCTATAGAATATATTTTGTAGTTGTGCATGGATGGAGTATAAAGGAAATTAAAGATCATTTAAAGTATATTGGAAGAGTTTTACTAAACAAATATTATTGCAATGCACTTTTTTCATTTTCTCTATATGACTTATTTTTCTTGAAAGTCATCTACAAATCTCATTTAATATATAAAGTTCATGAAACAGAACCTCACATTTGATAGTGTTTTTAAAAGTAATTGAAATTTCAGAGCCAGAGACTGCTGAGGGTCAGGACATGAATCTGGGACCTTCAAGGGAGTAGACCTAAGCCAGGACCCCTGTAGGTCTGGGTGTGAGTCTAGGACCTCCAAGGGACTAGGCATGAGCAAGGCCCTCTGCCAGTCTGGGTGTGAATCTGGGACTTCCGAGGGAGTAGGCATGAACCAGAGATCTCTGCGGGTCCAAACATGAATCTGGGACCCTAAAGGGAGTAGGCCTGAGCTAGGACCTCTGTGGGTCTAGGCATTGGTCTGGGACATCAAAGGGAATAGGCAAGAACGAAAAACCTCTGCAGGTCTAAACATGAGTCTGTAACCTCTGAGGGAGTAAGCCTGAGCCAGGTCCTGTGCAGTTCTGGATGCACCCAAGCCTGGGAACTCCAAGGGAGTAGACAGGAGCCAGAGACCTTTGCAGGACAAACTCCAACCCAGGGACCTCTGTAGGAGGGGATCCAGAACAAGATTTACAGAAACAGGTCAAAGGGGGTAACCTACGCCAAAGTAGGCCTGAGACAGCAAACTACAAGGGAGTAGAGAAAATCCCAGGAGCACTGAGGAATCTCCAGGAACACAGAGTGAAGAACAGGGTAACTAGAACCACGGCACTGACTGTACCGTAATCCAAGCTTTGGATTCACTGGCACCTAGAAGATTAAACAACAGAATCTCAGACAGCTCCAACCACAGGTATTAGAGAAAAAGATGAGTAGAAAAGGTAAGAACACATGCAACACCACAAAAAAGCACAGGAACAGATGGTTTCAGCTCAGCATTATACAAGACTTTCAAAGAAGAACTAATACCAATACTCCTCAAATTATTCCCCACAATAGAAATAGAAGGAACATTGCAAAACTTTTTTTTATGAGGCTACAATTAAATTGATATCCAAAACAGAAAGACATTACTAGGAAAAAGAATTACAGACAAAACTCACTCATAAACTCAAGAAATTGGTCATCAAAAGAACACATAATCCAATAAAAAATGGAGTACAGACTTAAACAGAGAACTCTCAACAGAGGAATCTAAAATGGCTGAAAGATACTTAAGGAAATGTTCAACATCCTTAGTCATCAGAGAAATGCAAATCAAAACAACTCTTACACTTTTAAGAATGGCCAAGATCAAAAACACTGATGACAACTTATGCTGGAGATGTTGTGGAGTAAAGGGAACAGTTCTGCATTGCTGGTGGTAATGAAAGCTGGTACAGACCTTTTGGATGTCAGTGTAGTGATTTCTCAAAAAATTAGGAAACAACCTTGCTCAAGACCCAGTAATACCACTTTTGGATTTATATCCAAAGGATGCTCAACTGTTCCACAAGGACATGTGCTCAACTATGTTCATAGCAGCATTGTCTGTCAGAGACAGAACATGGAA
Organism: Ondatra zibethicus; assembly: GCA_004026605.1. Classification (NCBI taxonomy): domain Eukaryota; kingdom Metazoa; phylum Chordata; class Mammalia; order Rodentia; family Cricetidae; genus Ondatra; species Ondatra zibethicus. The sequence continues at coordinate 59,635 of PVIU01001943.1, read as the reverse complement.
ACAACTTAAATGTCCCTCAACCGAAGAATGGATAAGAAAAATGTGGTACAATTACACAATGGAGTATCACACAGCAGAAAAAAATAATGACATCTTTAATTTTGCAGGTGGTGTAAGACAATTGTCTATATTCTGTCAATTATGTTTTAAATAAATGCTGATTGTCCAGTAGTCATACAGGAAGTATAGGTGGGACAACCAGACAGGAAATGGAGGCAGGTCTATGAGACAGGAGAATTCTGGGAAAAAGGAATACCATTCCTCCTCAGTCCTGGCCCATCGAGTGAAGAAGCAGGCTATCATTGCCTGTTGAAAAAGGTACTTAGCTATGTGGCTAACACAGATAAGAATAGTGGGTTAATATAAGTTATAAAGTTTAATTAGAAGCCTGAGCTGATCAGCCAATAAGTTTATCATTAATATAGACCTCTGTGTGATTTCCTTGGGGCAAAACGGCTGTGGGACATGGTGGGAAGACAGAAACCAGGCATGACAGAAACCTCAGTCAACATGCAGGAAAATGGATGGAGCTAGACAATATTATTTTGAGTGAGGTAACTCAGACACAAAAAGAAAATTATCACATGTACTCACTCATAAGTATTTTTTAAACATAAAACAAAGAAAACCAGCCCACAAATCATAATCCCAGAGAACTTAGACAACAATGAGGACACTAAGAGAGACATACATAGATCTAATATACATGGGAAGTAAAAAGAGACAAGATCTCCTCAATAAATTGGGAGCATGAGGACTTTGGTGAATGGTTGAAGAGAAGGAGAGAGGTAGGGAGTGGAGCAGAGAAAAATGTAGAGCTCAATAAAATCAATAAAAAATTAATTGTAATTACTTAAGGAGTTTTTCTCTAATATAAAAAGTTTACAGATACCATAAAGCTAGATACTGATTTGGACCAATTAATTACAACATTCCCTCTGAAAATATCACATATTCCTAGAAATCAAAGAAATTATTTAAATAAATGGCTTGTAGAAGATTATTAAACAAGGGTTAGATTTTACAACAAGCGTATTTTCCAACTATATTATGTAGCTGGAAAATATACAACTTAGATATAGTCAGAATTAATATTCATGATATCATACAGGTCTTTATGGATGTATGCCTTTGCTATATTCATAACATATACACAAACGTTCAATAAATTTCCTTGTTTTATTCAACAATAGTTGCATATAAATTCAAGCATTATATTTACAGGTAAAGTTAACCAATTTCACTCAATGATTATATCATTATTGGAAGACAAAGCTATGTTTAAACATGCATGAACAGAAAAATCAATCAGCAATTTCTTAACCACTTTAAAAGTACTTCAGTTTATTGAAATACACACAGAAATATTTTTGATAAAACTTTGCTGTAAGTTAAAGTAAGTATCAGTCATGCAAGAAGACACAAATGTTCACAATTTTATTTACTTAGTTACAAATACTTTCAATAGATGCCCAGTGAACTGTGATATGAATCTGTATTTTATTACAATAACACACAAGATCTTTTAAGAGTTCATTTAGAGTTTCTAGCATGGAAGTGCAGCTACTTATATAGCCTGATAAAGATTAATTCTAATGCACCATGAGAACACAATCCACAGAATGAACTAAGCTGGACACATGGGGGGCTCACAGAGACTGAGGCAATAATCACATAATCATAAACCGTGTATAGGTCTGAACTAGATCTTCTGAATATACATTATGGTTGTGTAGCTGAGTGTTCATGTCTCTGACTCTTTTGCCTGCTCTTGGGACCCTTTTCTTCCTATTGGGTTGCCTCATCCAACCTTGATATGAAAGGTTTGTACCCATTTATTTTATTTTAATTTGTTAATTCCCTGTTAAACTGATATCCCTGCTTTTTTTGAGGGGAAATGAAGGAGGAGTGAATCTGGACAGGGAGAGGAGGTGGAGGAAAGAACTGGGAACAGTGGAAAGAGGGGAACTTGAGTCAAGAAGTAATACCTGAGAAAATAATAAAATATTATTTATTTCAAGTTTAAAAAAGATTTATTTTCCTGTATTTGAGGAGGTTATACACCTCCAGGAGGCAAGCAGCTCTGGGGGTATGAACACTAAGCAATTAAGGAGGAAGGGGATGCCAACATAGCCAGCCAAATCTTCAGACATGATGATCGATGGAGTGAAAGGGACTCCATGCAGATAACTCTCATGACCAAAATTTATGCTTTATATTGGCACATATTAAAATTAAACTATAAGATTGTAACATTTCTATTATTTATAATAGGTAACTTACAATTTTTTGTTAAAATTTCAGAAATATGTATAACTATAACATAGTTTTATGTAATAATTTTATTTAATATATTTTCTATCTTGTTTTTTAAATTAATCTTATTTTTATAAAATAGAAGCAGAGGGTGAAATAATTGAAGTAATTTTAAAAAGACACAAAATGAAGTCATGGAAATTTAATTTAAATGATGATTTATCATGATTATAATAGTCCTCTAAGCACTATTAAACAGTACTGAACATGTGCAGTATGCAAATGCTTCCACATGTGCAGTATGCAAATGCTTCCACATGTGCAGTATGCTAATGCTTCCACATGTGCAGTATGCTAATGCTTCCACATGTGCAGTATACTAATGCTTCCACAAGGCTCTTGTTATGTCTTCGCCAATATAAATCCTTGAAACAAATACTGTCCATGCAGCAAGGTGGCGTTATGTCAGACTGCCGTGTATAAAATTAAATCTCTAATTTATCTCTAAGGATAGTTAAAATCCTTATGGAATTACTATTGTCAAAACAGGAGAATTCATGACTTTTTGTACATAGTCAATAGGATGAAAGGAAAACCATGAATATCTGTTGTTTACAATGGTAGCAACTAGTTATCTGTGATTATTAATCATATTAAAATATTCTATGAACATCAAAATGCCTATAAGGAAAATGCACTTAAACATTAAAAAACAAAAAATATAAAAACTTTTAATGATTTTTTTATTGCTTAGCCATTGAAATGATAAAATTTTGAGTATCACTTCAACAACTTTGTATGAATTCTATATTAAAATGGTAACATCTTAGGGAGTAGGTTAAATAAAATGCACTATAAACACTATTTATCTAACTCAATCCTATCTATTTTTCTTAGAATATTTAATACCTGGCTATGCCTCAGCTCTCTGGCTCACATCTCTACAGAAAAGCATTGTATTGAGCCAATACTGGTTTAGGGAAGTTATCAGACAGAAGTGAAATAAAAGAGGACAGAATAAAATTAGCAATTCTCGCCTTAGAATTCTGAAATTATGGAAAGTGAGAACACTGGTTTTAGTTGACTGCTGTGGAATATTAGTTAAATATATGTTACATTCTTTTATGCTGTGGAATATTTATTTAACGATGCAGAGATGTTTCATACTTTTATGTTTCATTTGTTTAACTCTGTACAGCCGTGCTACTTTGCCTGTCTGAACACCTGATTTGTCTAATATGAGTTGAACAGCCAATAGCCAGCAGGAAAGAAAAATAGGAGGTGCTACCGGGCAGAGAGAATAAAACTAATGGGAGAAAAGAAGGAGAGGAGTGAGACAAAGGAGGAGAGGAGGACATCGGGGACCAGCCACCAGTGACACAACCAACCATGGAGTAAGAAGGAAAGAAAGGAATACAGAATAGAGAATATTAAAAGACCATTTTACATGCCAACCACAATTTTCCTCCCACTTGGGAAAGTTTAATTTATGAAAAGTTGGTTTGAAAGAATTCCAGCTTAGGTCAGAAATTCATAAGAATAAGTTTCCTTTTATTTATTTGAGAGCTGGGAGGTGGGTCCCCAAAGAACAAAGAATAAAATCAACCAGCTACAGTTGGCCAATTATTTCTCTATCCCAAGTAGTTCAAATATTACTTTCAATTGTTTCCATTTCAAAATAAGTAGGAAAAAATATTTTATGTTAAAAATATCTTATATGCATTAGAGAACTTGGCATCATATGAAGTGCAAATTTCAGCATAGTAAAGCCAGTTCCTTTATTACATTTTATTGTTTTATTTAGAAAAATGATTTTAACATTTTATCTTTACACTAAAATATTAAAAAACTATACTCTCCATATACTCGTTAATTATCTTTACAATTATTTGTTCTATCATCTGTTTCTTTTCTTTACAGATTATTTATTTTTCTATACTTTTTCTGATATTTAAAGCACATATTTTATTGATAAAAATCCATAAAGTTTCATGATCTTTAGAAAAATTTAAGAACTATTAATATTTTTAAATAAAAGGATTAGAATATTATTTGATTCAAAGCTTATGTCTAGAGAATTCATAAGCCCTTGGACAGAACCTATTGATTCTGTTTCTTTAAATTGACAGTATTCTGATTGTCTTTTAAATATTAATGATCATACCTATATAGGTTTTGGCTGCTACCAGTCTTGACTAGGGATGCTTCTTATTGCAGTGGGTAGTGGTTAATGCAAAACTGTGTTAACTTTTCATTCTTAAATGGGACATCTATCTAACACCTGTAAGAATGGCCAAGATCAAAAACACTGATAAACAGTTTATGCCAGAGAGGATGGGGGTAAAGGAAACACTTCTGCATTGCTACTGGGAGTGCAAACTGATACAGCCCCTTTGAATATAAGTTTGGCAATTTCTCAGAAAATTAGGAATCAACCTTCCTCAAGAACCAGAAATACCACTTTTGTGTATGTATCCAAAGGATACTCAATCGTACCACAAGGACATGTGCTCAACTATATTTATAGCAGCATTTTTTGTCATAGCCAGAACATGGAAATGACCCAAAGGCCCCTCAACTGAAGAATGGATAAGGAAAATGTGGTACATTTACACAATGGAGTACTACATAGCAGAAAAAAATAATGACATGTTGAGATTTGCAGGAAAATGGATGGGTCTAGTGAGTGAGGAAACCCAGACCCAGAAAGACAAATATCATATGTACTCACTCATAAGTGGCTTTTAGACATAAAGCAAAGAAAACCAGCCTACAATTTGCAATTCCAGAGAACATAGACAATAATGAGGACACTAAGAGAGACATACATGGATCTAATTAGTTGAGAAGTAGAAAAAGACAAGATCTCCTGAATAAACTAAGAGCATGGGGACCATGGGAGAGGGTAGAAGGGGAGGGGAGAGAAAGGAAGGAGAGCATAGAAAAAAATGTATACTTTAATAAAATCAATAAAAAAGTTAAAAATTGGGACATCTATCTTAAGTCCAGTCAAAGTTCAGGAACTGTCTCTAAGGGGAGGAATAAAACATAAGGCAAAAGATGAGAAGAATTTTGTTAAGCTCTGTCCTATGGACTAGACATGGCTGCTGAACACATGAAGTGAGTGGCTGCGGTTGTCCGCACAAAAGGAAGCCAGTTAAAATCCCAGCATTGGGGCTGGGAGTTCCTGAGGTCCCTCCTAGCTGAGGAACTCCTGGGAGCTGGAGGTTTCTGTGAGAAGAAGAGTCATTTTTCTTTAGAAATGTAGTTCCTGGTAGGTTCCTATATTTCAATAAATGCCACTCATGCCCTTGAACATAGAAAATTATTTCCTTAAATAGGTTATTTAATATAAATACATTAATAAAAATTATAAAAGGAGAGCATGAGGTTGATATGAGGAGTTCTGGGATGGGCTCGAGGTCTAGTTAGAGGTTGATAAAATTAAGGTACATTTTACACATATATGAAAAATTTTTAAAATAAATAAAATAAAAATTAAAAGCAGATAAAAGCAGTCATGATTTCAGTAAAACTGTGTCTGCACTTCTGTTAAAGACTGAGCTGTTTTTATAAACTCAGATTAGGCCATGGTTCTGCATTTCCATCCTTAATCTAACCTCTGACCACAGGCTATTTTATTCCATTGTTGGCTGACACAGCCTTCCTTCATTGCCCACCATTCTTCTGTCAGGTTTAATTCTAGACTTCATTGCACCTGCCAGGCTGCTACAGCGCTGCCAGTGGGCTCATCTTAAACGCCTGACATTTACCCTTTCCTACTCAGCTTCAGTCAATCAACCATTTTAACTTAGTGGATGCACCTTGCAAAAGAGGTGGATAGTGTCACTCTGACTATAAGTGGGGAGATTGACTGTTTCCTTCCCTAGAGGAAGTATGTAATTTCGCCAAGTGCAACTGTTGCCTTGCTTGTCTGATGGCCTTTTTTTCAGATTCTCTCCTCAGAAGGACCTGAAACCTGTCAGATAACAGCTGTGTGAAGCAGTTGGCGTCACCTCTGAAAAAACATCTGTCAGTTTCTATATACAGTCACAAGTTCAGTGAATAAGAGGAGAGAAAGGTGGTAGAACTGCAATGAGAAAAAGAAACTAAGAACTACAAAGCATACTGGCCGGAAGTGCTGCCTATAACTAGCAGCCATCACATTCTGCAGGAGTGCGAAGGTCTCCTTAGGCTAAGGGTTGCAGTTGTGAGTTAAGGAGTTAAGCAAACAACACGTATTTGTGGAGAGGACAAATGTTATTCCCACAGCAACAACTGGAAGAGTGAAATTCTAAGTTTTTGCCATGGACTGTATCAAGAGGTATTCAGCATCTATCATCTCTCTATATATATATATGTGAACACACATACATATATACACATGCAACACACATCTACTTGCATTCCTTTAACCTTGACATAAATGCTATGAAGTGGAAACAGTGATTAACTTAATTTTACATATATGCACATGATGTAAGAACAAAGCTACACAGCAAATATTGGGTCCACTTCAAGCTAACTTTTGAGACCTCAGTCTTAACCATAAACATTGCTTCTGCCAGGACTGTACTGTCCGTGTCAACAGAAAGAACAAGTATGAGCCACAAGACAAACACAACTGTCATCCAAATTCAGTCACTAATTTTCTACTTTCTAGCAAAGAAAAGAACTTGGTACTACTTTTTTTTTTCGGAATTTCAGGCATATTGTTCCCATGTAAATTTAAATATAACTATTTAGCTGTGAAATTTGTTTTGTTTATGGAAATCAAAATGCTTGTCTTTCTATACTTCATTTTTTTTCACATATCATTTAGTGCTTATTTCACTATTTTGTCTATTTCTGGGACACAGTAGAAACTAACATAAATCTCATAGTTTACATACATGAGCTTGCTCACATTCATAGCCAAAAGTAAAACATATAATCAGTAGGGTTTTTTTTTTAACCAGAAAGTAGGTGATTGGAAAAAAGTGAACCATTTTTTTCCTTATAATAAATGATTTTATTATCAAATACAATGTTTTTAATGGTAAATTATTGTAGAATAAAATATGTGTCACTTTCATTCTCAATATAAATGACTGAATAAACCATTACAAGTGTTCTTGCTGCTTTTTAATTAATGGAATGTTTAATATAATAATCAATGGTTCTATATAAAATATTCCCTTTTTAAAGCTAGAAGGTAATCAAAACTGCAACTGGCTCCAACTATTTGTTCTCAGAAGCAATTGCCAGGTTAGACAGCAGAAATCACTCATCCAAATCTCCAGAAACTGCAGTGAGAAAAAAAAAAACTTTCCCTGACCAATCCTGATCTGATTAGTAGAGAGGGCCAGCCCTTGCCTCAGTCCATCTCAGGACACAAGTATCACTGATGTACCTGTCGATGGCAAAGGGAATCTCCACACATCAGTGAAATAAAGGCTGAAACAATAATTCTCTATTGATAACTGTCCACCTAAACACTACACTGGAGTACCACTGACCAGCAATGAGGCCTTCACATGAAGAGTACATTGTTTGCAGGAAAATTTTATCCTCAAACTAACATAAGGAAAACCAATAGTATTGTATCTTGAGATTATGAGAAAGAAGTTAGGTCTTAATGGTTTAAAAAATAAGCATTCATTATTCTACATCTTATGCACATGTTTGACAATGAATAGGTGTAGTTGTAACTCAAAACCAAGCAATAGACATGTGTTTTTTATAGAAGAGGCAGTAGTACTTAAATAAATGAAACAGCATTTAATTTGTCTTATGGAATAAAAGGCAATGTTATCATGAAAGACAATCATTTTCCTCTCTAATTCACAGACTAATGCTACAAATGATCATCCAGGACCTGAAAGAGGAAGAGAGCCTGAGAGTGCTGAAGTACTAAGTGAAAACAACCAGAAGTTTCTGCATTACAGATGGGTTTACTTCATTTGATGCAGAAACAGTTACTACTGAATTAGGGGGGAGTGACAAAAAGAACATGATGAAAATCTTGAGCTGTATTTTAATAAACAATATAAGATATATCTAAGTTTTGACTTTTTTGAGGGTTAGAAATATGAAAACATTGCTGCCAACGTTAGACATGGAAATCTTATTAAAGTATTTTCCACTTCAGAAGTGTGTGGGTGACAACACTGGGAAGAAGGTGGTGCAACACTGAGAAATGATAGACGTGTGCATTCTAACGAGAGCTGCTTCCAGATCACAGTCCGGGAAAAGGGGAAGCTTTCTGAGGTGGAGATTTATAAATGCATGCTGGGGAAAATTGAAGCTAAGGTAGATAGAATATGCAGGGTGAAGAACAGAGAAAATAACTTGGTAAAACGGATCCAGAAATCTGTATCAATATCTATGAAGAAACTGGGCAGTGATGACTCATACCTTTAATCCCAGCACTCGGGAGGCAGAGGCAGGCAGATCTCTGTTAGTTCAAGGCCAACATGATCTACAGGAGCTAGTTCCAGGACAGGCTCCCAAGCTACAGAGAAACCCTGTCTTGAAAAACCAATAAATAAATAAATAAAAAACAAGATCTCTGAATAGTTAGGTGTCTGTAAGTCAAATGTTGTGGACAAAATCCTTAAGAATACCAATCAGAATACAAGCATGGAATCTAGAATTAAAAAAAAGTCTAAAAATTACAAAAGTTTACAAGGGATTGGGGACACCTGAGTGTCCATTAGACAGACAGACAGGACATTAAGGAACAAAGAATCACATTCAGTTGTAGCATAAACACAGTTCATCCCAAGAAACTTTACAAGCACTCCTCAAAATAAGTTAACTAACAAGCAAGCAGCTTACTTTTCAGACTAATCCTAATGCAAGTTAAAGGAAGGCAATTAAACCCAGCATGACACAGTCAGAGCAACATGTTTATAATGTCTAACAAAAACATTAAGCTTATTAGCAAGGTAATAAAAATATTCTACTGAGAACTAAAAATCCATTAAATAAAAAGACTTGGAGACAGTAAAAGTTGACTTAAAGTAAATGAAAACGAAGAAATAAAGGGTATGTAGAAGAACCAAACTGAAAACAAAAGTAACAGAAGTAAGAAATTCATTAAGGGAGACTCCTGGCTCTCTGTAGATGCCACAGTGACAAATACCTAAAACTTGAGAAAAAGGAAAACAAATGGAAATATGGGATGGACCAGTATTCTAAAAATATTGGTATCAAGATATTTAATACATATGAATGGCAATAGTTTAAATATTTTGAAAATTCTTGTGGTTTCATGTTTTCTTAATCCTGATGAAGTCTACAGAATACAGTCATCTCATAAAATCTTAGGAAATCAGTTTAAAATATCTCCCTGACTCTGGAAATCATTAGCAGGAAGGAGAACAAGCATGGTATAGTCAGTTCTCAGGTCACTGCTGAGAAGGGATTCTTAGCAGTGCAGATACAGAACGTGAAGACATCTTCCCAGAAATTGGGACTCATAGGTAGAAAATCATTAAAAGAAAATATGTGTGGTAAGCTGCCACACAAATGTATGAACATAGCCATTTTGAAACTCTAATGCAATGATGGACTCAAGAGCTTCTCAGCTTACAAATCAGTACGACTGCAGTATTTTCAAGAGGAGAAGAAACAGGACCTGAATGAGTCCAATAATTTCAATAAGAGAAAGCTAGAGTATCTTTCTAATTTTCTAATCATACTACCATACCAATTTGGGTTTATGTACTATCAAAATCAGGTGCCTTACCTTATTCCTTCACTGACATGGATAACTAAACCACAAAGGTCTGTAAGCAGTTTATAAACAAAACAAATAAACATGGCCACAGTGCTTCTTTTGATTACTTTTTCCTCTGTACAGACATTAGAGACACAATATACATTTGTAATTAATGAACAGATGAGCAAATCCAACAACAAAAATAAGCCAAAGAAAAAAATCAAAAAACAAAACGAAGAAAAAAACAAAGCTCCCAATGTCATGTAAATACTGCAATGTGAGTTAGAAAGGTAAGCTTCTCAAGCAATGTAAAGACGAAAACAGATTCTTGCCTTTGTTATAACTTTGTAAGAAAATTGGGCATTCAGTCTTTAAATTCTGTTTCTAATTTTGGAAAGTAGCCCACTGATTTGCTTGTTTTCTCACAGCTCTACTGAACCTAGAAAATATGTCACAGTGTGAATGCATCTGACTTTCCTAAGCTGCAGAATATGGGAGCTTCTCCAGGGTGTACTTTCAGAATGTTCTTGCCGCAGAACTGTTTTCTTAAGAAGGCAGAGAGTAAGAGTATAGCATGAGAAAGTACGACATGTTCTATGCAGCTCAAGGTCATCATTCTTCCTTAAAAAGACATCCAAACAGCTTACTCAAACACACACACCGCAATACTCTCATTATCAGTGAGCACTGGAGGTCGAATGACTGAATTTTTCCAAATTTAGATGAATTGCTTTTGTATTCAATGTACTAAAGCACAAACAATTACTAATTTTTGTCTTAAATTACTTTAGGAGTAGCAAAGAGAAAAGAGAAAGCTAGTAATTCTGTGTTTTATTTATTTTATACACATTATTTAACATTAACAATCCTCTGGGGTATATAGATTCAATTGGATTATTTAGATCCAAAGAGAAGTTCAGAATGATTGCCTTGTTTCAGATTCATAGTATATGTAAAGTTAAAAGTACGAACCTGAATTAACATGATTCCAAAAAAATGCATATGAAAAGAAACGTGAAAATACAGTATTATTGAATGAACATGTAACATGTGTTTGTGTGTGTATGAATTTAACATTGGTGTTTTGAAATCCTGATCCTCAGTGTGATATCAGTGCAATGCAGGACCTCAGAAGCAGAATAGGCAAAGATGATATTTTGGGTGGGCCCCTTATCTGAGTCAGAAAATGTTGTGATTACAGAATTACTGCTCAGGTGGGCTAAGATTTTGAGATGGGGGATGGAATGTATTTTGCATGCATAATGAACATATATTTGCGTGTGGGAGGCAGAACAGCATGGACTTAATGTTTCTATGCTCGACAACTCTTTTGTTTGAAAATCTAATCTCTAATGTGATGGTGACAGGAGGATGGGTGTCTGAGAGATATGTGGGTCGTGATGGGATATGTCTTCATGAAAGTTTATCAGAGATTTCTGTATACTTCACTGTGCAAGAATATTGTAAGAGGGCTGTTTGCAACCTGGATAGGGGATCTCATAAAAACCTGGCAATGCCTGCATCCATCTCAGATTTCTGACTTCAAAACGGTGAGAAAATAATTCATGAGGCTAAGTCATCCACTCTGTTTTCTTATCACAAGCACCCACATGAACAGTTTTCTTTTTCTTTATTTCACATCTGTGTACTGTACCTAACTCTTCCTGCCCTCCTTTCCACTTCAACTCCTCCTGTGATCCGTAAATTCTCTTTCAAGTTTATGATTTTTCTTTAATCATTGTTTACATACATTTATACATATATATACATACACATACATTTTATATACAAATTACTACATAAATACATCATGATATGTCCTTTTAATGTTGTTCTTATGTAAATTTTTAGGGGTGCTTGCTTGGTGTTTGATAGACAATTAGGGTCTCAGCTTGGGGAAGACTGCTTCTCCCACTTTCAGTTGTCAGTAGTTGGCTTTAGTTCTTCAAGGAAGAGAGGGGCCTTGTGAGATTTCCCCCATCTATATCGGCATGAACAAAATTATTTTATGAGAACAAAATTGTAATATTTTGTCTTTTGAACAAATATTTCAAACCAAAATCGAATTATTGCTGATTATCCATTGAATTTGGTGTAGCTTGGGAAAGCTTGATCCCAGAAAATCTTTCTCTCATTTGTAAATATCTTACAATATATCTACCATGATATAATCACTATTACTTACAAATGCTAATAAAATTTTGAGCAAAATAATCCCAATAAAGAAAAGCAAAAAGAGTATCAAAATGTCTGAAAGCAGGGCATGGAAAGAATTAGCAGAAATTGCGGCAGAAACAAACAAACAAAAGAAAGTGATGAGTGTAATGGTAATTTTTGTCATCATAGTGACCACATACTTCACAAAAAGCAGCTAGAAACAGGAATGGGGACATATCTCACCTTGTTAAAGAAAGCAGAACAGTGAGAAGACAGGTCAACTAGAAGCAACACAGATTATAACACTCAATGCTGCCCATGGTGACACTTCCTCCAATCTGTTCCAGTTCCTCAATGGTTCACACCTCCAAACAGCACAGCACAGTCAGCTCAACACTGACTGCACAAACACATGAGTCTTCTATTATTTTACATGCCAACTGTAGGATGATTTTCTCCAAATATTTGCATTTTTAATTACATGCTAGTGTCTATCTAATCTAAAAATGCATATGGTGAACTTGAAGAAATGGGTTGACATCAGGAAACGTAGACTTAAATATAATACAGGCTCCAATTCTTTTGGGGGGTTAAATTACATTTTATTGACACAAAACCAAAATATGATGATATAATTTTCACAACTATGTGAAAAACATTGTTCCCTATCAGTCTCTTTACCGTGATGAGGAAAGTGCTAACCTACTTTATACCGTACAAAAACAAAGATAGTTCTTCATCAGAAAAGTCAGTAATATTTTTTACAGCTTCTGAGAATACTGAAAAGCAGGGAAGACTCAACTCTTTAATTTTCTCCTTTAAGTAAAAATAAAGTCATGATTCCACTAAAAGTTCATCAACTACTACAAAGTCTTCAGCCTCCATCTTCCTAATGGCCTCCTCCAACTTCCAGGGCACTTGGACATGGCGGCTTTGCTTGTGTTTGACAGCAGTCCTACTTCTTGATCTGTGTAGAAAGCTGCCCATTGTCTATATATTAACACTCACCCCAATGTGATTGCAGAGCACTAAAGCTACAAAACACGAGGAGCTAGTTTTGTTTTAAAATACTCATATCCCAAGTTTCCATTTTTCTGAAAAAGGCAAACCACCAGAGTTACATTCTCTTCTTTCCTCTTCTCTCCCCCCTTCCACCTTCCCTTCTCTTCCCCACACATACTCCCATTTTTTCAGGAGATATTGTTTGTTTTCCCTTCCCAAGGGGATCCATGTATGTCTCTCTTAGGGTTCTCCTTGTTACTTAGCTTCTCTAGAGGTCTGGACTATAGACTAGTTTTCCTTTGCTTTATGTGTAATATCTACTTATGAGTGAGTACATGCCATGTTTGTCTATCTAGGTCTATATTACCTCACTTAGGATGGTCTTTTCTAGTACCATTCATTTGCATGCGAATTTCAAGTTGTCCTTGGGTTTTTTTCTTTGTTTGTTTTTTGCCACTGAGTAGTACTCCATTGTGTAAATGTTCCATATTTGCTCTTGGAATGGTAGACTTAACATGAGCAAAACTGACAATCCAAAAGCAATCTACAGATTCAATGCAATCCCAGAAAAATACCAGCAAAATTCTTCACAGACCTCAAAAGAGCAATACTCAACTTCATATAGAAAAAAAAACAACAACAACAGCAAGAAAAGAAACCCAGAATAGCCAAAGCGATCCTCTACAGTAAAGGAACTTCCGGACGTATCATCATTCCTGACACATCTTCAATTCTAAATAATTGGAGTTGTTCTTGAAAGTGTTAAAGGTCAAAAATAGATTATCCTTTTGGTGGATATTATATAGAGATGTATTCAGGTTTGAAATGAGATTGCATTAGAAATGTTTAACATCCTCTCACTTTCTAAAATGTTTCTCTTTAGTACAGAAGTGGATTTATGACCAGTGGGGACAAATTTGTATTGGGATGAGTAGGAAAAGTAGAGCAGCTGAACATATTTTAGTACTGTCTTAAATCAATTATGACAATACTGAATCTATAATTGATAGAAAAAGTAATATTGAAAGCTTGAAATTTAAGAGGCAAAATCCGTCCAATATTATGCTTTAGTTTATGAGAAGTAATGTTTCTTTTAGCATTGTATACATATGTTCTTAATTTAGAAATAAATTTTTAAATAAGTTTGAAGCTAATGAAATATAAAAGTTTTAAGAGCTGGGAAGATGACTTATTAGGTAAGCACACTTTCTTTTTTGGCATGAGTTTAAATCACAACATCCAGGTAAAAAGCCAGTTATGGCTGGGTGTGCCTATAATTGCAGAAGGTAACAGGCAGATACCAGGAGATGGTTGTCCAGTCAGGCTGGCGGAAAACTTTAGTCTCAATGAGAGATCCTGTTCCAAAAGAATGATGGTCAGAGAGGTAGAAGATACCTCATTTCTTTTCTGAACATTTTACATTGTTACCATTATTTGCTTAAGTATAAAAATTAAACTAATAAATCAAAACTTTAGAAAGTATAAAATCAAATGTATGGTCCAAATATACACAATAACATGTAACTAAATAAGCCACAGAATTAAACCCTTTGACTTTCAACAACCTAGAGACATAACATAAAACATTCTCTTTAACTACAGCTTAAAGTAAAGGCTTATTTCTAGTGAAGCAATTTCCTGAACATAAAAGCAACAAAGAAAAGATCTAAGTCCACTGCACCATATCGACTTCTGAGACTTAGGGGAGAAATGTTATCCAATTTATTCAGTCAGCTTTGCTTACACTAAAGCTCTAAGTCAGTCCCACACTACACTTATTTCTAAAACAAACCACATTTCTTCAGGTTTGCTTGGAATCTAAAGACAATATTCTTGACAAAATATTTCCAAGAAAGTCAGGTTAAAACTGGGAGAACATACCTATATGTACAGCCTTATCACAGCACTTGACTCATTTCTACTCCTATCATCTTTCATGGGAATCAATGATAGCTTCCAAATAAAATAAATATTTTTAATGTAAATATTACTGTTTACATTGGGTTCCTGGGTAAAATCATTATGGTAATTATGGTATCTGAATTGATGAAATGTTTTATACTTTTTTAAAAAGATTTATTTATTTATTATGTACACAGTGTTCAGCCTCCATGTGCCTACAGGCCAGAAGAGGGCACCAGATCTAGATACAGATGGTTGTGAGCCACCATGTGGTTGCTGGGAATTGAACTAAGGACTTCTAGAAGAGCAGTCAGTGCTCTTAAACTCTGAACCATCTCTCCAGCCCCTGTTTTATACTTTTTTAAAATAATTTTTAACTGTGTGTGTGTGAGAAAGAGAGAGAGAGAGAGAGAACACATGTGCACTGAGGCATATGTGTTTATGAATGCAAATGATGAAGGGCACGAAAGAGAATGTTGGACGCATAGGTTTGTAAGCACCTGCCAGTCATATGATGTGGGTAATGAGGGAGCTCAATCAGGGTTCTTGTAAGATCAACGAGTGCTCTTAACCAGTGAGTCATCTCTCCTGTGTGGATTTCTACATTTTATTAATTGAACTCTACCCCATGTCAAGTCCCTTTCATATATTATATTGTGACACATTGTTTGAATTAGACATATTAACTTTGTTGGGTTTTTCTCTAGCATCAGCATCTCTGTTTTTCCTGTTTGGGGAAAATAAATATCTTTGACTAGGAGGATTTACATCATAACTGAGGCCTAAGATGGTCCTTCTGAAGCCATTTACTATCCTCCTTGACCCTTTCACCCTGTAGGTATTCACTGAAAGTTGAAGTACAAAAGACTGAAGGCTGAGGAAGGAGATTGCTTTAGAGTGTCCAGAACTGCTCCCAAAGTAACCACTGTTCCCATTTCGTAGATACCAAAACTGAGAAGAGGTGAGGATATTATGAACATTGTCTTGGCCTTCACGCTCATATTCTATTGAGTGAGAAGGTATCTGAGTTAAATAAAGTCTTTTAACTGATATAAAAGCCATTAAGCTTAAATTCCTTGGGATACCACACTTTTGATTCAGATATACATTGAAAACTGTTAAAATCCAATTAAAGATATATATTTCCTCAAATATTTATCTCTTCTGTATGGTAAACATCTTTCATAATAAAGCTAAACTGTGGAAAAAGGCATAGAAACAGGAAACTCTCTGATAACCAAACATACATGGGGCATCTAAAATTATTCAGAGATTAATTCATTGTTTTCTAACGTGTATCTAACAATTCCAATTGTACATATTATATGCTCTTTCTGAAACTAAGTCATTTTGTCATTTATAAAGGTGCTAGTTTATCTGTATTTTATTCATCTTTTCTCTTTGTAAGGTTTGGAAATTAAACCCAGGGCCCTCTGCACAACAGGCAAATGCTTTCTCAAATGAGTGAAATCCTTAGACTGGTTCTCAAGCAATACTGGATAATACACAATCAGAAACCCGAATATACCAAACATTGCTGAAAAATTTGGACAGCTGGTTTCCATAGGGATGACTCCATGGATCCATGATGCTCAGAATATAATCATCTGTCCAGTAAACCTTTAAGGGCATGGAAAACATTGTGCAAGTTACCAACTTCCTCCGAGAAAATCTGATACAGTTCTCTGAGTCAGCATTAATGCTTCTACCTGGACTTTTACCTCCTCCTCAGCAGGGCTCAGCACCAGTGGGCTGACGAATAACCATTGTATCCTGTTTCCTTTTCCATTGCAAGAGAGAAGTTTTCCAATTCCCACTATCTAATCAAACATATGCACTCCTTTTTGGAAATAAAATAGCTATAGACCTTTTTCTTCACCTAATACATTACTCTAATAGAGCTTTCATGAGGTTTGATGAGGTTTACATACTCCTCATTTCTCCGATGCCCTAGGAAGAGTGCTTTCCTATACAACCACTGACTTCCCACTCCTTGGTTTTACTTAAATATTTTTAAAACTCACACTGAAAAATTCCTGAGTTTTTCGTTATGCTAACATCATCCACCATGATGAAACAACATATGAACTGAATCAAGCACATGCGCAGACTGCAAACTACTGTTCTCTTCCTTGCTGAGTGCATCATCTTGTTTCTTTAGATCTGCTCTGAATCATTATGATCACTTCCTCCCCTCCTCCCAATTCCTTCCCACTCTCCACACACCCTCCCCCTCCCCACTCCAATCTTAAGAGAAGCAAAGCACCCTGCCCTGTAGAAAGTGCAAGGCCCTTCCCACTACAACCAGATTGAGCAAGGTATAAATCCAAAGAGAATAGGATCCCCCAAAAACAGAACATGCAGTAGAGACACATCCCTGTGCCATTGTCATTGGCTCCTCATTATGATCACTTTCAATAAAACTATTTTATCACTAGCTTTTGACATATAGGATCATAATGGCTTTAATGTGAGGGATTTTACTTTCTGAACACAAGTGTCTCCCCCAAACTTAGGTTAAAATCTTATCGTATAAGGTGGC
Organism: Ondatra zibethicus; assembly: GCA_004026605.1. Taxonomy (NCBI): domain Eukaryota; kingdom Metazoa; phylum Chordata; class Mammalia; order Rodentia; family Cricetidae; genus Ondatra; species Ondatra zibethicus. The sequence continues at coordinate 42,071 of PVIU01001943.1, read as the reverse complement.
AACTGCAGGGAGCAATATGACTTCTTCAAGGGACAAGACCTGAGAACAGCACAAACAAGTTCTCCTTTTGGCATGGCCATGGGGAATTTAACCTATTTTTGGCAAGGTCAGTGGATAGTTCCCTGTATAATTCTGGGCATGACCCCAGAAGCCGATGTGCTACCTGCTCTCCTTGCTTCCCTTATACAAATAAATTACTGCTGTCTGCCTCTAGTTTATTTTCTTAGAGCTATGGATGAAATGTCATTTACCCAGGGAACACCTCCCTGATGACTCTCCTCTGGGCAAGCCAGAGGAGATGTTGTTAAAAATATACAGTGAACCTGAATCAACTCCTAAAGCCTTTGATGTTTAAGGTGTGATCATGAATTCAGGATTCTCAAGAACATTGCCTGAACATCTTGTGACTAGACTGAAACAGTCACAGAAGTTCATGACAATATTACAAATTCACATAACTGTTCTACAGAGAATAATTTTAACTATTAGAGTCTAGGGGAAATCCTAATAAATAGATAATATCAGGAGTTAATGGGAGCAGTCTAGGAAAAGGGAATGAAGCAGAATGATAGAAATTTGTAAAGCCCTCATTTCTAGTATCTGTGCCATTACTGTAGGGAACTGAGAGGAAACAGACCTGAGAACAAAGAATAAACAGTTCCAATTGTTAAGAATAAGCAATTGTTGGGTGTCAGTGATGCACTCCTTTAATCCCAGCATTTGGAAGACAGAGGCAGATGGATCTCTGTGAGTTCGAGAACAGCCAAGTTTACAAGAGCTAGTTCCAGGACAGGTACCAAAGCTACAAAGAGAAACCCTGTCTCAAAAAAAGAATAAAAAAGTATTTTTAAATTTTTTTTATTGATTTTATTGAGCTGTACATTATTTCTCTGTTCTCCTCTCTTTCTCCTTCCTCCCCTTTAGCCCTCTCCCATGGTCCCCATGCTCCCAATTTACTCAGGAGATCTGGTCTTTTTCTACTTCCTATGTAAATTAGATCCATGTATGTCTCTCTTAGTGTCCTCATTGTTGTCTAAGTTCTCTGAAATTGTGATTGTTGGCTGGTTTTCTTTGCTTTATGTTTTAAAACCAATTATGAGTGAGTACAAATGATGTTTGTCTTTCTGGGTCTGAGTTATCTCATTCAGTATGATGTTTTCTAGATCCATCCATTTTCCTGCAAAATTCAAGATTTCATTATTTTTTCTGCTGTGTACTACTTCACTGTGTAAGTGTACCACATTTTCCTTATCCATTTTTCAGTCGAGGGGTATTTAGGTCATTTTCAGGTTCTGGTTATAACAAACAATGCTGCTATGAACATAGTTAAGCACATGTCCTTGTGGTACAATTGAACATCCTTTGCGTAAATACTCAAATTTGGTATTGCTGGTTCTTGAGGAAGGTGGTTTCCTAATTTCCTGAGAAATCACCATACTGATATCCAAAGGGGCTGTACCAGTTTGCACTCCCACCAGCAATGTAGGAGTGTTCTCTTTACCTAACATCCTCTTTATCATAAATTGTCATCAGTGTTTTTGGTCTTGGTCATTCTTACAGGTCTAAGATGGAATCTCAGACTTGTTTTTGTTTGCATTTTACTAATGGGTAAATATGTTGAACATTTCCCTTAAGAGTCTTTCAGCCATTTTATATTCCTCTGTTGAGAGTTCTCTGTTTAGGTCTGTATCCCATTTTTTTTTTTTACTGGATTATTTGTTCTTTTGATGACCAATTTCTTGAGTTCTTAGTATATTTTGGAGATCAGCCCTCTGTCTGATGTGGGGTTGGTGAAGATCTTTCCCATTCTGTAGGCTGCCATTTTATCTTGTTTAGCATGTCTTTTGCTTTACAGAACTTAAAATGGAAAGATCTCTAATGCTCTGGGGTAGTTAGAGTTAACATAGTAAAAATGGTAATCTTACCACAGCAATCTACAGATTCATTGCAATATCCAGCAAAATTCATCACAGACTTTGAAAAACTGTACTTAACATCATATGGAAGGACACAAAAACCCAAGATAGCCAAAACAATCCTGTATAGCAAAGGAACTTCTGGAGGCATCACTATCCCTGACTTCAAACTCTACTACAGAGCTACAGTACTGAAATCAGCCTGGTATTGTCACAAAATCCAACAGGAGGGCCAATGGAACTGAATCAAAGACCCAGATAATAATCTACACACCTACAAACACTTGATTTTTGACAAAGAAGCAAAAAAATTCAAATGAATAAAAGAAAGCATATTTAACAAATGGTGCTGGAATAACTGGATATCAACATGTAAAAGAATGAAAACAGACATTTTATATATATATATATATATATATATATATATATATATATATATATATATATATATATATATTTCACCATGCAGTGAGTTTTCAAGTCCAAATGGATCAAAGACCTCAACATAAACAACCACACTGAACCTCATGGAAGAGAAAGCGGGAAGTACACTTGAATGCATTGGCAGAGGAGACCACTTCCTAAATATAACCCCAGTAGCACAGACACTGAGAGAAACAATTAATAATTGGGACCTCCTGAAATTGAAAACCATGACTCAAGTAGATAATGGGAATATAAGGAAAGCTAGGTAAGGGAACAAACTGACAATTATTGTAACCATTATTTGAAATTTAAGGAAACAAGTTTGATTAAAATTATTCATCCAAACTATTGAAAATTTTTATATAAAAGTTGTTCAGGCTATCGTAGACCACTTGTTTGAAACAGGTGGTGATAGTTTTGTCATTGCCCCTACTTCACATGTTCATCGCATGTCATCAGACCCACTGGGAATTAGGAGTTAGTCTTCCAAGAAACTACATTAGGTAGTGGTTCTTCAGGGGTGATGAGGTCATAAGAAGAGCTCTCATTAAAGGGACTAGTTGCATGATCAAGTAGACCCACACCTCCAATAAATGCAAATGTTATTCTCCTGTCTTTTAATTTCTACGTTTCAGAGGAATAGTCTGATGCCAGATCAGCCCTTTTATGTTTCATTTATTTATTTATTTATTTTTGCATGAGAACTTGGAATGGTTTTTTAGTCTTGAAGTTTGAGAACTTTACTAGCACACATACTTCTTTCTAAAATGCAATCTTTCCTGGAATTTTTGATACACAAATGACTCTAGATAACATATCTTTTATTATACATTTTCAATCTTAACCTTCTTTATAGTATCTGTATATCATGCCCTAGAATACTATATTTCTTTCTTTTGCCTCTAGGTTTTTTATCTTGCGATGTTATTGCTGTGTGCTTTAATAATTCTTTCTTTAGCTATTCTTGAGTAATAAAACTTAGCAGTAACATTTATTTCTTTCTACTTCTTGGTTGAATTTTTGTGTTTATATCTGTTTTACCATCCAGTAAAAGACTTTATATAGAGTAGTCCCTTAATTGCCTCCTAGCTGTCTGTTCTCCTAAAAGAAGATTTCTGTGTTTATTTGTTTGGTTGTTTTTCTCTTGTTCCTACTTTTTCTAAGTATTTAATGATACTTAGAAAAAGTATTTGTCTTTTTTCCCAATTATACTTAGCTAAAAGAATCAGACTCATTCTCAATAAATCAATAAGTGTACCCTGGAAGAACACAATTTGTAAAGTATTTTATGATCAGTTTTATCAGATTAGGGAATTTCTTACATTAAGTGAGGCCTATATAAATTAAATATGGTTATGAAATTTATGAAAACCTCTCATAATTACATGTCTCTGAAATAATCTGTAGATTATATTAATACAATGCATTCATGGAAATAACAAATTGATGATTTCATCTGAATAGGTGTTGAACAGAATCATGTTTGAAGGATATTGATAATATTGAATGGACTCATTTTACTTATACAAATGAAAATGTAATGAGTAAAATGATTTGAAAATAAAATCAATATCATGTGGAGATGAGTCACTGTTTAAGTGCACTTCTTGGTTTTTAGAGGACTAGGGTTTGATTTCCAGCACCTATGTGGTAGCTCACAGCCCTCCAACTCCAGACTCAAGGTATCTGACACCTTCACTTCTGATCTCAGCCTGCACCAGGCACACATGTGGTGCAAGCACTTATATTCAGGCAAAACAATAAAAATCATGAAATAATAAAACAAATTTTAAAAATAAAAGCATTAAGATACTTTTTAAAAAGTAATTATGTCAGGATTGAGGGAACATGACACCAAACTAGCAACAATTTGGTTAGTGTTGTATTTAAATTACTAATATAAGATGAATACATAAGCAAGCACTTGGTTTTCGAGGGTCTACTTGATGAGCAGTGAAATGGGGAGATAAAAATGAATATCCACTGAAACTAGAGAATGACTGAAGTCTTTGTGGGAAATAGTTTACAGATGGAGGCATTAGGAATACTTTGTAATGACATGGTGTTGTCTTTTTTGTTGTGATCCTAGCCTGTAATGGCTGAATCATCTCTCCAGCTACAAGGATATTTTTAATTGCCAAAGTAGCTAGGTACTTTAGCCATGAACTTCTTGAAAATGAAAGGGGCACAAAACATGCTATGCTTTTCTCATTTACCAGAATTATCACTGTGTAGACAGTATTTTAAGTATCATATGACTGCATGAGTATTTTTAGCTAGAATCGTGCATTATAAAGTTAAACTAAGTGATCATTAAACCATCATTTTAGTTTTAAAGATAAGTATCTCTGTAGTAGAACTTGTATCTCCAGTGACTAGAAATATTAAATTCAAATTCCAGTCTATATAGGTCAACATAAACTCAGTCTAAAAAAATAGCATTATAATTTTAAACCTGGGAAATAAACCTACAGACATGTTTTCAGGCAACAGAAATAGTATAAAGATGGTTCAGCTAGTAAAAATAGAAAGTAAATTTTTATAATAAGTCTATAACTAATACTCAAATAAGGAATAAACAAATGGCCTAGTCTTCTATAAATAAAACAATATGTACATGAAACAGCCAAGGTAATTCACATGGAGTCACTTCTAACCTTTCAAATGCCATTTTTTCATAATACCAACATACGAAAAACTATTGACATGAAAAATATGGTAGTAAGATCTATTTTCATAATGCCTGAAGGACCACTATCTTTAAATATTAACACTGATAAAAAATAGGCAAATTTATGCTTTGAAAATGCTGTTTTATGTAGGAATTATAGAGTCTATCAAGGAAAAACATAATTCTTGCTAACCTTAATGGTAGGCATTTGACTTTTATTATGCTGCTTTAAATGAGTTAACATGAAAATAGGTATAGATGCTTTGTCTACAGTTTAAGTATAAAATAAAACTAAATAGAAAACATTATTTTGAGTGAGGAAACCCAGACAGAGAAAGACAATTATCAGATGTACTCACTTATAGGTGGTTTTTAAATAAAAAGCAAAGAAAACCAGCCCACAAATCACAATTCCAGAGAACTTAGATAACAATGAGGACAGTAAGAGAGTCTTACATAGACCTAATCTACATGGGAAGTAGAAAAAGACAAGATCTCCTGAGTAAAGTGGGTGCATGGGGTCCTTTGGGGAGGATTGAAAGGGGAAGTGGAGAGGTAGGGAGGGGAACAGAGAAAAATGTAGAGCTCAATAAAAATCAATAAAAAATGATATCAAAATTCTAAAATATCAGCATTATTTGTATGTGATAGTGGCACATCATGATGTGAAGCCACATCTTAAAAGATGAATGTATACATAGTTTATCTTGTTACCTGAGCTATGCTATTTGTGACTATACTATATGTATTTATTTATTATAGTATATGAACTTAAAAAAACTTTCTTTTCTTCTTCCAAAATGTATTTTTTTAAAAGCTCAAGCATTGCACCATTAGTACTAAACTCTGAAAAATCAATGCTTTCTAACTCAGAATTCTCACAAGAATAATGGTTATATGATTCATTTAATTATAAAAAAAATTCAATTGGGTTGAGTAAGTTAAAGACTTATAACTTAAGTTCACTCAGTTGTGTCACTGGCCTCTTTTATCTTCACTTATTCTCTTGTTATTCAATCAGGAAACTAGAGGTGATGTTATATTTGTGCATAAAAACTTAAAATTCTCTATTGTGACAGAAAATAACAGTAGAAAGTCCCAACACTGTTATGAATGTCAACTTCACATGAGGAATGCAATTCAAACATGGTCATTGATAGATCAGATTACTCCATGTGTCATCAAATAGATATAAAATGATACATACTTAATATGTACATAGAGAACATACAAAACCAAAGAAAACATTTGCTGCTGTCAGTTTGTATGTACAGTGATTCCAGAGATGTAAATGAAGACACACAGCCCAGCTCCCAAACCTGAAGAACTTTTTCCTCTGTTGTCATACTTCCCCCTACGATGTCTGCTTTCCACCCAGCTGCTACTGAATCCATTGGGTCCACCTCTGACCTAACCAATCAAAGAGAAAGTTACTTTGATGAACAGCTGCACAGTAAACTGCAGTTTAAAAATAAGAGCAAGTAGGATACTTTATAAAGACTTACTGCACAGAGAAAGCTGTGGTGCGAAATAAGTGAATACAGCACATCGTACAACAATAAAGGTCCATGCTTACAGTTAAACTATCAGCTGGCATGATGACAGCCAGACAGTTCTGTATTCCTGTCATCTGCAAGATGAAAACAGATCTCTAAAACATCCTTCAAACAGGGACAAGCTTTGGTTCTATTGTAAATATGCAGGTAAAGGTCACTATAGAGCTTTGATTGACTCCTAAATGTCTGTTGGAAAGAACACTAAGCAGTTATGATGCCCATTTGTTAACGCTAAAATAGATGTTAGTACTTATTTACCATTAGAATGATATGCTGGCTATGGAAGTTCAAATGGTGTTTGTTTACATTAAGCAATGTTCACTGTTGAGTGTCTCCTTAGAGTCAGACTGAAGAACTAACCTCACCCAAACTTTGCTATAGTCAAAGCAAGGAAGAGGACAGAAGTAATGAAACAAATATTCTATGCAAATTTATTTTTAAATACTTATCACATAATTTATTTGTTTATTTATTTGTCTGTATGTATATATAAGCATGTGTATGTGTGTATATGTGTGCATATGTGTAATAGAATGCTGATCGTTCATTTCCCTGCCACCCAGACCAGAAATAATCACATAGAAACTGTATTAACTAAAATATTTCTTGGCCTGTTAGCTTAAGTGTATTTCTAACTAGCTCTTCCATCTTAAATTAACCCATTTTTGTTATTTTCTATTTTAGTATGAGGCTCTTGGTTTACCGGTACCCGCGCATGAACATCTTTCTACTCCAGTGGTTACATGGCATCTCTTTGACTCCACCTACTCTCTTCTTCTCTATCTGCTTGGAATTCCTGCTTTGCTCTATTCTATGCTGCAAAAGGTCCAAAGAAGCTTCTTTATTAACCAATGGTATTCACAGTATACAGAGGGGAATCCCACATCACATATATATGTGTGTAACTCTGTGTATGAATGTGTATGTGTGTATGAGTGCATGCATGTGTGTTTCACTGCAAACACTTAGTGAGTACAAGAACCTATCCAGGAACAGTCTTTCCTTCCACATTGTGTGTCCTAAGGATTGAACTCAGGCTGCCAGGCTTGGGGATAAGCATCTTTACCTGCTGAATCATGTCACTTGCTGTTACACACAAAATAAAACCTATTGGTACATATCCAGATCATCCACACACTGGTTGTTCAAAATAGGTTTCATGGGTAATTTTGACAATGTCTCACTTATAGGAGTTGAGACAAGAATGTCAAATACTGAAACTATTATTACAAAAGTTACCAAAATCAATGTTTTGCTAGCCTTGCAAATAAATAGCAAAGCTTCTTTATCTCTTTGTCATCTATGATAGCTAAGAGCTTATTCTTTGAAGACAAATTGCTTTAGTGATTCTCCCACTCTGAAACCAATTACCTGTTTTGTTTGAACATGATATGCACTAATACATCTTTGAAAACTAGTAAATTAAAAATACCTGTACTGCAGAATAATCAAATGGTGAATGTATAGATATCCTTTCAGAATCTGAAGCATTCATATGCTTCCTATCTCTTGATCATCACCTCTGCCCATTGTCCCCTTATTTTGTCTCAACAATTGGCCTGTGCAATGATAATTACCACCACAAATAACTCATGCGCTTATCAACTTAAATAACTTTATTTTTCTTTTACCAAATGCCATATATTCCTGTAAATTTATAGGATATGACAATGGTCTAGACAAAGAGTCCAGAAACCACATAGGAACATGCTGAAAGGGGAAGATCATCCCAAACTCTTATGTTACTTCTAGCGATTATGAATTATTATAAAAGCAAACTATACAAAACAGCGAAAAATTTAAGCAGTGTGCTGGCCTCTTTTCCTTGGGCAAATGTCTACCTGGTATTTCTTTATTTAACTCTAAACTAAGCCAGCAGCTTGATATTTATATCTCAATTATTGGGATACCCAGTTTTAGAAAAATGTTATATAGGCTAAAATGATGGCCACAAAAGAAGATCTATCTATTCAGTGTGAGTTTGTAGTTATTTCCAAGAAATCTTCAGAGCCAAAGCATTAGAATCCAAATATATTAATAACGCTCAAGATACTTTGCTTACTACTAAAAGAGAAATTTAACCAGACCTCTTACCAGGCTTCAAACAGTCAAATGTCCATTGTGCAGGAAAATTGTCTCTCATCTTGGAACTTTGTCAATTCTGAAAGATGAGTGAGAAACTTTCTGCACCAGTTTGTCTACAATATGTAGGAGCCTGGTGAACCCAACAGATCCTAGCAAACACACACAGGTGCAGAACAATCTGTGTGCCAGTCAGCTATCAGGACTATACTAGTATGTAAGCCAGAGATTGCACATACTGTCATGGGAATTATTTGATATGCAGAGATGCGGAATGGAAATTAAGGAGTCAACATAGCATATCTTATAATAAAGCTACAAATGCGAGCACATGGTGGAGGCAGAAAACAGCTCTTGAAAATTTCTAAAATTGTCCAAAGATATGGGTGTTACGTTATAAGAGCTGACTTTGTAAGGGTCAGACTCACCTGTTATAGAATGATTTATGAAAAATTAGCAATACAGATTTTAATGCTGCTTGAGAGTCTCAAGCTGGATAATCTATCACACCATGCAGGCCAAAATATACAGCATGACAAAATCTCAAAAAATTACCATTAAGCCAAAACAATATTTTATAGCTTTTCTTTTGGTTTAAAGTTGCATTCATCTAGGGTTTCTTATAAAGGATACTTTTCAGTATGAGGGTCTAGTGAATAAATATCAGGATGATTGTTCTTTTATCTTTGATAAGGAAGTAAATTTGTTGTTGCTGGGAAAAGTATTACACCCAGGCAGGTGAGCAAGTCGTCTAGGAGTGATCCAGTGCCTAGAAAAGGGCAGGTAAGCCAGTATGCAGTAAAGACTGACATGCATGTCCAGAATCCCTTTAACACATGTTGATCGATATTCATATACACTTGGGCTAGTTCATTTGAAATTAATCTTTAGAGAACCAGCCTCTTAATTCTTGAATTAACATTATATACATACAAATAGCATAAAGCTATTAGTGCTATCATGATATTGTCTTTTTTTCTTCAAAGGATGTTTGCTAAAATTTGAAGGAATTCATTCCACCTGCCAAATAAAAGAGGTTGTTGTAAGTTGATAGGTTCCCAAATCCTTGAATGGATGATCATCTAATTAACTTAAAGTGAAGAAATTTTAAATTATTTGAGCTAATGATAAAACATTGCTGCCTACCAACAAAAATGAGGGTATCTCAGTCATGATAATTTTGTGAAGAATCTTGTTATTATAAACTACTATTACCTCATGATAATCAACTTTCTAAATGAGACCTATTATTCTTCAATTAAGTAAGAGAATTAAAGGAATATGAGAAAATAAAATCCTATTAAATATGTGTTTGTGTCAGATAAATCGTCTGTTTTAAAGACTATTTCAGAGTTTAATTTAATATTCTAAAACATTTTAAAATCAGTATGTGAAGGGAAAGGTGATTCACCCTACAGTGAATGTTCTATAGTAATTGCCTTTCCTGACTCTATGACTTTATATCAGGAGGCAAACAGAATAAAATATCTACTATCATTGGTACACATATAAGAAATGGCCAGTGATAGCATAGGCCAAGTTCATTAAGCTATTTTAAAGGTATAATGTCAACTACAGTGTGACTTTGCTTGATTTTATTACTTAAGTTTCATTAAATTCTCTTAATTTCCCCATTGGCACATAGACCATGAACCTACTAATTTTCATTTGTTCTAAATATTTCAATGAAAGGATACCTTCTTCCCTGTAGAGGTTGCTCAATAACTTATTAATCAAACTTTCTGGGACTATTCTCGTTTTCAGCTATGCTTTAATTATCTTGTAATAATTTGAGGTACATGTCTGGGCTGCCAGAATAGGGTCACTTGAAAGATATCACAAAATAGTAGATGATTTTTGCTGGAGACCTGACCTCCAACCAGTCAATTACACCTGGCTTTTCTTTATTAATGGCACTAATGAGATAGGTTCCATCATGTGTTATTTGTATAAAATTGATATATTTCAATACTGCAATATTTTTAACTAATAGTATAACATTTCCCTCTCCATACATAAAATTCATATATGAGTATGAGTTAGAAAGTAAGAATTTCTTCTTCAAGTGCTTTCTTCCCTACTTTTCTTGATATTTAACCATTTTATTCACCATTTAGTTCTTTTTCTTTCACTTTTTATGGAGGACTTATATCAGCAGTAATTAATGAAAAGGTTATGAGTATAAAACTGTTTGAGAGTGACCTGGGAGGATTTGGTGAGAAAAAGGGAGGGGTGAAACTAATAAAAAATTACTCACGTACAGAATTCTAAAAACCAAAATAAAATGCAAGTGGTGTGCAAGCATGTAAGGGCAGGTAGGCTACCTGTGTTCTCCTTTTCTCTCTCCCTCTATTTGGACCTATGTCTAGTCCCATAATTGTTTGCCAAGGACAGTCATCTTCTGTCAACCTGTCTCTCTCCCTCTGGGACTTACCGATTCGACACCAGCCATCAAATTTGACCCTGAGTACAGAGTCCTGCAAATTGCCTAACTTGAACCATCCAGACACACTTTACATCCTTGAAACACAGGATCAGTCCATACTTCCATAGGAAACTTGTACCAGGTTTCTTGACCGAACTGCTGAAGGTACCTGACTATAACAGGGAACTAGAAATCCTGTATAGAAGCTTTGTCTCTAAATACCAAGCACAGGCAATTGAAATACAATCCTGCTATAAACTGGTTCCATGATGAACATGGTTATAAGAGGAAGGGGCTGCTTGTTCGTCCCGGCCTCCTAGAACCAAAATTACCACACAAAAACTGTATTAATTAAAACACTGCTTGACCCATTAGCTCTAACTTCTTATTGGCTAACCTTATATTAATTTAACCCATTTCTATTAGTCTGTATATTGCCATATGGCAGTGGCTTACCGGCAAAGATTCTAACTGGTGTCTATCTCAGGCAGAGGATCCATGGCTTCTCTCAATTCTGCCTTCCTTCTCTCAGCATTCAGTCCAGTTTTCCCCGGCCTATCTAAGCTCTGCCCTATCAACATACCAAGGCAGTTTCTTTATTCATTAACCAATAAAAGCAACACATAGACAGAAGGAACTTCGACACCGCATGGTGAATATTTTTGCTGAGAGGAGACATATGACTATCTGCACAAAAAGCAAAAATAAATAAATAAATGACAAACTCAACCAACAAACTTACTCCAGATGTACAAATCTCATGCAGAGGAAGAACATCATGAAACAGCAATTAAGATGCTTCCTCCAAAATATAAAAAATAAAAAAATCCATAGTATAGACACCATTAAAAAGATGTAGAAAGTTCAATCAGAAAAAGAATTCAAAAGAATGAAAAGAGTATGGCTAAACTAATCTAAGAAGATTAAGACAACAGGCAACAGCTGTTTTGTTGTTGATTTTCTAAGACATGATTTCTCTTCGTAGCCTGCCTCTGTCTCTAAGTGCTGGGATTAAGAGCTTGTGCCATCATCGCCTTGCTATTAATGACTGCAGACTCACAACTGAGAATAAGAGACATAAAAGGCTTCTGTGACAACCTGTCCCTCACACCTCCACTACCAAAAATGGAAACAGACTAGAACAGAAGCCATTGAAGAGAACTCTTAATCATTGTGATAGAGATGCTGAAGTTGATGGCTTCTGGCAGGGGTGGGGGTGGTGAGGAATAAGTTTTTTTTTAAAAGACTAGCCACTAGGAATCTGACAATGTTCCAGTGAGTATATGGGCAACACAAAATGGACTTGGTATATTTTTCTTCTGGTTTGACTGGGAGGTCATAAAAGAGGGATGGTAGACTTGGGAGGACTGTGAAGTGAAAGCAATCAATCAGGGTGATTATGTAAAATTCCCAAATAATCAATAAAATGGTATGTTGGAATAAACAAAGAACATGGAGAAAAAGACATGAATGATATAAGGGTGTCAATATAAAATGTTAAACTTGAAGAAAGACCAAACTCAAATGATACTAAAAAAATCTCAGTTGGAGGTCTAAGCAACCAAATACATCATGTCAAAAACAGGGAGTAAGAGATGGAAGACAAAGTAAAGAAATTGGGTCATTTTATTAAAGGTAAATGAGAAATTAAATTAAAGGACAAATGAGAAAAAAGAACAAAAATACAATAAAAAACAAACAACCTTGGAGAGATCACAAAAATATCTAATCTACAAATTCTAGACATAGAAGAAGAAAACCATAAGAAAAGCATAGAAAATACCTTCAGCAAAATCATAGAAGAAAATTACCCAAATCTAGAAAAAGAGGTGCCTATCCAAAAAGAGAGGCCTACAAAACAAGAAATAGACAAAACCAGAGAAGAAAATTTTAATGACATATTATAGTCAAAATATTTAAAATGTGTAATAAAAATGATATTAATAATTTACAAAAGAAAATCCTAGTCACTTATAAAGTAAGTCCTAGCAGAATAATCCTGATTAGTGCTTGAAACACTTTAAAGTCAAAATGAAAAAATATATATATACTCCAAGTTCTGAAAGAATACAATTGTTTTCCCAGATTATTATACCCAGAAAACCTATTAAAATTGAACAAAAAAATAAAAACTTCCCATGACTGAATCAATTTCAAGGAATCAATGACTACAAAGGCAGCTTTGGCCGAAATAATATGTGGAATCATTAAATATGAATAAAAGTATAAGCACAGCCAAGGGGAAATAGCAGAACAACAATGTTAGAGAAGGGAACAAATAGAGATCCAAGAAAACATCACAGAAGCATCAACGTGACAAGAATTGATGCATATCTTTCAATAACTGCTCAGAATGTTAAAGGTCTCAATTCCCAAATAAAAAGATACTAATTAAAACATTACATTAGAAAACGTGTTCTAGCTTTTCTTGATTCCAAGACAAATATCTAATATATATAGCATTAGTCTTAAGTAACAGCAGTGAAAACAATATTCAAAGTAAATATAACTAATAAATTAACAGGCATAGTGTGGACAGAGGCTGCTTGTTCATTTCCTGGCTGCCCAGACCAGAAATAATCACAAAGAAACAGTACTAATTAAAACACTGCTTGGCCTATTAACTCAGGCTAATTAACTCTTACATCCTAAATTTACCCATTCTTATTATTTTGTATTTTACCACAAGACTAAGGGTTTACCAATAAGGTTCCAGGATGGGCCACTTTCTCCTTCAGCAGCTACATAGCATCTCTTCAATTCTGCCTACTTTTCTCCTCTATCTCTGCTTGAAATTCCCACCTTATTCTATTCTATGCAGCCATAGGCCCAAAGAAGATTCTTTATTAACCAGTGGTAATAAGATATATTCACATCATACATAGAGGAATCCCACATTACATCTGATTTTCTGTCTAAATAAAAAGGACGGTTTTAACTTTAACATAGTAAAGTTACATATAACAAAATAATTATCAAGCAATAATTATAGTTACAATAGTTATATCTACTTTATCTTTTATCATAACTAAGGAAAACTATAATTGTAACTCTCTATTCTTCAACTTCATCCAAGATCCCAGAAGGATATAATATTCTCTAAGTAAACAGAAAGTACATTGTAAAACTCTAGAATTGGCAGAGACATCTCGCTGCCTGGACAGTCATACAAATTTCTTCTGTAACATTGGAGCATTCATCTTCAGCCTGTAGGCCCATAGTATCTTGCAAACTTTTCCATAAAGCAGGAAATCTCAAAGACAATTCTGACTCTATTGGAAGTTTGTCAATCACTTGCTTCTGTGTCCTGCAGAATGTCTGGCAGACTTTTCATGAAGCAGTAACCCTGAAGGACTGTCTCACCTTCTTTAGGCAAGTACAGCTGTCATTTTTCTGTAAGTCCTGCATGTCAAGTTCATACAGCATACCATCAAGCCATGCAGGCAAGAACAGTTTTTTGCCCAAATGGCTAGCCTTGTCACATTGAAGGCAAATTACATAATGAGTTTCTTCAATGCCCATCAAACTCTCTGAATTAATTGGTGCTGCCAGAAGCAGACATTTCTCACTCTTAAGAAAAGTTTAAGTTCTTAAAACATTTTAAATGCCATATTCTGTTTGTCTTTGAAAGATCTGATCAATACCTATCCACCTGAAATATGTCTTTGTATATCTAGAACACCTAACTAATATGACTACAAATTTGGCTATTATAAATGACTATTTGTCTGTATTTTTAACTATATATTATATTTTTAAATGAGCTCCACAAACACAATACCTTAAACAAGACCAAAAATACATATAATAAAATTAACCTCAAATTTATATCAATAGACCGAGATGCACACCAATGCGAAGTATCCATCTCTATAGCATATACCCTTTTAAATGTAAACAAATATTTATAAACAATATTCGGTAATATGGGCATAGTTCTCTCCAAACTGGTTCCTACATTTTGTTGGGCGAAGTATCTTGACTTCAAAATTTGTGTCTAAGAATATGTTGCTTTGGAAAAGAGGTTCTGCTTTTGTTTCCACAGAGCATGGGAACCTGTAGATTCCTTCTAGATTAATGTGGTTTGATGGACCAAGAACCCTGAAAGACATCTGTAAACTCCCAAAAATCTTCATAGAACTATTGGGATAGAACTTTTCTCTGAAATTTTTATAATGTAATATGTTACAATTAATCAATGGAATCTCTAATACAGAACACAGTATTGCTCAAATATACCACACTTGTTTATAATTTGTTAGAAAAAGTGTTGTTAAGTTATATTTATATTAGGAGCTACATAAAGAAGATGGAAAAATCCCACCCTAGTAAATTAACAGAAGGTTTGAAAATTTTAGAACAAAAAGAAGCAAACTCACATAAGCGAACTAGACAGCAGTAAATAATCAAATTGAGAGCTGAAATCAACAAAATAAAGAAAACAATACAAAGAATCAATTTTGATTATATTATGTGAGAATGATTGATTTTGAAAATCACTCTGAGTGGGTGACTTTGGTTTCATTAAAAGCAGTCATTAACTGAATTTTATTTGGAGATAAAGACAGAATTTCCTGCAACATGTGAATTGGCCCAAAGCATATTTCTTTCATTTTATTTTATGTATTTATATGAAGTACGTATCCTTCATTGAAGACTATAAATCAAAATGTCAATCAACTCAGAAAAAATATTAACAACGCTCTATATTTTGCAGTAGCAATTACTCAGTAAACATATAATTCAGCTGGGCGGTGGTGGTGCACGCCTTTAATCCCAGCACTCGGGAGGCAGAGGTAGTCGGATCTCTGTGAGTTCGAGACCATCCTGGGCTACAAGAGCTAGTTCCAGTACAGGCTCCAAAGCTACAGAGAAACCCTGTCTCGAAAAACCAAAAAAAAAAAAACCATATAATTCTTTATACAAAAATAAATAAGCATGTCCATTCCATTAGGATACAATTTATTTCCTGTTTAGTGAATAGCAAAGTTATATGACTAAAAACGTGTTTATTTATTAGTTATTTATAATCAGGAGGAAATAATCAAATTGAGAGCTGAAATCAACAAAATATAAACAAAGAAAACAATACAAAGAATAAGTGAGACAAAAAGTTGGTTCTTCGAGAAAATCAACAAAATAGACAAATTTTATCTAGGCTAACCAAAAGGCAGAGAGAGAATATCCAAATTAACAAAATCAGAAATGAAAAGGGGGACATTACAACATGAAAGGAATACAGAGAATCGTCAGGTCATATTTTGAAAACCTGTACTCCACCAAATTTGAAAACTTAAAGGAAACGGACAACTTTCTGGATAAATATCACTTACCAAAATAAAATCAAGACCAGATAAGCAAGTTAAACAGACCTATAACTGCTGAAGAAAAAGAAACAGTCATCAAAAGTCTCCCAACCAAAAAAAGCCCAGGAACAGATGGTTTCAGATATTAATCCACACTCCTTCAAACACCTGATTTTTGACAAAGAAGCAAAAAATATCACATGGAAAAAAGCATATTTAACAAATGGTGCTGGCATAACTGGATATCAACATGTAGAAGAATGAAAATAGACCCATATCTATCACCATGCACAAAACTCAAGTCCAAATGGATCAAAGACATCAACATAAAACCAGTCACACTGAACCTTATAGAAGAGAAAGTGGGAAGTACACTTGAAAGCACTGGCACAGGGAACCACTTCCTAAATAGAACCCCAGCAGCACAGACACTGATTGAAACAATTAATAAATGGGACCTCATGAAACTGAAAAGCTTCTGTAAAGCAAAGAACATGGTCAACAAGACAAAATGACAGCCTACACAATAGAAAAAGATTTTCACTAACCCCACATCAGACAGAGATCTGATCTCCAAAATATATAAAGAACTCAAGAAATTTGTCATCAAAAGAGCACATAATCCAATTTAAAAAAATGGAGTACAGACCTAAACAGAGAACTCTCAACAGAGAAATCTAAAGTGGCTGAAAGACACTTAAGGAAATGTTCAACATCCTTAGTCATCAGAGAAATGCAAATCAAAACAACTCTGACATTCCGTCTTACACCTGTCAGAATGGCCAAAATCAGAAATACTGATGACAACCTATGCTGGAGAAGTTGTGGGGAAAGGGGAGAACTTCTGCATTGCTGGTGGGAATGCAAGCTGGTATAGCCCTTTTGGATGTCTGTATAGTGATTTCTCAGAAAATTAGTTAACAACCTTGCTCAAGACCCAGTAATACCACTTTTGGGTATATATCCAAAGGATGCTCAACTGTTCCACAAGGACATGTGTTCAACTATGTTCATAGCAGCATTGTCTGTCATAGCCAGAACCTGGAAGCAACCTAAATGCCCCTCGACTGAAGAATGGATAAGGAAAATGTACATTTACACAATGGAATACTACACAGCAGAAAAAATAATGACATCTTTAATTTTGCAAGCAAATGGATGGAGTTAGAAAACATTATTTTGAGTGAGGTAACCCAGACACAGAAAGACGATTATCACATGTACTCACTCATAAGTGGTTTTTAAACATGAAGCAAAGAAAACAAGCCTACAAACCACAATCCCAGACAATTTAGACAACAATGAGTACACTAAGAGGGACTTACATAGATCTAACCTACATAGAAAGTAGAAAAAGACAAGGTCTCCTGAGGAAATAGGGAGCATGGGACCTTGGGGTAGGGTTGAAGGTGGGATTGGAGAGGAAGGAAGTGGAGCAAAGAAAAATGTAGAGCTCAATAAAAATCAATAAAAAAAGTATAAAAAAAAGTTATATTAGGAAAATTTTAGAATATTTATATTGGTTGTGTTTACCAGTTTAACTTGGTGATTACTTCTTTGGTGAATTATTTTTATTATACTCAATGCAACATATTAATTGGGAATTAGTTTTGTTGTTGTTGTTGTTTTTTTTTACTTTAGATAGCTAAAGTGGGTATGGAGTCATCTGACGTCAACAAAGAAATGATGGAGTACTCTAGGAAAATTCACTATTCATAAAAGTTTGAGAGGTAGGCAGAAGAGAGGAAAAGAAATAGTAACAGGTGGAAGGAGACAGCAGAAAGAAGAGTAAGAGAAGAGAGTTGAGGAAACAGAGTGGGAAGCAGGGGAGGGGGAAGCTGAAAAGAGATATTGAAGTACAATACAGAATTAACAGTAAGCCAAAACCTTTGTCACAGTTTACTCAGTATCTTTTCTGTTGTAAACAGACACAGTGCCACATCATTTCTAATTCAGAATTATTTAAATATAGAATTAAAAATGTTTTTAGATGAATAGTTTATTTCATGCTACTTGCTACATCAAGGTTTCTAAATGATTTTTTACTTGAAAAATTTTATTGGTCCCTGAGCTTAAACTTATGCAAATAAGTATCCAAGTTAATAATTTGCTGATTATAAATAACTAATAAATAAACACATTTTTAGTCATATAACTTTGTTATTCACTAAAGAGGAAAGAAATTGTATCCTAATGGAATGAACATGCTTATTTATTTTTATATAAAGAATTATATGTTTACTGAGTAATTGCTACTGCCAAATATAGAGCGTTGTTAATATTTTTCTGAGTTGATTGACATTTTGATTTATAGTCTTCAATGAAGAATACGTACTTCATATAAATTCATAAAATAAAATGAAAGAAATATGCTTTGGGCCATTTCAGATGTTGCTGGAAATTCCGTCTTTATATCCAAATAAAATTCAGTTAATGACTACTTTTAATGAAACCAAAGTCACCCACTCAGAGTGATTTTCAAAATCAATCATTCTCACATAATATAATTCAAAATTGTGTCGATTTTATCCTTACATGATGAAAAATAATTGCAAGGAGGTAGTAAATGTCCTTGTTTTCTGATATTAAGACATTATGTTTATAATAGGACTTCTTCAATTTGTTATCAAATCTTGTATATTGAAATTATTATGATTTATTATACCAATGTAATGTTGACATCTTTCTCATTTTGTGAACAAAGATAAATGTCACCATTTCTATTACGCAATAGTGTTCTGGAAGGACAATAAAGAGCAAACAAAAGAGTTGCAAGAGATATTGCTTTTGACATATAGCACACCAAATTATTACTAATATTTATGAATGAGTAATATTTATTAATGACTTTAGAAAAAATAAGTAGACACTATTTAGTAAAAATAGTAGTAAAGAATAAATAGAAAATGATACATAGAATATGCTAACATTTAGTATAATATCAGTATTCCTTATATAATACTGCTATATTTATACACTTATGTCTGAATTTATGTGTGTGTGTGTATTTATCTATCTAATCTACACTATGTGTACCCATTCCTCTTTTCTAACTTACTAAATTGGCTTATTTTATTATTATTACTATTACAAATATGATGTCTCAAAAGGAAGGAAACTGGTATAGGAGGTTCTTCTGTTCATGTGTTGCTTTCATTAGCTAATGAATAAAGAAACTCCTTTGGGCCTGATATGGCAAAACTTAGGTAGGCGGAGAAGGTAGAACTGAATGCTGGGAAGAAGGGCAGAGAGAGACACCATGGATCTTCAGCCTGACGTTGGTTAGAATCTTGCCGGTAAGCCACAGTCACATGGCGATACACATATTAATAGAAATGGGTTAAATTAGGATGTTAAGAATTAGCCAGTAAGAAGTAGAGCTAATGGGCAAAGCAGTGTTTTAATGAATACAGTTTCTGTGTGATTATTTCAAGTGTAAGCTAGTCGGGCAGCCAGGACAACCAAAAGGGCCCCTGCTCCTCGTAACAGGAAACAGCAGTTTCTCAAAAAGAACTCTTATGTAGTTCATTGATACTCAGAGAGAGAAGGATTCACATTGAATTCTTTATACCACAGAAAAGTCAACTTCAAAAGTCTGAAAACCCAAATGTAGACTATAAACACACATAAAAAATCTTTTAGAATTAATCAAGACAGATATATTCATGGTCATGGAGTGTCCTAATTGCATGGATACATGGCCTCTGGGACCTGACAGATTACTGATCACCAAAGAGTTAATCAGGGTACAAATAGGATAAATTTACTTCTAATTTCAATAACTGTGAGAATCTGAAATTCTAGGACTATAATCGAAGTGTTTTTAATCCTTTTCTTCAGCATGTTTTCATCTGTTTTAAGATGAAATAAATCAGATCTGGCCAAATTAATAAATCCATGTATAATCTGAGCAAATCCTTCCCAGGTAGTCCCACGTGAAGAAGAAAAACACCAAGTGGGGAAACCACCAAGAGGGGACTTTAAATGCCGTTCAAGGGGTGGGACCACTGATTGCAGGCTTTTTTAAGGGCAAGGTCTGAAATGGAATGGAAGGAGTGCAGCTGGGTGGGACTTCCCAACATCCAATGAAATGTTTTTGGGTCCTATTACAGATTAAGAAACAGCTCAATAACTAATACGTATTTTCTAAATGGTCTAATTTTAGAAAAGTGTCTGTTTTTTGAATTCTCAGAGTGCTTGATATTGTGCATTACATAAAATAATATATTATCTTGAACTGTTCTACATCCTTTTATACATTGTTTCAGAACACATTTATTACACAATGGCTTCAAGATTTCTTAATATAGTAAACATTTTTATCCTTATATAGTTATCAATCTGTATTATATTTTATAAAGCATATGTTGTATATTGATCATATATTTGCCATCTTCATTTATATAAATATTTTATTCTAGATTGAAAATATCTCCAAGAATAGTCATCATGATTCTGCTTCATGTCTCACTCTATTTCATAATTGTAGGACAAGTTGTTTCTAAGCCCCTGAGGAGCTTATGGTTACTGAGCTTATAACATCATTCTCCCACATGCTTTTTGGAAGGACAACTACTTATAGCAAGACAGCAATGTGATGTGGCTTACAAACGACCTTCACTCACTTCCATCCTCAGGAGGGAAGGGCAGACAGCTTGTGGTTTTGTATTTAGTTATAATTATTTCTAACTTCTTCTAGAGATTAGCTACAAGTAACTACAATGAATAAGACTCTTTCAACTACAGCTTAACAGTTTGCAGTGGTAGTCATAGGGAAGAAACTATAGTGTCTGCCATTGCATTTCCAAATTTAGGCTCAGTGATGGAGGCAATAACCCATTTTAGAGACATAAAGAAAATCGTCAAAGTTTTCTATCATATGTAGGGCCATGAATTTTGCTGCCTGACAGAACTCCAGTTCTATAATTCACTCTGTTTTAGAAGTTTGCTAATTAGCATTTGTTTATAACTTTTTAAGTTGCTCTGGTTAATTGCTGAAAATTTAAATGTGCTGTGTTTTATGGTCTGCAGAGAATTGCTATTTGGACACTTAAGAACTGATGGCAGTGAAGGATGAGGGTGAACAATTTTTAAATAGTTACCAGATATTGTGTATATTATTTGAATAATGCTATTGAGAATTAGTCACAGTAATTTTGAAAATGTTAGTTAGAAGTTCTATAATGATTCCTAGATGAAAAAAGTTCGCTTTAACTTTAGTATATGTTTGGATTTCTTTTTCTGTCATATAAGATTAACTATATGTACTTGCAATAAAGAAAGTCAGGAAGAGAAATTTTTTACATGTGTCAAGATGCATCATAAAGGATTTGAGAGCAAGAATGAAGAAGTTTTACATACAAATAACATATTGTTATGAGTTACAAATACGAAATTTAACATTTGGTATAAGTCACAGAGAAGAAATGAATAATTTGTCCTTATGAATCTCTCAAGATGAGTTTCTTATACTTCTTACTTCTGTGCTATTAAAGCTCTTCCACATTGTATGCATAGATTTTTTCCAAAAGAAAAAGTAAGTATTATCTATGTATTGAATCCTTAAATCCAGGACATCCAAAATCACTTGGAATGTCTGTATAATAAATGTTGTAACATTGAATGTATAAAATACAATCTCATTAGATAAATTTTTAGTTACAGAAAAGTTCAGAATGATTTTTTAAAAGCGTCAAAGACTAATGTAATATGAAGATTTACAAATAAAAATATATTTATATACTTATTGCCAGAACTCTTCAAGTTAACTGAAGGATGGACTTTTCTGGAGAAGCTAGAGCATTGTAGTCCATCATCCTAAGCAAGTAGGTTAGTAATATATTCTTAAACATGGGATAAAAGCTAAAATCTTTTCTTTGTTTTCCATCAATCCAAATGGCAATAGAGGTATATAATCATGTCTTGCTAAAAATGTTTATTATAGCTAGTACTGTTCTTCTTTTCTACAAGATTTTTGTGACTTAGAAATTCCCATATGATTTGTGAACTTCTTCGGATGTTTGGCAATACAATGCAATGTCAAAAATGAATATCTGAACTTGTCATTTAACCCTAGACCTGTGAATCTATGTTTCCTAGATGCTCAAACTCTGCATCTAATTTGTAACTGAAGGTATATGTTAGAGAATAACACTTCCTGAAATAGAAGAGGGTAGTGCTAGAGAGGAATAAAGAAACATTCTAGGACATAAGATAAATATGTCACAGTTCATTTTTTTAATTTGACATATTTAAGGGTTATTGATAGATGGTATATATCTGAGATTAATTGAATCCTTGAATAATTTCAGAGCCCACAGTATTTTTCACCTGGACACTTTCATGAATCTCTCTTTCTTCATAACTTTAAGTCATATTCTAATGTGTATTAATGAAAAAATAATGGGCAAAAAAATCACACCTCTAAAGGACAGCCTGCTATGTGTATAAGGAGAACTAGGGATGCTTTTTACCCTGTTAAATTAAAAATTACCAATAATGGTAGCATATATGTTAATTTTATAAGCAAGCAAACTTTCCTTGTTATTACTGATTGAAAAAACCTGTTGAAGGAAAAGGTAGGCTACTGTCATAAAACGTCAAAATTGCTCAGGGACTTAATTTTAGTTTTTGGACAAGTAGAATGATGCATCTTTACATTGTTATGAATTATTGTTAAAATAACACAAAATACTGTTTTCCTGTAGTTGCATTGACTAAACTGCTAGAGGATTTCTGAAAATAAATGTTGTTTATTTAGGCGTCCAGTTTTATAGCCTGAAATGATGCTTTCTCACTGTGGGTGTTTTCTCTTGGGAAATTCTAGGTAATTTTAAAATGTACAGTTTTATATTTTTGTTTTTCTGAGACAGGGTTTCTCTGTGTAACAGTCCTGTCTGTCCTGGAATTTGTTCTATAGACCTCCTTGAATTTAAAGAGATCTGCCTCCCTCTACCATCTGAAATTAAAGTGCTGAAATTAAAGGTAAACACCACCATGCTTGATTGCATTATGTTTTGATTGATTGATTGTGTTTTTTATCATGCTTAGAGGGGAAGCTGTTGCTATGCCACAGATGAAAGGTGGGGAACCTTCTAAACAGCCTACAATACACAGTATAGGCATCTAACTGTCAGCATTGTCACAAACAGCTGTATGGCTACATGTGCCGAAGAAATATTTAAAAGTTATAGTCACTGTGTTACCTAAGAAAGATGATTATGGTATGAAACAATTCAAAAGAAAATAATTAGAGCTATTTTATTACACAAGTCAGGAATCCTAGAATACAAAACAATAAGGATAAACAATCAAGTGTGAGGCCAGCTTGGACCATAAGATGAGTTCAAGAGCAACATAAAGTCTATGCTGAAATCTTTCTTGAAAAAGCAAGGGCTTAGGACAGATATGCTAATGGATAGAGAGCTCTCTTAGCATACTAAAGGTGGAAGGAGAGCAGTAAAAACTGATACAAAATAGCCTAAGTTTTGATTCCAGAGGATTTTATTTAACTTTATGCCCTTTGTAAATTTAAATATAATAACTGGTAAATGAATGAATAAATGAGTGGATATATCAACCGTGAGAAAACACTGTACATAAATGATACATTAAAAAATGAAGAGCATATTAGTTAGCCAAATGACAAGAAATGTGAAACAGTGTTGAAAACAATCTTTATTATACTTAGGATTCTATTTCAAACATTTCTTAAGACTTGGATTCAGTATTTTAGACATTCGAACTTTTGTGACAGAATTTACTCTCTCTCTCTCTCTCTCTCTCTCTCTCTCTCTCACCCCTCCCCCTCTCTCCTCTATCTCTCTCTCTCCCTACAGGATCAAGACTGTACATATAAACCTTCATCCACCTGGAACTACTTTTGTTCACCCTTATTGAATACTTTAAGATGTCTCCAGCTCTGCAAAGAACACTTTCATCAGTCTTGTACCAATATAATCTTCAAGTTATGCTCTTCCTGTACCCACCATAGAGTCCTAATTATTTTCCATTGCTGTGATAAGGCATCATAACCCAATTTATGGAAGAAAACATTGAACTGGGTGATGTGGGATTCCCCTCTATATACTATGAATATGTTTTATTACCATTTGTTAATAAAGAAACTAATTTGACTAATTTGAGCTATAAATAGTCAGTGTAAAATATTTTTAAAGTTTATTTACTCTTTAAGGGAATGTATTTGTGCAAACAAAAGTTGTCCTGATTAAAATTAGTTTAAAATTATAATAAACATTTCTAATATGAACAAGTGTTAGAATCCAATTCAGTGAATATTAACAAGGTATGTCAAAATTCACCTTAGTAAATTTAAATTTTACTCTGCTCAGTTAAATGACCAAACTGAAATAGATTTTCATTTTAAATAGATGACATTTGTTTTTAATTAATAAATTGTTGAGCTACAATCTGATTTTTAGAAACTCTTTAGTAATATGGATCCTTATTTCCACAGAAAAATTAGCAATCTTTTACTTCACATTTGTGCCATGAATACAGATGAAAAGGTGGTTATTCTATTTCCAATGGGCAGCAAAGGTGTGCTGAAAATTTTTGAATAAATAAGAAATGAAATTAAATTATGGGCAGTGTTCCCTTTGTGTAAAATTTGAAATATGATGTTATGCATGGTTAGAAGGCAGCATTACCATGAAATGACTTCTTTGAAATTGTGTTAACCAAATATGTGATAAATATATCTATAAATAAGTTTATTAGTAAGCCATTGTGACTTGGAATAAAAAGAGGCAATGTCAATATGGGATAGATGAACAGTTTTGAAGAGTGTCCCTTTATGAAGAGGTAAGCAGTGTCACTGAAATGTCATTTGAATATACTATGCTCTATGAAGCAAAGACACAGGCTTTAAAAGAAATACAAATATCTACCTCACTATCAAGTCTAAGACATGTTTTAATTTAAGACTGTCAGTGATTTCACTTGTTCTAGTTTCTGTTACTTACAACCAATGTTTTCTGAACAAACCAGATGAAAAAATTACTGAGACAAAATGTCATACTTCTATAATACCACTAAATAGCATATTGATCATAATATAATATTAATATTAGTGTTATTAAAGGATAATTCAAGCTTATATTATAAGAATGAATTAATTGGAAGAAGCATGATACAATGAAAATTTAGCTCTTTTTTTGTGACTTCCAATAATCATTTATGCTTCTTGAAGAAATCCCCTGAGCATAATGAAAAGCAATAAAAATTTAAAAGAAATAAGATGAAAAGAAAAATAGAAGCAAGGAATCCTTTACAGTTTAAACAACTAAGTATTTTTACCTTTATTTAACTACTCTCTGGCAATAAATAAAGAAGAAAACCTCAAAGGAAACTTAACTCCAATTAAATTATTACTCTATATGACATATAGCATTAAAAAAAAACAACTGTCAGAGAATAATGTATTACATTGAAGTTTCTCATTTTGACAAAATGCATGGACCATTGTGCTAACTGACAGTACCTTTTTATGTATTCTGAGGTAGAATTTAGAAATCCAAATCAATACAGTAGGAATTAAAAATCCAGAGACACTAGCTAACCAAGATCAGACTATGACCTTCTTGAAAAATTCAGATTAAAATGAAGATTGAACTCCAACTTCTGAACAACTACAGATGAACTAAGATGGTTCATTAGTGTAGAGACTGGCAACAATTTGTAGAAGGAAAGAAGTACAGTGAACTCTGTGGGCTGTAGGACTAGGGAAAATTCAGGGAAACATTTCAGAAAGTACATGCATACAAATACAGAAAATAAATTTATTGGGATCTAATCTCTGCTGGGTGTTAATTAGGAAATTTCTTTCTAAGAAACTAAAGATTTCTCCAGCTAATTCAACACTCACTTAGCATTCCATTGATACCACATGGTGAATTTATTTATTCATTCCTAGAATTTTGACATAATTTGTGTCAATGACTCAAAATTACTAACCCTTGTTTAAATCTCTCACTTTTGGGGGCCTATATTTGTGAAATTTTAATAATACATATGCCCATGTATCTTTCAACATATGAATTATCCTTAACAAAACATGCTCAGTCATAGACACATAATTTTAGACCAAAACTTTTTCTCATCTGAAAAATCCTCTCTCCATTTTCTGACTAGCTAGATTGTCAACAGAGAATCAGCCCAGAAATGGGGGACTTATTCTTGATTCTTTTTTATCTTTTTTTTTCTTTCAAAACCTCCCCCCTCCATCCCGGCCCAGGAAGGTGTGTATCCAAATAGACTAGGTTCCCAAAAAGATAATACATGCAGAAGAGATAGGTCCTAGTGTCATTGTTGATGGCTTCTCAGTCTGCCCCCATTGGCAGCCACATTCAGAGAGTCCGGTTTGATCATATGCTCGTTCAGTCCCAGTCCAGCTGGATTTGGTAAGCTTATTAGAGAAATCAGTCTACTTTTTAAAATTTTAGCATGATTACCTCTTTTCCCACTTCCATCTTCAAAAAACAGACTTCCATCAAATAGACAAGTTCTTTTCTTCCACAACTAATTCACCCACCAGTCTGTTCCCTGACCTTTTCTCTTACTGACATTTCAGTATGTTCTCCCCAGCTTAAACTTTTCAGTTCATAGTTTTGTACTTGCAGCAGCAAAATGCTCAATGATAATATTTGTCATTAATCATAAAAATAGTCTCATTTTAAGCACGTATCTATAATTTCAAAAAAGCAAAAGACTTGCATTAGGATGTTGTATTTTTACTGTTTAACCAACTTCTTAATTTTATTTTAGATTTTAAAAATGCATAGAGAGGTTGAAAATATTATTATAAAGAAGATGGTACATGATTATTCATTATTTAAGATGAAAAATTTTAACATGGGTGAACTAATAACTTAGGCTTAATTCATACGATGCCTTCCTACTCTAAAGAGAAAGGCAAATACGTATACATTATGTGCTTTTACATTTTAAGTACCTGACATTATGTCCATGATAATGTCCAGGCACCAATCTAATTTTTTATAAACCTTTAATTTGAAATTAAACAAAAATCAGGAAATAAGTAATGAATTTACTTGAAGTCACATTTTGCCCAAGTCAACAAAAGATATGCAGTTCCTACAGAACTGACTCCATCCAGCAAGGAACAACTGAATATCTTGCCTTTGTCTGGATTTCTTTCAGCAGAATTAAAAAAAAAGGGCGGTTATATTCAGGCACTTGATCTGAAAAGCAAAGTTATTATTTAAATTTCAAAGCACCTTTTTAATATGAGAGTCTTTCCTGTTAGGCAAAAGAAGTTCCTAAACTAGGTTCTGTCTAAATGAATAACGTTTAGCATGGATTTGGATATGATGTCTTATTAAGGCTTTTGCTTGGGAGATTATCCCATGGAGAGAGACACAGCATGGCTAAGAATGAGAAGCAATCCCATTACGGGCACTATAACTCTGCTTCTCAAGGCACAGAAATCTGAGATTGCCTATCTCCTCATTTTCTGAAGTTTAAACACTAAGTTTAGAGTTATATTCCTTAGTGATCAGCTGATTGGTGATGGAATATAGGACTCCAGAGAATTAGCTACATTTCAGTTGAAAGACAATCAGAGTTAGAATTGACTTCATATTCATCATTATTTTTATAAAAAGTAATAACAAAATGCATTTTGAAAAGGTCATGCTAGTGTTACACTAACGAGGACACAGGAGATAGATTGCATTACCTCCTAAATGTGGCTGTGGAAGAAGAATTTCTAGTTACATTTCTAGTTACAATATTTCTAAGGAAGTAAATAGCCAGAAAACTCCTGCATCAAAGTAAGTATGGGGATATATATATATATATATATATATATATATATATATATATATATATATTAAGGAAACTAACTGGGAACCTGGAAAGCAACTAGACTATTGAAAATTAGCATCTTTCTTTACAGTAGAGAAAATGAGCACTGAATGAATAAATAAAAACTAGAATTTTACATATGTTTGGGGATTTATATCACATATTACATAAAAACTTTATTTTTTTCAAAATCATCCTTCAGACTTCACTCACAATTCAATGAATATCATGGCTTCCTAATTTTTTTTCTCACTGTATGTCCCAGGGTTAGTGCAGCCTCTCCATCTTTGTACCTTAGCCTCTTCTATATCAGGATTTATAGCTGGGTCCCACTTTTCCTCACACCAAACATTCTCCTGAATTGATCAAATTTGATAGTATATTATTCTTCACACTTTTCTCACTCATTTATTCAGTACTTTTGTTTCTTTAACACACTGTTTTAGCTTTATGTTTGAGACATGACAAGGCAACATCATAAACTCACATATCTCATTTAGAAAGTGATGATGGTTACAAAAGCCTTATACAGAATTCAAGGATCTGTAGTAAAGGCAAACTTCTAATCCAATCACAAAGGCCTCACTGTGAGGTTAAGATTCCAACAATCAAGGGAACAAATAACCAGCGGGGGGGGGGGGTCCACAATCCAGAGCCTCTGAAAGGGTCACATCCTTCCAAGCAGGAGGTATGTCAAGGATGCTGGTAGGGTTAGAGAAATGCTGGAGGCACAGGGCAGAGCACAAGATTGAAGATGTGGCAGTATAGAGTTTCAAAGAGTACATGACAGAGTATGAAGTTTTCTGTATCAAATTCCTTGAAGGATCAAAAACAGGTTGATGATGTAACTCGTGTTTTTAAACAAAAGAAAACAAAACATTCCCTCAGAGTGGAAAAGTTACAGGAAGCAGAACCTTTCCTTGGGTCCCTGGTATACAGTGGTGACTATACAAGAAGGTCTATAGCAAGGACTAAGATTTATATGAGTTTATATGAGACAATAGATTGCATCTTAAATATAGGTCAAATGAAGGGAGTGAAGTTTTTATTTTAAAAGCTACATACATAAAAAGCTGGGGATTCTAAGGATAGTTAGAGAAATTACAAAATAGACAGGATGCAGAGAAAATGAAGTTATATTTACAGATACATGTTGAATAATGAAGAAAGTATATACTCAGTTTGAAAAATGAATATGTCCAGTATAAGAAATATAAATGTGACAAACACTGGTGGATTGATTGTATTTTCTTACATGGGAAAGTATATATTTGATTCTTTTTATCTCTTCAATAATTACAAATATTTTCTTCTCATTTTCATTCCAACTCACAAGACATTGTCTTTTCTTTTCAAGAATTCAGTATTGTTTTGCCAGCATGAGGCATAAAGTAGACCTAGGCTGCAGAGGGGCTGCATAGTATACACCATCCCTAACCACTGAGGAAAAGGTGAGGTGTGATCCTTTCTATTCTGAAAAATGTATTTCTTTTTACTATTTTTTAACCTTTTCTCCCAAATAAAAATTGTAAATAAAGAAAATGAATTAACCTTTCAGAACAAATGCTATATGCAAGGTCAGTAAACTTAGCATATGTTTTGTGGGAGTTACACACTATATCGAGTCAAATAAACTTAAGTCGGATGCATATATTGTATTTGCCTGTCTGAGAATTTGTGGAGGTTGTAAGTATCACAAACAGCTTTCATCACAAGTTGACATATTTGTTGAGCTAATCCTAGCAACATGCAAAATGATACATTTTGAAAGATAACTTTCTAACACAGTAACTAGGTAAGAAAGGAATAAATGTTGTGGAGCTGCTGACTGCTAACAAATTTATCCACACAGGCAATGGTGGCTAGATTAAAGGGAAATCTGCAACAGAGCATAGCTTACCAAGAGGTTGGCCAGCGATGACCCTGGCATTTTCTCCAGCCACTGCTGCTCTTGCGTGGCGCTCACTCATGTACTGGACAAAAGCATACCCTTTGTGAACGGAGCAGCCAACAATTTTCCCGTACTTTGAAAAAATAGCTTCAATGTCAACTTTTTTGACGATGGCTGTATTTAGATTGCCGATGAAAACCCTGGAGTTGATGGACTTGGGGTCATTCTTATTGGTTACGTTGCTGGTCTGCGTTTTGCCCGTCATGGTTGTCTCACCTTGTTTTAATCCTTAAACAAACAAACAAATAAAATAATCAGAAAATGAAACAACTAAATTCAATAGATATCTCTGGATTTGAACAGGTTTAAAACTGTCCAGTAGAAACTCAAATCCCTAAATATCACAGATCATCTTGTAAAGAAAATTTAGTAATAACAAAGGTAAACAATGCTTGAATAGACCATGTTGGGGAATTCTCATAATTTTCAAAAATGCCTCAAATCTGTATTCAATATTCAGTCCCATATGTGAATATTTTGCAGTTGTCTTATATTTAAGTATATCTTCATTTACTAAGGAAAATTTAAAGAATACACCTTTCATTCTGTGAAAAGAAAGAAGAAACTAAACGTCTGCATGTGCAAGTTTGTTGAACAGGATATTTCATTACATAAGCACTCTACAGTGTTTGAACACAGTCAGTGTGCTGCTATATGCTCTGTAACAGGCACACTGATTTTCTGCTCCAGCAGAGGAATCCTATGGTCAGACAACAACCGATTCCATTAAAGGCTAAGGAAAAGAAAAAAAGAAAAAGTTATTATCAGAAACATGATTAGGACGTTTTTCATTTTTTGGTTAAGGGAAGAATAATTAGTTCGGTTTATGGCATTTAATTGAACCAATAATGCATGTTATCAAAGTTACATGTAAATAAAAAAAAAGGCATACACAGCCTTTCGTTAATACTCAGAAACTGCAGGAGAATACTGTGACTTTTTTTTCTCCGTCTCATTATTGAAAAAAAAAAAACCTCAATGAAGTTTTTGTTTGAAGACCTTAAAATCCATTTCCATAGAGTTGCTGTTTTGCCAGGTGTCCTCTTTTCTTTAGAGAAGCCATTATGTGAAATGAAAACCTTAGGAGGATTCCACTCCAGTGGGGACAGTCATTGCTGAAGGCTAGTCAGTGGGTGCATTTTTTTTGGTGACAGCTTGCATATTTATATAAAGACATTATTTAAAATATCTCAGCTATAAAATAACAAGTGCAATTGAGGTTTAAGAATAATTTTTAAATGACAGCTTTTATTTCCTTGTTAATCTAGTAGAAGTCTCAAAGCCCCATAAATTAGGGATGCTTGGAAAATTCACTGACTATGCATTGAACAGAAGTGCTCTTGAAATCAAGCTCAAGTGAGTAGTTTAAAAGTGGTTGACATAAAACTACTCATTGTTACCTCTGAGGGTTGTCTAACTTACTTTTTTCAAACTAGACCCTCACACAAGTCATTTTAATGAAGGTAGATATAATAAACAAAACACTAACCATTTACATAAAAATTAAAGGAAATTATCAAAAAGAATGATTTAAAACTGATGTATATTATTTCAAGCTTAGCTACACTTTGTTCCTTCATTATGAAATAGTCAAGCTAGAACTGTAGAAATTAAAACTAATACTTTTTTCTAATACATATGAAAGTATATGTATTGCATACCTCAGGACAAATCTTTGAAAATGAAAGAAAAATATTAAAACATCAACTTCTTTGTATAATCTAATGTAGTTTCCCTTAATATCTCAGAAAAAATATCAATAGCATAAGCCACAGAAAACCTAACTTCAATATACAGTTGTATGGCAAATGTTTTCTGATATCATATCTGTGATATAATCAACTATAAATCAATTCCTATGGCTGATATTTATTGTATAGATAGGAACCTACTGGTTATAAAGCAATCATAGAAACTCTTAGATGAGGTTACCTGGATGAGGTAAAATTAATGATTTGCTGACCAACTCAATGTGAGGTTGCACTTCTATTCTGAGATCTCATTATGAATGTCACCTTTATCCCATCTTCTACCAAATGTATGTATCTCAAGAAAAAAATTAAAACATCAAATAGAGCCAGATATAGTGGTGCACTCCTTTATTCTCAGAATTGGGGATTCAGAGGCAGGCAGGACCCTGTGAGCACCACACCAGCCAGATACAGCACATTCCTGGCCTGCATAGAGAGACTCGATGAAAATGTTAATTTGCAAACATAATTAATGATACTAAGTACTCTGAAAACTGTAGGTCTTTATCTCTCCCACAAAGATTGCTTTGCTATTCTCTCCCAGTCTGAATGACAATGAAAGTTCCATTGTGTTGTCTGTATTATCATGTCAATGTTTTCTAAAAATCAGTCATGGATTGGTTGCCACTGTCCTATTTCTACACGAATACTGAACTATCTAATTTATGTGTCTCTATTACATGAAGTTTTGGTCCATTGAAGAAATACTCCCACTTACAGTCATGATGATGTAATGGAGATCAAATGACTCAAATACTTATAAAACCAAGTAAATACAGATGGAATATCTGGTATTCAGACAACGTTTGAGATGGACATCTGTCTTCTAGACAAAGATCTACTGGGCGACATGCAAGAACAAATGGATTAAAGCTTAAACTATGAAAATCTGTAACATCTCAAAGAAAAAGTAAGGCCTTTGGGTTTTTTTTTGTTGTTGTTTGTTTGTTTTTTTGGTGGTTTTTGTTTGTTTGTTTGTTTTGTCTCCCTGGAAAGGTAAACATGGTCAGAGAGCAAAGGACAAATCCTAGTAGGGATTACTGCAAGCACAGATGGTAGGCTCACTGTCATGAGAAGAGAGAAACAAAGCTTCAAAATATCTGAGAAGGTGTAAAATGATGAGGTAGTCTTGGGATAAGGGTTAAAAAAAAAAGACATGGTGTCCAATGAGAAAAGTCCTTAATTTATGCTGGCAGTCAAAACTGCAAACAAGTAATAAGATGTCAGATGTCAGGTCATGATTACAAAGCAGTTGAAAAGTTGTAAGCCTATGATTTAATAAAACAAAAAAGACTGATAATAACTCATTCTTCTCCCAGCAGGGGTGGAGGGCCCATACTAACTCCTTGGTCATTAAGATTAGACTTGCAAGAACTGGGCCTTAGCAATGGGTATAAATGATGCCTAGAATTTTCTTTGGGATCAATGATGCAAAAAAACAAAACCAAAAAAAAAACCAAAACAAACAAACAAAAAGAAAACCCACAAACACACAACAATGACGACACGATTGTCAGCACAGGGCATAAGTACGTTTTAAAAATACAGCTTGAGGGGCTGGAGAGATGGCTTAGCAGTTAAGAGCACTGGCTGCTGTTCCAGAGGTCCTGAGTTCAATTCCCAGCACCCACATGGTGGCTCACAATTACCTGTAATGAGATCTGGCACCCTCTTCTGGCCTGCAGGCACATGTGCAGGCAGAACACTGTATACACAATAAATATATAAATATTTAAGGAAAAAAATACAGCTCGAATAAACAGCAACATGAGACTTGCTATCTCTGGGATCCAGCCAAAATTCCTTTAGTTTCATCAGTTTAAAAAATATTACCACTTATCAACAGAAGAAATATTAAAGGTGAATCAGATGAAAATTTTAAGGACAAAACCTCATTTCTAAGATTTGAACCATACTTGATGGATATATATTACAGATGATAAGTGTCTGCAGAACTGAGAAAGATACCAGACCATGTGGCCAAATATAGACAGGAATTATTGCTTAAGTTGTAAGAGATAGTGAATAATAAACCTGATCTAATAGACCAACCAGTTTAAAAGTAATATAATCATCTGTGCGGTTCTTTACAATGGAATGGCAGTATAGAAACTTCTGTTCACCTTGATACAGCCCAGACCTCCCACAATGATGCCATTCACATGCTTTCACTTGTACTTCAACTTCACTGATAGGTTTGGTGTTTGTGGAAAAGAAAAAAGTTTCCTCTGTACAATTAGAGCAATGATGTTCTATCAGAGATAACTACTTAATTATTTATATTTATTCAATTATTAATTTAAGTGAGAATTTCCAATGATTTTTTTTAAAATGGAGCAAATCAAATGTCAACTTTAAATTGGAAAGTTAAATCACAAAATAAAAAAGATTCTAAAGAGATAAAACATGTGAAACACTCAGCTTAAGGGTTAGTCTTAAATACACTGATATTCTCTGTAATATGACCACACTGATACAACCCCGGGAAATTCTGTGTGTATGATATTTCCTGAAATCTTTCTCCTTTGCAAAACAAAATTTTGGTTAAAAGCTGAAGATGCTGATTTTAATAATGCCTTTAGGATAACTTCCTCATGGCCAGCTTGGTTTGGTCTCAATACTGCTCAGAGTCAGAGCAGGAAATAAAACTCACAGTCAAAAGACTCTGATGTGCCTGAAGGAGAAGGTTAGCTAGGGGAAGCACACACTGTGGTGTAAGGGTCTTGGACAACAGAATGATGAAGGGGTAAGTCTGATGTGGATTCAGGGAGGATGCTGTAACTTTTGGGTAACTGCACATGAGAGATTGTGCACCAAAGTACAGTTGTGTCCTGAAGACTGAAGTTAAAAAGAAATTGCACACTAGCACAGAACTGAGTATAGTAAAGAGTTAATTGTTTAGGGGTAGACTCACAGATCACAGTCCTACCCAAGTGGGCTGGTAACTTAAAGGCTACTGGCTGAAAGATTTTTCTACAGCACCTCCCCCTTTTGATAAAATAAAAGAGTTCTAAGCCTAATACAAAATTACATACAATAAAAAATATTAAATATAAAAATTAGTATTGCAAACAGCATAAACAATATTAAACAAGAAACGTGATAAATGTTTCAATAATTATCCTAACTTAAGGAGTCCACATCTTATATTATAAATAACTTGGCCAAGTCATAAGAGGAAAGTAACTATGACTATCTAGTTTTCAACCCCATTGAAGACTCAAGAAGGGAAATAATATTATTTGAGTAAGCAGGAAGCACAATCAAGCAACTTCCAAAATGTGCAACAAATGACAGAGACAACTGGCTACCTAGGTAATCACCCAGTCTCATTTGCAATGTTGGAGCAACCAACTTTAACTTAGGCCTAGAGTAACTGAAAGACCATTTTCAGAGGCAGGATATTTTTCAAAACCGTCTTACCCCGTCTTGACAAGATTTGACAGTCTTTTTTCCCATATCCTGCTTGTCCTGTCTGGACATCTTGCATTCTGTCAGTGGTTGATGCATGGGCAGTTCCTTGCCCAAAGGCAAGTTTTGCTACATGTGGTGTGTCTTCAGTGCTCAACATTTTCTCAGGAACAATTGTGTCTCACATCAACAGAACCCTAAGTTATTTGAATGCCATATTCTATAGCTCTTTGAAGTGGTTGAAGATTACCTATCTATGCAGAACACACTCTCTGTATCTAAAGAACCTGATTAGTCTAACTTTAAGTATGAAAAACATGGAAGACTATTGACCTATAATTCTTAATACCTATAATAGCTTAAATACTAAGACTTTACATTAGAATAAGATGCTCAGATATTATTCTTAAAATACCCTCTAATAAGTTTTATGACTCTTATTCCATAAAATTAAAAAATATTCCTTTCAATAATAGTAGAAGACACAAATTTGTATCCGTTTTTTCCTGAGTCACCCTATTCGTAAATGGTATGGCATTAATTACACTCATGAAATTCAACAAGGCATGAGTGAAAACTCAAGGCAGAAACATTATATATACTCTTGTAAGTAATCTATTATGTGATGCTAGCAGCAGGGAAGTAATAAGAGGATAATCCTTCTCTATATACTGGAATGAAGATCAGCTACATTCTCTGAATAAAACATTTCTCTCCATCTTAAATTTTCAGGCTGTTTGAAACTGAGTTTCAAGAGCTTAAGCACTGATAAACACACAGGGAACATTCACCCAATCTTAGTTAACACGTCCATTCTATTTCTGTCACCTTTGTTTGAACTGCCAGTCAGGACAGTTCCCTCAGGAGTTAGCTGTCAACCCTGCCTGATTTCATCCAGGTTACTGAAATGCCTGAAGAAATGAGCACGTTTTCAGCCATCACTGTGTGCCTTTTGCAGACTGTCCAGGAGCAAAAGGTCGTAAATCCCACAAGTTCCCTGAACATCTTTGCTTCTCATAAATATAAGATGTCTTTTTATAATATTTGTGATAAGGAGATTACCTGCAAACCTTAATGTTTAGAGACATTCTAAGCAGCAAAGTAAAATGATATGGGCACAATTTCTTTATATGTATAGATAACAGAGTTCCCATTTGCCAGTCCCTGAAGTTCAAGAGTATGAACCTAGACCTATTGATTCACATATAAGCTCATAAGTAAAGTAGATGAGAATAAAATTTATTCTCAGCAGAATAAATTCTAACCTTATTGAGGATAAGTCTATAAAATCTATCAAGACACAGAAGGTTGTACTTAGCACAGACTCAGTAAAATAAAAATAACATTTAAGAGATACAGATATTAAAACAGATACATATATACATACATATATATACATTCTTCTCTATACAATAGTTAGAATGTGATTATATTTGACAATTATAAGCTTAATACAACATAAGACTTTTTTAATTCAGGATTTCTGTGTAGCTTTAGAGCCAGTCCTGGAACTCAGTCTGTAGGCCAGGCTGGCCTTGAACTCACAGAGTTCTGCCTCTGCCTCCCGAGTGCTGGGATTGAAGGTGTGAGCCACCTCTACCTGGCACAAATTAGGATTTAAGACTGACTTATCTATCCCTACTGCTTTTACTGGCTTTTTAGGAATCCATTCTCTTTGGATGGTTATCTTGCTCAGCCTAGATATAGTTAGGAGGGTTTTGGACCTTCCCCAAAGCAATGTGCCTTACCCTTTCTGAGGAGTGGTAGGTTGAGGGGGTAAGTGGTAGTAGTGGAAGGAGAGGAGCGAGAGGGAACTAGGATTGTTGTGTAAAATGAAAAAAAGAATAGTTTTTCTTTTTTAAAAAAGTAAACTAAACTGACCAATCATTTAAAAAAGAAAGATTTAAGACTGCCTTAATCTAGAAGCAGTAGTGGCAGTAGCCATGAGATAATTATACTACTAGATGCCATCGTTCACTAGACATTTATAATCTGCAAACAGACTTTGCACTGTTCTTTAACACTAGCATCACAAGTGAGACAGACTTTTCTAACTTGAAGGACAAACCTACGTTAAGCTTTAGAATGTTTTGCTAGTATGGTTACACAAGTAAGAAATGAAGTCTCAACTCTGTCTTTTCCCAACTGAGTTACTACGAGCATTTATTTAGCCTTTTTGATGTGAAGCTTCCGTGAGCTAGACATAGCAGTACTTGTTACTATGACTTTGCATATTTAAATAAGATGTAATAGAAGAGTAAGTATAGTTTTTGGCACATAGGAAGTCATTAAAATAATATTATAGCATGATTGTTAATTGTCATTGTCAACTTGATTACATATAATGTCACCATACTTCTGGTTATTTCTACAGGGTTTTCTTTTTCTCTCAGAAAGAATAAACTGAAAAGGGAAGACACACATTGAATATGAGCAACACCTACCTCTGAGATGCTCTCTGGGACTGAAAAAAAAAGAGAAATTCAGGAAAACATCAACATTTATCCATTTCTGGATAATTTTTTTGGACATTTATTACCAACTGCCTCAAGTTTTTGCTACCAACATTTGCAGACCATCGTTATCCATACTTAGAATATTGAGCCCCAGTGAGCCTGCATTCCTTAAATTATTTTAATCAGGTTATTTTGTTACAGAAATGAAAAAATTAATTGATCCACATAGTTATTTTTCAGAATACAAGCCATGAGAGTGACACATGCTCTCAGTAGTGCTTCTTCAACAAAATGTTATTCGTTATGGTCTATTGAGTTAATCCAACGATGACTTACACATCTTTAAAAAAATTCTTACCCAGTCCAGGCAACATTCTGATAATGTTTCTGAAGGTAGGTTTGAATACTAATTATTAATATTTTTCATGAGTTCCCATTTAAAAATTACTTTCAAGCTCCTTTGTAGCTATGACATAGACTGCAATAATATTTTACATAAGATTCTTGTGAATCAATTTTACTGTAACGTGTTTTCATCACTAAGTGATGGTTGATAGATGCCTTTTACTCCTGAGAAATTAGCATTTGCCGATATCTTGTATTTCACACTTCAGCCTTCATTAGGCATTTATAATAATATATGTAATAAAATAATATATATTATATATAATAAAAGCACAGAATTGTAGAAGTTCTGGTTTTTGATTGTGTAAAAATAGTGTTCTAAACAGTTTATATTTTTTTATGTTCTCTTAAGTCTTGATTTTATATGTAAAGCCTTGGGTAATTCATATTAAAATCAGGCCGGTTATGTTCTATTCATCAAGAGTGTGCACTAACTCTCTCAATTAAGTATATTGGACAAGGTTTGTTTCTAAAAATGTATTTGAGAAACTTTCCTTTAATAATTGAGATACTGCCTTAAGTAATTTGCCTGTGGAGATGGCCCAGGGAAAATCAGATTCAAGAGATTGCCAGTTTATTATAGACTGTCTATCATCAGTTATTTGCTATACGGATTATATTCAGTTCTTATTAGCTTCCAAGTGGATGAGATGGATAGAAATTAATCTTCAATTGGGTAAGTTCACTCACACCATGATAAAGTTGTTACAGCTAAGAAATGTCTATGATGGGACTGGAGAGATTGTTCAGTCTTTAAGAACTCTGGCTGCTTCTCCAGGATTGCTAGGTCCAATTTTAAACTTCCACATGGTGACTCACAACTGTCTGTAACTCCTATTTCAGAAAATTCAACACCTTCTTC
The DNA here is from genome assembly GCA_004026605.1 of Ondatra zibethicus. NCBI lineage: Eukaryota > Metazoa > Chordata > Mammalia > Rodentia > Cricetidae > Ondatra > Ondatra zibethicus. Next base: position 3,006 of record PVIU01001943.1, on the reverse strand, counting down.
TTTCCTTTGTGGACATCATGTATGCAAACACATACACACATATATGCAGGCAAAATATCCATGCATATAAAATTAAATTAAAAATATACTACGGCAAAACAATGTTTCAGTAATAGATGTGTGTCTCTCAGAGCAAATGAACTCAATAGAGTCCTATGCGTCACACAGGGATGCCCGTGTGCACCTGGAGGACCAAATGAACTCAATAGAGTCCTATGTGTCACACGGGGATGCCCGTGTGCACCTGGAGGACCAAATGAACTCAATAGAGTCCTATGCGTCACACAGGGATGCCCGTGTGCACCTGGAGGACCAAATGAACTCAATAGAGTCCTATGCGTCACACAGGGATGCCCATGTGCACCTGGAGGACCAAATGAACTCAATAGAGTCCTATGTGTCACACGGGGATGCCCGTGTGCACCTGGAGGACCAAATGAACTCAATAGAGTCCTATGCGTCACACAGGGATGCCCGTGTGCACCTGGAATGGGAAAAGCTTACCCTAGTGTACGTGAAAGAGGTGCTGAGTTTGCTGCTTACACAGAGAACTTCTATCACTTCGTCATATTAAACAGTCACAACTTTCACTTGACTCATCGATATCAACTATGACTGATACAGTTGTCACTGAAGAATTTCAAAGCACATCGATGTATTATATATCCTCAAAGCATATTGCTATATCAATTTTTACAGATTTTAATAAGGAGAAATGTCATGTAGTTCTAAAGTAATTTCTCTACACTACAGTTTCATTAAACAAATTTAGTTGTTTGCCCAATCTGATGAACACAATTTTGTAAGTGAAGTTAAACTGTACATCTGATTTTTAGATAACTAATGGGAAAAATGTATATACAGAAAGGAAACTATTTTTGTTTCCCTGTATCTCTTTACTTATTATTCTCTTAGTTTTTTTGCTTTTTTAATGTGAAGGGTTGACACATTATGTAACATATATTTATATGTAATACACATTTTGACTCTATTTAAACATCACTTAGGTCAAAGATTTTAATACATTTTGAATTTAATTTTGCTTAATTCATAGAGCCTATACACAGTTAATTAAAACTCAGTGAATGGGTGGATATAATTCCATTATCTAGGCATCTTTGTAGTTATCATGAAATGTTTTCTCACTATCACTATGAGCCTTATCCATAAATATCAGATTAATATTAATTGAGTTCTCTTTTACTTTACATCTTTGAGATAATTTTATGACAACAATATTAACTGGCATAGCCATTGCTTTCAATGACCATATAGTGTGTTTTATTGACGGTCAAAAATATTAACAGAAACAGTTAAAGATTCTGAAGAAAGAAAAAATATCTTTCTGGTAGGTTAGCATTTATTGGAGACTGTCATAACTCAGAGGCAGGAAATAGGTTTCTCCTCATTGTGTCAGCTGAAAATTTATTTTCTCTTACAAACTGTATATCGAGATTGTTTTCTTTTCTTCCTTACACACCTAGTTAGTAAAGTCCTTTCTGGCATGATCAGCTATCTAAACCAAGTCTAAGGACTTCTATATGTTCCTTCTGGCAGACATGATCATGCTTGGGAAAGAGTAGAAACACACTTGAGAATCAGATAAATGCAGTGTACCTGTCACTAATATCTAAAATGTTCTTATTTTAAACTTATGCATGGCTTTTGAGAACAATGACAAAAGTAAAATACGCCAAATAATGACGTATAATGCTTATTTCAAATGGCAGTCACTACCTACTTGAAATGTCATATAAAATGTTCCTTCATTCAAAAAGTTATCACCAGTGTATACAATACACAATACAGGAAAGCAAATACTATTTAAAAATGAGCATGAAGATGTTCCCTCTAGTAAATGAGGGGAAATGCTCTATTTTGCCAGGCAGTTTTCAACATAATTGTGATTACTGGATAGCTATTGATTACATAGTGATTCTGAAATGCGTTTGACAAAAGAAAATTGATGATCACTTAGAATCATAAACCCAAAGTGTAATGACCTCGGCTTTAGAAGGATTTTTACAGAAAAGCACAGGCGTCCCAAATACATGGCTAAGTTTTTAAAACATGAAACTTCTAAAGTCACCTGATCCTTAAAGCAGTGCTGATGTCCTCATGTGTCTTCATATGCAGCAGGCACACACGCTGATTGGGCTTAGCACTGGTTCCGTGCGTGTCAATCAGGGAATGCAATGTCTACTTCTTGGGCACCGTCTGCCAGAACAACTAGGGCTTTTAAGAGAACTTTCTCATCTATCACAGTGCCCGTAACTGTTAAACCATGTCCTTTTCTGAGCCAGCTGACTCCTGTATACCACATTTCACACACCACAAAAATGCTACTCAATATTTAGGCTAAGGGCACTCACTGTCTATTGTTAGATCAAGATAAAAGTGAAATTTCCAGTCAGGGTAGGTGGCATAGGCCTTTAATCTCAGCACTCAGGAGGCAGAGGCAGGGAGATCTCTGTGAATTCAAGGTCAAGAAAATGAGTTCCAGAACAGCCGGGGCTACACAGAGAAGCCCTGTCTTGAAAATCTAAAAACCCAAAACCAAATCAAAACTACAAAAAGAAAAACCCTGAAACTGTTATGATTTATACTTTCCTCCAAAATTCATCGGTTGAAACATATGCCCCACTGTCCCAACTTCAATAGTTTGGGACCATTATGAGATGAGTGGTTGGAAATCTACCAAAAGCCTCGGGGGCTGGGACCCACTTACCTGGGTCTGGATGAAGCCAGGGAGCTGAGTTAGAGGTAGGGGGTGGGAGGTAGGAGAGTAGGGGAAGGGGAGAGGGGGGAGGAGAAGGGAGAAGGACTGGGGAGAGCTTGGGGGAGTGGGAGGGTGAAGATGGAGGAAAGGTGGACATTGGAGAAGGGAATAAGATATCTACATTAAGGGAGTCATTTTAGGGTTGGCAAGATACTTGGCCCTGGAGGGGATCCCAGGTGTCCACGGGCATGTCCCCAGCTAGGTATTCGGGCAGCAGAGGAGAGGGT
>PVIU01001942.1:51990-189982 GCA_004026605.1 Ondatra zibethicus | reverse complement strand
TTCTCTCCCCTCTCTCCCCTTCCCTCTATCTCCCTGTCTCTCTCTATCTCTTTATCTTCTCTCTCTCCTTTTTCCTCCATCACCCATCTAATAAATGTTTAACTCTGCATAGTGCGCCTACCCAGCTCTCTTTGGTCCGTCCGTACCGCCGCACAGCCCATATGGGGACCCGGAGACTAGCCGCGTGGCCGCCCGCCCGACACAGAGACCGCGTGGTCTGGGGACCTGCAGCAAGCTGCAGCAAGCTGCTGGGTCACCCCTTCTTTTAAAAAAACACAACAACCCCCATACACCATAGTTCCCAAATCCTCACCCCATCTGCCTAGTCTTAAAGTTCTTCCAATTTCTCAAAACTACAGATAACTCCTTTTGTGCCCAGGCATCCACTTTTATGCACCCAGAATTCCTTCTTTTGATTTCCTCTTTTCAGCTCCCCAACAGGTCCTAGGCATAGAGGCAATCTGGTCTACCAGAGAATCTCCAATGTTGTGTATTCATTCATGTTGCCTCCATAACTCTTTTCTTCTAGACGACCAGCAGGTCTGGAGCCACCAACCTGTGATTGAGGATCTACACCAAGGTTGAGGATGTAGCTCAAAGCACCTGCTTAGCATACACAAGGCCCTGTGTTTAATCCCTATCACAAACAGGGATAAGGGGATACACAAACAGAGGCTGTTAATCTCCACCAGTAAGCCTATTGTCTTTTTTCAGTCTCAGAATCCAAGTTCCAGAAATCACTGCTTTTTAGGTGACTGAGTGAGGGACTTCAGGAAGCAGATTAACCCTGAGGTTGCAGAAAAATGTGGTGCCAGAAGGTGGACCATCTGGAGTGCTGGTTCAGTGTCTTTAATCCCAAACTATCTGTGCATGGTTGTATTTGTCAATTTTCTCATAACTGTGACAAAACACATGACAGAAACCACTTAAGAAAGGAAGGATTCATTTTATCTCAGAGTTTCAGAGGGTTTGGTCCATGGTATCCTAGCCCTGTTTTGATTGAATAGAACATCATGATGATCAGAGAAATTTTACTTCATGTTCTATAGAGTCTGAGAAAAGAGATACAGAAAGGGGTTGGGGCAGGATACAGCCCTCAAGGATAAACCTCTAATTACCTAAACTGTTGTGGGATATTTGTTTACACTTTGTGAAGATGTGTCATTGTGATTGGTTTAAAAAGAGCTGAATGCCACTAGCTAGGCAGAAAAGAATAGGTGAAATTTCCAGGTGAAGAAAGAAACTTGGGAAGAAGCTACACATGCAGGAGACATCAGCAAGATGTGGAGCAATTGGAGGTACAGAATAGGAGAGGAAAAAGCCACATGGCAGAATGTAGAGTAATAGAAACAGGTTAATTCAAATTATAAGAGCTAGTTGAGAACAGGCCTAAGCTAAAGGCCAAGCTTTCATAATTAATAATAAGTTTCCAAATTACTATTTATGGGCTGGCGCCCCAAAGAAAATCTGATGAAAAATCCTACTATATTTGGCACCCAATGTGGGCACATAGATCCACATAGGGTTTGAGAAAGTTGGAAAAAAAAGCTCTGAACACAGAGTCGGACACGGCTTCCTGGAGACCACAGTCCCTTGGGCAGGTATCCTGTTCATGACATACAGAGACTCAGCTCCTTTAAAGCTGATTGTGCAGCAAGCCCTTGAGCAGCCAGTGCACTAACAGCCAGTACTTTGTAGTAAGCTGTTTAAGTCTTGACTCACACAGTCAGAGAACACTGCAAACACTTAGTAAAAGCTACGTCCAAACCAAAAAGACCTCTATACAAATACATTATGCTTAAAACTGTGCTTAGGTGAGTATAAAGAGTCATAAAAATAAATTAATTAATATATGAATAAATAAATAGTTTTAAAATAATAAATGTAGTGATATTTCATTTTTATTTTAATAAATAAAGCTTGCCTGAAGATCAGAGAGTAAAACAACCCACTAGTTAGCCTTATAGCCCAGGCAGGAGGGACACACACCTTTAATCACAGTAACGTCACTAGTTTGCCATAGAAACTGGGCAGTAATGGTGCATGCCTTTAATTCCAGCCCTAGAGAGGAATATAAGACGGGAGGAGACCACTCTCACACAGAGTCTCATTCTGAGATTCCTGGAGGCAAGATCACCATTTTAGACTGAGGTAGAGGTAAAAACCAGTGAGGCTACTTTGCTTTTCTGACATTCAGGTTGAACCCCAATATCTGTCTCTGGGTTTTTATTAGTTGTGCCAGGCATTGGTGGTACTTGCCTTTAATCCCCATCTCATTACATTCTTTATTGCCTATTACATGCCATCCTTTCATATGACATGTATGGAGATTTATATTACAGTTTGATTATCCAGTTCAAATGAACTTATAAAAGTGACATATGCTTTTACCTACTCAAATATAAAACAGAAAATCATCCTTAGCTGATTAGTGCACACTGCACTAATCATACCTGTGTTAATACAGATATATACGTTACCTTTAAAAATTTATATGTTTTCAGAAAAAAAAATGGACCAAATGAAGACAATTAGCCCAGGTGATCCAGCCTCACAGAATGCCTGCTACAGTTTCCTCAAAAATCTATATCCAGGACAGCTTCAAAGCTGCCACCTGAGAGGGTCCAACCTCACAGACTACTCCAGCCAGGACTTCAGATAAGCCCTATACTTTCCTACCACACAGAAACTGGACAACAAATAATACAGCCAGTTCTTCCAGGATTTGACCATTATCTCAAAATTTTCTCAGGGTCCCTTAAAGATGCTATTGCCCCCACAATGCAGGAAGCAATTTTAAGAACATGACACCCATATTCTCAAGAGGTGGGGTAGATTGGTTTTGGTCTGTCAGTGGATTATGAATATTTATAATCATTTGGGGGGTGAATGCAAGTTATTTTGGTCATGATCAGAGAGGAAACTAAGGAAAGGAAATTAGATTTAGGGATTAAAAAAAAGGAGAAATGAAGGGATGATAGAAAAAAGGTAGATTATTAAATCTATTTTGAAACTAAAAAAGCAACTATTAGTCTCAAGTTTGAAATTGGTATGGATTATTGTATACTGATACAAATTTAAAGTTATTGTGTTAGAATATAATACATATGTGTGCATGTGTGTGTTTCTACTCTTGTTTAAGGTATTGTACCTATGCAGTTAACTTAAAAATACAATGTAAAGGCTATTTAGGAAAATAAAGGAATGCAGGTTAGTAGTTAGTCATCTGTAATAATCAAATTTATAATTATATTAGGTAGGTTTTCAAGGTTATACAAAGATGTATTTTAGATAGATAGATGTTCTTCAAATACTTCAGAGACCTACAGAATATGACACTTAAGATGTTTTAATAATATAAGACTTTTCATGACAGTGAGACACATCTGCTTCTGGCAACACCCAATGATGGGTATTGAAGAACCTCTATATGGAGTTTGCTTTCCTTATAACAAATTTAGCCACTAGACAAGAAACTGCCTTTGCCTCGACTGCTGACAGTATGCTAGTAAGATAGTCCTTCAAAAATTCCCACTTCACAGAAAAGTCTGTCAGATACTCTAGACCTGTAGGCCAAAGATGGGTTTTCTACTTCCTAAAGGTTCCATAATCTCAAACAGTGCCATTAGCTGGGAGTCAAGCATTCAAATACAGGAACCTATGGAAGACATGTCACATTAAGACCACAACAGTAGTTATTAATTAGATAAAACCAAAAAAGGAATAGTTTGCTCATTTGTGATTTTATAATTTGTAGCTTTCAAATAATTTCTAAAACTCATTCAATAGGGTTGTTTTAAATGAAAATACTTTAAAATACCTGTAATAGTGAGTAATAGCTCACAGAAGAGTTCATGATAGATTTTATACCTGGATCCTTTGAGACAATGGCTTGAGGCTTTAGAAAGGGACAGCCATAAGACAGTCACCTTTGCAGGGTAAAGTTTCCAGAGTTAGTTTGCACTCAGATGATGAAGTATGCTGTGCTATTTGGGGAAGCTGATGCACCATGCACACATTCCAGATTTCATGCTCTGGTCTGGTAGACCTGAGTCATGGTGATTGGTGGGAGAGAATACTGACCTCAAGTTAAGGGCTAGTAGGCTGATTCATAGCTGCTGTGTGAGCTTTGAGTATCTAACAGACACATCATTAGTTCCCAGCAAACATCCAACCTTTGGAGGTCATGGTTATGATTATAGACCAATAAATACACAAACACCATAAAACAGAGCAAATGTTCTTTTTATGTACTGGGGATATTTAAAAACTGAGCTGTGTGGTCCATGAATACAGATTCTGTTGGTAGGCTATGATTTTGCCGAGCTTTCAGAAGCAAGTGCAGAACTGTTAGCTGTGGTGTCTATTGCTGTGCCAAAACACCATGACCTTAAAGCAAGTTTCATTGGCTTACACTTCCATATTGCTGTTCATATTGAAGTCAGGGTAGGAATTAAAACAGGGCAGGATCCTGGAGGCAGGAGCTGATGCAGAGGCCATGGAGGGTGCTGCTTATTGGCTTGCTTGGCCAACCTTCTTATAGAAACTAGGACCACCAGCCCAGTGATGTCACCACCCACCAGACTGAGCCCTCCTCCACTGATTACTAATTGAGAAAATGCCTTACAGCTGGATCTCATGGAAGCATTTCCTTAACTGAAGCTCCTTCCTAGCTGATGATTCTAGACAGTGTCAAGCTGACACACAAAACCAGCCAGTACATGCAAGACACCTCACCATCAATGTTGCATTAAAATTTAACCATTCAGTCATGTTTAGGAGAAATTTTCATTATAATCCAGTAGGTTCAGGACCTCACAATTTAACTTGGTTCAACATTATCTTTTGGCAAATTAATTATTTTCACTTCAATCTCTTATTCAGGGAATATTTTTAAAAAGTCTTTAAAATTATCTAAATGTTAGGAAAGATAAATCCACACTCACAAGGTACTCTTTCTGATTTGGAGAATACATCTAGTCCCTTATAGGAAGGTAACATTTTAGGATAGTTTCCTGGTTACTAAGTGCCATGAGGTCCAGTGAAAATCATTCTGAACTTATAATATGTGAAAATGCCCCCAAACTGGGTAAACAAAATTGGGCAAAAAGAATTGTTTATATTTTTAATTTCCACTTTAGCTCTGCTTCAGGTTGAGGGGAAAAGAGGAAGAGAAGAGAGAAATGACAGACAGAGAAGAGATGACTAACAAAATCAGGCAAGCACAGTAATAACAATTGAGGGGAAATGCAGGTTGCAGTTATTCCCAAACTCATTAGAAACTGGACCTGTGACGGGTTGAACTGTGAGGATGTGAGTCTGTGTTGTTTAAGCCACTCAGTCTGGGTATTTGCCCAGCAGCAAACACAACAATCCAGTACAGTTGGACAAAACCCATGTTAGTTACTTTTTTCGTTTGTTTTGTTTTGAGACAGAGTTTCTCTGTGTAACAGTCCTGGCTGTCCTGGAACTCACTGGTCCAGGTTGGCCTTGAACTCAGAGATCTGCCCGCCTCTGCCTCCCAAGTGCTGGGATTAAAGGTGTGCACTACCACTGGCCAACTCCACATAGTCACTTTTAACATGAGGCCTTAGCATACAATTAAGTACCAGAAAAATTGTAATAACAACAGCTTTACATTTGCTTCCAAGTCTTGTCAACATAGAAGACAGTAGAATCTAATTATTTGTACTAGTGCTTTTTGTTTTGTTTTAATTTGGATTTTTTTGTTGCTGTTGTTTGGGGACAGAGTCTCACAATGTAGCCCTGGCTGGCTTGCACCCATTATGTAGACCACACTGGCCTCAAACTCATAGAGCTCTACCTGCCTCTGAGACAAATATTATAATTAAAGGTACACACCACCAGGCCTGGTTTGCACATGTGTTTATAAACCATAAATAATAAAAATAAATAAGACTTTTAATATCATGCAGTAAAATCGTTTTCTTTAATAAACTGTATTTGAATCTAAATGTGCAACAATAGGAAGCTGATAAATATTGATATTTTGCCTATATAACCATGGATTTTTGCTTTGGGAAACTGCAAGAAGTATTTGTGTTTTCTTAAATAACAAGGTGACAAAAATTTAAAGGGTAATGTAAATTGAAAGTAATTATAATAGATGGCTGAAAAATGAATCATTTTTCTGACATTTTTATTTTCTGAATGTTGTAAGATAGTCTTCTTATAAATTTTTAAAATAAATTCAAGGCACCTTTGGATATCTTTAGTAGAGAGCTGTCTTTCACTAGCTAACTGTGTCTTTTATTTGTTACTAAAAATTCCAATTTGGGTTCAAGTTTCATTTAACTGCTAGTACTGTCATTTTAAATATCCAGAGTCAAAAATGATTAAATAAAACCAATGAGATGGTTCAATTTTGCTGAAATCTGAAAGCTCTAATTTAACACATAACTACATATTGTTCAAGAAGAGTATTGTGGCTCCTGGATATACTCACCTGTCTAAAAACATCAAGGTTTGTATCAGGGCTAGACATGGCTCAGTAGTCAGGAGAGCTTGCTGCTCTAGCAGAGGACCCTTGTTCAGATCCTAGCACCCGAGTCAGGTGGTTCACAGTCTACCTATTGCTCCATTCCAGAAAGATCTAATGCCTCTTTTCTCCACTGGCACCTGCACTCATTCATATCCATACATGGACACACATATACATAACTAAGAATATTATAATACATCTTTTTTTTAAAAGTCAAAATTATCTAATGCTTCAGGTGAAAATGAATTGATATTCTTAAAAAGAGGAAACAATTTGCCCCTCCCCAAAGCTGGGTCCAGATGGTTAAGTGTGGTGGGTACAATAGACTGCTTATCATTCTTTTAAACTCGCAACAGTCACAAATCATTTCTAAGGTAGAAAGAAGGCATGGACTTTTCATCCAAATTGAATCTGAATCTTTATGCCATCCCTACTAGCTTCCCAACTCTGTGTGTTTGTGAAGATGTTATAAAAAGAGAAAATAGAATCTATATTATTAAAATGTCTTAAATACCATATTCTGCAGATCGCTGAAGTGTTTGAAGATGACCTGTCTAATCTAAAATATATCTTTGTTTGCCTTTGAAAACATACCTAATGTGACTACAAGTTCAATTACAATAGGTAATCAACTACTAACCTGCATTTCCTTATTATCCTAAACAGTTATTAACAATAAATTTCAAGGACTAGAAATTTGTATTACATTGTTAAATGAGCTGTATAGGTTAAAAAAAAAACTTCAACAAAAGTAGAAATGTATGTACAGTATGTTCTAACAAAATTAATCTCAAATTTGTATCAATATACAAAATTTGTATACAAGTCCACATATTAGCATAGAACATGATTATGCATGCGATAATTCATCAGGATATATGATTACTCTAACTTTGGGAAATGGTGCTCATTCTTTTTACTCAGTAATGTAGAGGGGCTGCAGCATGGGAGCATGGAATCGCCTGGGGGGTGGCGGTTACTGGTTTGGCTCTTGGTTCTACCACTTATTTGCTGTGACCAGAGACTTAAGCTCTCCCAAGCCTTAGCTTATCATTTGGTGTAAGACACTGAACTTAAAAACATCCACCTGGGGTTAGTTCAGTGAGAAATAGCATAGCATGCAATGTTCAGTTCAATAGTTGGAGCTATTATTTTAAATACATTCTTAAACATTCTAGACAGAAACATCATCTTGATGACTGCATAGAGATCATGTAAGCTTTCCTAGGATGAGTGAGAAATAGAATTTAGCTAGTTTATCCCTATGGGCTTATCTCAGTTTAAAATGGAAAATAAAGAATAAAAACATGGCTGGAGAGATGTTTCAGTGCTTAAGAGCATTGTCTGCCCTTCCAGAGGATCTATGTGCCAATTTCAGCACCCATGATGGGTGGCTCACAACTGCCTGTAACTCCACCTCCAAGAACTCCAATGGTTCTCCACTCAAAAAGATACACGTGATACATGCAAACAAATAAAAAATAAATTATTCAACAGAAAAAAGAAAACAAAACTTACATAGCCCAGAAGGATATATTTCTTCATCCAGTCTTCTCCTTCTTTTTGTATACTAGCTGTCTCACCAAAATCTTTACAGTTTTGCAACACAGCCCCCCAAAAGGGCATCTCCTTTTGACTTCTTATCCTATCCACTTCCATCTTCTTCCACCTTCCTGTACTGAGCACCTAGGGAGGCCTTATCAGTTCCCTGCTCCTAGCAGCTTTGCACCTTGTTGCCTCCATGCATAAAATCTATAAAGTAGTCAGGAGAGGAGAATAAAGGACGCTCAGGGTAAATCAACCGAGAGGAACATCTTTGGATGGTCTTTTAATTCATAAAATGAGTTTTCAAGCCACCTATGCTAACACGTTGAACACTTACTTTTCTTTGGTCAAGCATCTTTTCTGTCATCCATCTTTTCTTGTATGTGATTGTTCAGACAGTGCAGCAGCATCAGAATGAGCATTCACTGTCAACCAAAGTCAGTTCTGAATAAGACCATCAGGTGGCTCCCAGGTCTGCTGCAGGTTTGAAAGAAATGACCATAAGCCCCCAATATGATGGAGAGTTGGTATTTTCTCAAGTGTGGATTTGTAACGGTTGTCCATATGCTTTTGTACTGTGTGATTGCTAATATCCTCTAGGCAATCAATCTCAATATATAATAAAAGCTTACAACATAACACTAAGTTAACAGATTAACCTTCCATAGAATCATTTGTACTTCCCATAGAATCAGAATAAGATTTACAAGTCCCCCCAACCCCCGGGTGTAGCACTGTCAATACCAGGAATCTAAGAGTATGAGAAGAGTTTGACCCTAGGCCTTTCCCATCTAACCAACTACTTGGTGAACTACACAGAATTCAAGAAGCATGGCTCATTCCCTGCCTGATCTATCCCCAGACACCAAACACCACAGCATCCTATGCGTTGTTCTCATCTGCAGGCCATGGACCCCTCCTCCACGGCACAGTGCTGCCAACCTTGCCTCCAGAAGCTCATCTTTCCTTCATCTATCCCTGCCCCATGCATGCCCACAGTCTCTTACTCCTCTCTCCCTGACAGGCAATGTAGAGGACCCCACAAGCAAGAAGCCAGTGTTACTGACTGGGTTGAGGCTGTGTCTTCTTCAGTTGATTGCCAGGCCCCTCAAGTGCCCCGGTTCCTTTCTAAATCATCTCTGCTTCCTTCCTTTCTATCGTCACAGCTGCACATGTCTTCTCCTTTCTGTGAGAAGTCCAAACTAAAGTGTGCGCACGGGCTTTATTTGGGAGCAACGTCTGCTCCTGTTTTACAGTATATATTATGTTCCTTTGTATGTTCAACTATTCCTTTTCATGAATTAATATTTCTTCTTGTAACATAATTTTTATTTTAAAATTATTCTTTTAAAATATTTTCCTTAGAAGTTACTGTGTAGATGTTTGTGTCTATCTGTGTGGTTATGTGGATGTGAGTGCAGTGCTCTTGGAGGCGCGAAGAAGGCACCAGATCTCCTGGAGTTACAGACTGTTGTGAGCCATCCAAAATGGATCTTAGGGACTGAAGCATGAAGCCATCTCTTCAGCCCCTAAAAGTTATTCTTTGGAATCTGATGAGACTGCTCACTGGGTAAGGAAGCTTGGTACAAGCCAGATGACCTAAGTTAGATTTCCTGGCACCTATATAGTAGAAGCAGAAAACCAGTTCTCCCAAACTGTTCCAGTCTGACCTCCACATGTGCACACATGAGTGCAGAAACACACACACACACACACACACACACTAAATAAGTAAACAAACTTTGTTTTAAATTTTAAAAAAGTATTCTTTTATTCAATGAACAAGTATTTTTTTCCTGCTAATGCAGGAACAGGGATGAATAAGGCCTTTCTCATAGAAATTTCATTCTGTTGGGGCAAACACTGAGCAACAAATAACACAGGTATTAGATTACAGTTGTGTTGTGTGCTTAGAAGGAGAAAAACAGGTTCATAAGAGAATATGCAACAAGGCAACTCGACCTCATCTAAAGTGGGAGAAAGGCCTCCTTGAGGATATGCAGACAGAGCTGAGAATTTGCTGGAAAGAAGATGAGGGCCAACAGGTGGGAAGAAGTGGGGACCAGAGATGATAACGGGGGGCGGGTAGAAGTGGTGGTGAATACAATCAAACTACAACCTAGGTATTTCTGAAAATGTCCTAATGGAACCATTATTTTGTAATTATTGTAATATAGTTCATGTATACTATTTTAAAATAAAGAAAACCATGGAAAGGAGCAGGGTGGAGTAGGAACAAGTGCCACAGGAGAAACATCGCAGAAACAGAAACATGTGCAGACACCCAGGTGAAGGCAAAAGCTAGCTTGTCTGGAGAACTAAAGAATGGAGCCGAAATGTAAATACGAAGGAGGTGGATATCCTTGAGGAAGCTGAGAAGCAGGGAGGGAACAGGTCATGCAGAGACTTGCGGCCATGCTAGAGGCTTGGGTCTTTACCAGATGAGGCATAGAAAATTTTGAAAGATGGTAATATGATGACTGGTTGAAATGTAAAAGGCTCCCTCCAGCTCAAGTGTTCCCACATTTGGTCCCCAAGTGCTGGCACTGTTTTGAGAGGTTGTATAACCTTTATGAGAGAGACTGATAGAAGAAGTCGGTTGTTAGGGACAAGCCCTGGGGTTGTATAGTTCAGCCCTGCTTCCTGTGCTCTAGCTACTTCCTGACTGTATATGTGACCAGCTGCCTCACTGTCTGTGGCCATGGCTTTCCCACCATGACAGATTATATTCCTTTAAACTATAAGCCCAAAGAGGTCCTTTCCTTTAAGTATTTATCACAGAATTGAGAAAGGTAACTAATATATGATTTTTCTTTTTCTTTGCTTCACTCTTTTTTATACTTAAAAAAAGTATGTGCATGTGTCTTTATTAGGATATTGCATATGAATGCACAAGTGCCTGAAGAGACCAGAAGTGTTGGGTTCCCCAGGGGCTGGAGTTACAAGTGATAGTGAACCACCCAGTGTGGGTGCTGGACTCCACAATCTGGGTTCTCTGCAAGAAAAGTACACACTCTTAGTGCTTGAGCCATCTGTCCAGTCCAAAGTATTTTTCTTAAAAAAAAAAGGCATTCTAAACTGTTATGCAAATAGTTATTAGAGGACAGGAAACTACTTCCTAGCCTTTTGGGGGGGGGGCAGGGATTTTCTGTGTAGCTTTGGAGCCTGGAACTCACTCTGTGAACCAGGTTGGCTTCGAAATCACAGAGATCTGCCTCCCTCTACCTCCTGAGTGCTGGGTTTGAAGGTGTGCACCACCACTGCCCAGCCTACTTCCGAGTCTTAATGAGAGATGGTAGTTGGCTGACCTAGCTCGTGCTGATAAAATTGAAAACGTGGGCTCTTCTAAGGTAAGTTTAGTAGGTCAAATTGCCAAACTAAGGCTTCAAAATTCAGTGTTAAATATGGATTTAAGTCTAAAAGGTGGAAATAATTGGGTAAACTGAAGAAATTCTCTATTTTAAATTGGCGACAAGAGTAATTTTGTCTCAAGACAATGATATTTATGCAGAGACTAAATAGGATTAGGGAAATGCCTGGTTTATACTAAAATGTAACTATAGAATTCTAAGTTCTTGGAGCCTCACATAGCTTTACATAAAATTGAGAGAATATAAATTCACTTCATGTATACTTATATTGAATTTGAAAACATGCCCAACATGTATTTATTGTGATTACTCAAAGCTCGACCTTCAGAACTACGGCGCCTGGAAGTGGTGGCAGCCACTTCCATCTAATCCCAGCTACTTAGGAGGTTGAGGCAAGAGTTAGAGGCTCACACGGGCTACAGAGCAAATTCAAGGTCAGTTTGGGCAATCTTAGAGAGATCCTGCCTCAAAGTAAAAATAAATAACAGAGATGGAGCTGTAACTCAGCAACAGAGTGTACAAGGCACTAGGTTTAATCTTCATCCTCAGCAGCACACGAGATGGGGAGAGGGGAAGAGGGAGAAGGAGAGGGGGAGAAAGACATGACAAACTCTGAGATGTTCAGGCCACATTTCTGTTAAATGCTGTGAGGAGACTGGGCTACTCTCAGGCTGGCTGGTTTGCTTGTGAAGTGAAGTGGTTAGAGCTTGTGTTTATAGTATGTAAGTTACGTGGCACCTGAGGATATAATGCTGCTTTGTTCTTCCTCACTCTAAAGAAAAGGGGGACTCAGAGCAACTGGAACCACTGGTTTCCAGTGAAGCCAAACACAGCACAGACAGCAACTGGACTGAAGAATCGCTAGCTGTCTTCGCTTCCTGTAGCCTTCTGGAGTCAGATTCATTTCTGGCTCTCAAGAAGGTCTGAATATGGAGGATGGACTGTGGCCATCTGGTATTTTGGAGGAGGTGCCATTGGATCATGACGCCAGCACTGGGCTAGGAGTCAGGAAACAGGAGTCCCGCTGCACTTCTAGCCTGGATTCCTGACTGCTTCCAGTTGGCTACTTGGTGTCTTCAGGCCTTGTTTGTTCAGCCCTGGAACTGGCACTAGGTTAAGTTCAATATCACCATAATGCTCACTCTGACTCAAAAGGAAAACATAAAGCCCCCACCTACATTACACATGCAGTCGCTAATCACTCTGCGTTAAGAAATGAGAACTCACTCTATACCAACTATTACTGTAGTCATCAGGCCCATGCAGTAAATAAGAACCCACAAAATCCTCACGGAGCTTTCTGCAGTGGTTCCATTTCCATTCATAACATATTAACAAGACTTCAAGGAAGGCTTTTGTTTATTTAACCTTCCACTAAGCAAACAAATTTTCTTTTCAATACTTCTCTCAAGTATTGCCTCCTTCGTCCAGGAAACCTTTCCTCTGAAGATTTCTGTATTTATGAATTGTATGTATATTTATATATTTACACATATAAAAATAATTCTGATTGAATGAATTTGTTGGTATTAGTCATTCCTATCAGAACATAAGCTCCTTGAACAAATGACCATTTAGTGCCAGCATCCTAAGCACAGTGCTGGGTAGAGTGGTGGTCAGTAAATGCATCCTTGCCAAGTGGGTCTCTCCTTCTGGAACATACTGTATCTGAAACTCAAGCCCTTACTGACTTGTGTAGGAAGAGCCCTCAAGCAGCTGACTCTCGGGCTCTGGCCAGGTTCCCTTTGCTCTGCCTGTCCTTTCCTGTTCCTATGCTTCTCTCTTACCCCAAGGCTCATGCAGACTGGAAATTTCACCAGATTTCTGAGCACAAAAGGCCTCCAAGTGATCAAGCACATCAGCCAAGTGTTGTGGGACACATCTTTAACTTCAGCACTAGAAGTCGGAGACAGGTGGATCTCTGCAACAGGTCAGCCAAGAAAGACTACATGGTGAAACTGTGTCACAAAATGAAACAAAAGTGATTGAGCACATCATAAGAAATACAGAAAATCCAATGAGGGGAAGAAGATATTAGTACACTCAGATTCTAATACACACACACACAATTTGTATATATATACATATATATATACACACAAACCTTTTACAAGTTTGTGCATAATACAAAATACATAGATATGCAGGTATGTACATGTGTACAAATAAACACATGTGTATATATGCACAGATATATGAAGCACGATCATTAAAAATTCAGATAGAGAAATTGGGGTTCAACCTGAAGATCCAAAAAGCAAAGAAGCCAGCCACTGGCTTTTACCTCGACCTCAGTCCAAAATAGCGATCCTACCCCAGGAATCTCAGAATGAGACTGAGCCTGAGAGCTGAATAAAGATATTCATCTTTAGTGCTGGGATTAAAGGCATGCACCATTGGGATTAAAGGCATGTGGTTTCTATGGCATCTAGTGTGGCTACTGGGATTAAAGGTGTTACTACTGCCTGGTCTGTAAGGCTGGCCAGTTTTACTCTCTGATCTTCAGGCAAGCTTTATTTATTAAAATATAAATAAAATGCTGCTACATATATATATATGCATATAAACATCTAGATTCATTAAAATCTATGCGTGCACATATACTTAGACAAATGGGTGTATATGCAAGAATATATACTTGTGTGCCTATAAATGCATGCACATGTTCATATGTATGTACCTACATATGCATGCATATTTATATATACAAACTCACATATGAGCATACACACATATGCTCATATAATTATACATGCATGCATACATGTGCACATATATGCACACACATATGTTTACTTTTTATAAAAAAGAAACATTAAGATTTGCTGGCATGGATTAACATTGGAACACTCACTTGGCACACCTGTGGTGGCCTCTTGGCATGTGCTGTACTTAGGTTCCTTGAGGGAAGTAGAGAATGACTCTTCAGCAAGAGAGTCACTGAGAGTTCAATGAGGTAGATTTACAGATTACATTATCTGGTTTTAACTAGTTTGCCTTCACAAATAAGAAAGCAACTTTTAAAGATTCTTACCTGGAGAACCAATTTGGACCCAATTCCACCAGTGTCAAGGACCTGTGCGGTGCTTAGTGGATACTAAGCACTGTCTAAGTGCCCGTCTCTGTCCACCCAGCTTACCATCGTGAACACCACACTTTCATTCCCACTCAGCCATGAGAAAAATGAACGGCAATTTAAGTCAGTGGCAGCGCAGTGGCGGCACTGGGACGGTCTGTCCTCACTCAGTGCCTGTCACCACAACACTCTGCGGTCTGCGAACAAAAGGAAACCAAAAGATAATAAGCAAATGCTTCTCTTTCTTGGTTCACTGTGTCCCTCAGACATCTTAGGAAACTAGGAAGCCAAAGCTTAGAACACGCACTGAATTTACAAACAAACAAACATGTGAATGCTTTCCCAAATACTCAATAGGTCAAATAAATTTGGAGACTGCTGCCCAAGACATGAACAGATAGTTAGCTAACTTTCTGTGAGGGTTGGGCAATCTTAAGCTCTAAAATTTTGGTTGCCATTTCTTCCTGGGAAATGAGAGTCTGTGTGGTCAACAGTTTTATGATAAAATTGCCATTTTTTACTTTATAGATAATGTTAGAATTAAACTACTACTATGAAACTTTTTATTTGTTTTTTGAAACAGAGTTTCTCTGTGTAACAGTCTTGGCTGTCCTGGAACTCACTTTGTAGATTTAAAAAAAAAATTACTCAAATAACACAATGACCCAAAAGTGCCTAAGACCTCAGGACAGCAGTGAAGACTTTGGGTAGCGTTTCTGATCTTCTTAGGCTCTCCAAGCAGCTCCCACCTCCAGGAGCTCCTCCTCATTGTAGATCTACTGGAGCTGTCAGCATTCAGTTTAATCTTGGCCACTGCATCACAAAGGTGACATAGGCTGAGTCAATCACGGGTAAAGGGATTTGTTTTAGTCACAGGTGACTATTATGTGACCATGTTAGTTATGCTATGTATGTGGAGATTTGGCTATGAGCGAGTAGACAACCACATTGGGACCAGGCTCTGCTCATCAAGCTGTACGTCCTGATGCTGTCTTCCAGATTTACACACGGTCTCCTGCTAAGCTGGTGTGGGCAGCCTGAGAGTGGAGGGCATTCTCAGTCATCCCCCACAGGCTCTGGTGGCATGCCTCATCAGAAAACTCTCAACAGACCGCTCTCGGATTGAATTTTAGACACATAATTCTGACATCCTTCATTATTTTCTGTCTTCTTTATTCAGTGATGCAGAAAATCAGTCAGTTCTTTCTTCACACTTAAGCCTATATCAAAATGACCAAAGTCTTAGAGATACTTAAGTAGGGACTGACCATCATAAATAAATTTTGTTCCTTTCTCTTTCTCTCTCTCCTTCACTCTTCCCCCTTTCCTTCCTCTCCCTCCCTCATTCTCCTCTCTCTCTCTCTCTCTCTCTCTCACACACACACACACACATACACATATGCACGCGTGCACACATAGTCTCCTGTAAGCCATACTGACCTCAACTTCATTATGTAACTGTGGATGACCCTGAACTTTGATTCTCTTACATCTCCTAAGTGGTGAGATTACAGGTATGTGCTGCAGTGCTGGGGCTTCATCCATGCATGTTTGGTAGGCATTCTGCCAAGAGAGCACTCAAGACACTCCACATTTTCTAATCTACCTTAAGATCAACTTTCTTTCAGAGACTGCAGAATGCTCAACCCTAAATAAGACATCGACATCGCACCCCCTCTCAAGTCTCAGGGATCATCACAGAGTAGAGAGTGAAAGAGGGCAAGAGCCAGAGGCGGTGGAAAAGTACAAGGAAACAGTGTTTCTGGACACAGCATTGAAGCTGCACATATGAACTAAGCAGTTGGGACGGCATGCATAGCACATGCTTTATGATTTTACAGGGGCTTACAGTTAAAGAGATTGCCTTGAATCTCAGAAGAGGCTTTGGACTTTTTTTTTCCGTGTAGATACACTACTAGAGACTTTGGACCTTTACATTGCGTTTAGACTGTGAAAGACTATGGGAACTTTTGAAATTGGACTATGTACATTTTGTATTACAATATAGCTAAGAGCCTATAGGACCAGGGAGTAGAATATGATAATTAGGATGAGAATGTTTCCAAAGGCTTGTGTATATGAATACTTGATTTCCAGTTGATGGAAATGTTTGGGGAGATTTAGGAGGTGTGGCCTTTTTGGAGGAGGTGTATGACTGGGGCTAAGATCTGAGGTTTCAAAAGGCTCATCCAATTCCCAGGGATCTCTTTCTGCCTCATGGCTGTGAATCAGGGTATATACAGGCATTCTCTCACTCTGCCATCATAGACTCTAAACCTCCAAAGCCATAAGCCATATTAAACTCTTCCTTTTATAAGCTGACTTGATTGTGTTGTTTTATCACAGTAATAGAAAAGTAACTAAGAAAGCTACAATAGAGATATTTATACTCCATGTTTATTATTGCTTTATTCACTACAGCAACAAAATAGAACCAACCTGGTTGTCCATCAACAGATGACTGTTCATAATAAAAATCTGGCACACATATAAAATGCAACACAATTAATCTCTAAGTAAAAATGAAGTCACAAAGCTTTCAAGAAAATGGTTAGATTTAGAATGTATAATATTAAGTGAGGTCACACAATCTCAGAAAGAAAGATACCAATATCCTCCCTCACAGGAGGCTCCAAACCTATCATATATAATCTATATAAACAAATGTACATGTGAGTATAGTATAACATATAGAAAGGATAACAAGAAAAGGTAAGTATTAGGTGATAAGGAAGGACACACGAGTTATAATTAGGTATAAAGCTAATTATTTTTCTAGTTTTAAGTCTGTTGTGGAGTGTGTGTGTGTGTGCTGGATAAGTGCATAAAAATATAATTTATAGTGAAAGTGCAGAAGCCACTGTGAAGCCCCAGCGTCAGAACAGCTGTTCAAACTTTCCCAAAGTCCTTTGAGATGTTGAGTCTTTGGTTCTGCGTAATCCCATTGTGTGAAATTTTTTATTTGCAAGTTCTTTACAATAAAGCTTTAATCACTAAAAAAAAAAAAAGTACAGAAAAAACTGGCAAAAAAAAAACCCTACCCTCCAAGATTTACTTACTGTATTTTTATCTTCCAAGGAGCCTTATGTTTGTAGTGTTCAAATGCACAATAAACTTTAAAGTGTCTGTGATTGAATCAAATGAGACATCATGGGATTTATGATCCCTAGTAGACAGCAGTGCAATAGAAACAAGAGGCCCTCCATAAATGTTCAGTGTTTCACAATGGTGATGATCGGTGAGGTGCAGAGGCACACTATCGGCAGTTTAGAAACTGAGGTGATAAAGTTTCTGGAATGATCTAATTTTCTATGCATATATAAAATTCTATCAATGGCTAGCATCTAAATATTAATTTTATCAAGAAAATTTATATAAATTTATATTTATTTACTCACTTGTATTATTCTGTGAAATACATGTTTTGTGAAAGATGTTGACAACCTTAGATGATATTATGCAAAAAATTCCATAATTTTTTATGGAAAAAATCCCACACCCATTTCATAAAACGAAGAAAGGGGGAAAAAGAGAAAGAGAGTAGTAACAACAATTATTTTGTTTTGCTTTGTTTTTAAGAAAAACTTTCACTTTTAGGGAGAGAAAATCTTCTTGGAAGACCACTAGTTATAAAAACTGAGGAGAAATGGATTATTTTATCTGGTGAAACTCAAACATCTGAAAACTGTTTGAACTTATAAAATGTAAAGCATCAAAACCTATTAGCTGATATCTTAAAAAGAAGGTCCAGAGACTAACAGTCTCCCAACCTGCTAAGCACTAAATGTGACTAAGTGTGGAGGTAGAAGGGGAGTGGGAAGGAAGGAAGGAGAGAGAGAGGGGAAGAGAGAGATAAAGAGACTGTTTTTCCACAAGTGTTTTAAATCTAAAATTAAAAATGCTGCTTTGTTTTCATTTGCATTTCACTGAATTATTAGTAAAGCTGAGCATCTTATCAGATATTTATTGATGATTTTTAGCTAGTTCATCTTTAATAAAACATTTTAAATATTTTCATTGAAGTATTCATAATTTCCTTGTTGATTTATAAAACATATTAAAAATTTACCATTTGTTATTGTTACAAATTTTAACTGGCATTTTGTTTTTAATTTATATTAACATATTTCTACATGCAAGTTAAAAATTTTAAATTAATGATTAATTATAGTATAATAAATATTACAATAATAGCACATATTATGGAATATTATATAACATATAATATTATA
The DNA here is from genome assembly GCA_004026605.1 of Ondatra zibethicus. NCBI lineage: Eukaryota > Metazoa > Chordata > Mammalia > Rodentia > Cricetidae > Ondatra > Ondatra zibethicus. The sequence goes on along the minus strand of PVIU01001942.1, from coordinate 171,256 downwards.
ATAAATAATTTAATTTAAAATTTTAAATAAACCATTCTTTATAATTCTTGTTTCATTTTTCATTCCAGACTATTATTACAAAATATTCTTCTTATGTTGAGGATTACCTATCCTCAGGATGCTATAAAGTAATTATTATACCTTCTCCTTCAACTTCCTCAAGCAATACTGAGATCTCTTCAAATGCCAAACATAATCATTATTCTATCGTCAAGATCTTACGAAATCATTTCAGAAAGATTAGCACCATATCACCAACTTTGTTAGATGCTTCCTCCTTATTCTTTCACCTTGAAATCTGAGTGCTCGCAAAGCCCTAAGCCTGTCCCCCATAGAAAACTTGAATCATTTTCATGGAGACGGCATGTAAGTGCAGAATAGCCAACATGACACAAAGAAAGTACAGCTGTTGGGTAACTAGAAAGATTTGTTTTCTGGCTAATTGACTATTTCATCAATTAATTCAACAAGCACTCAAGTCAGTAGTCTCAATCTGTGCATCTCAACTCCTTTGGGGTAACATAAAAATGTATATCAGATGTCCTGCATATCAGATATTTACATTACAATTCATAACAGTAGCAAACTTACAATTATGAAGTAGCAATGAAAACAATTTTATAGTTGGGGTTACCACAACATGAGGAATTGTATTGAAGAGTCAGAGCATTAGGACGGTTGAGAACCACTGCTCTAAAAACACCTACAAAACCTACTCATAACACAGTGTCAAAGCTGGGCATTCTCTAATGGATCTTCAGTGCAGTAATAACTGTGGCTAGCTGTCGCATGAGGGCCGGCTTGTCGGGGTTTCTGTCCTGCCCAGTCCCCCAGCCATTTAGTCCCAGAGAAAATCACACAGAGAGGTCTATATTAGGTTATAAATTGATTGGCCCATTAGCTCAGGCTTCTTATTAGCTCTTGTAGCTTATAGTAACCCATTATTCTTATCTATGTTAGCCACATGGCTCGGTACCTTTTTCAGCGGGGCAGGTCACATCCTGCTTCTTCAGTGGTCTGGGCAGGATTCTTGAGAGAGCTTCCTGCTTCCCAGAATTCTCCTATTCTTCTTGCTCCGCCTCTACTTCCTGTCTGGTTGTCCCACCTATACATCCTGGCTAATGGCCAATCAGCGTTTATTTAAATCATGATTGACAGAATACAGACAATTCTCCCGTACCAGCTAGCACATGCTGAGTGCTTTCTATATACCAGGCAGTATATCAAACTCTGCCTACACTTTATATAAATTTTCTCACTTATAGGATGGGAAAACAGTATATTCATGAATATAATTATTGAAGGAATAAGTGAAAAATAATATATGTGAAACTCCTAGAATGAAGCCTGCTGGATATTTTTCATATTATCTTAACTATAGTAGCTTTGGGATTATTATTCTACTGTTTACTGTTTGCTCAAAAGTGAGACCCTAGGCCCCTGACACCCCTATATCCAAGGAGTCTGGGATGACTGGAAGTGTCACCTCAGCCCCTGGCTGGGAGTTGCCTTAGTCCGGACTACACCTCCGGAAAAGTACACCAAACTCTGACCCCTCCCCAGGGAGTTCAGGACCACTCCCACAGGCTATTTAGGCTGCTGTCCAGAAAAGGAACAGGTGGTCTTTGGGTTTTGCATGGTTCCACGCCTCTCTCTTGCCATGCTCCCGGCCAACCAGGAGCACTGCATTTATTAAACATGGGCATTTTTTATTTGGTCTAATTTGGTCTGATTGGAATTATCTGCATCGGTGGAGAGGCTCGACTTAAGATTATTCCTAACATTTACTATAGCTTTGTAAAATAGGGCTATTACTTTTTCCACATTACAGATAAAATGCTTAGTGGATTTAAATGATCATCCAAGGAGAAAAAAAAAATTTATCCAAGCAATGTCTTTGTGGTAGTTTGAATGTAACTAGTTCCCATAAGCTCATATGGAGTGGTATTATCAGGTGTGGCTGTGATGGAGAAAGTTGTATCACTGTGAGGGTGGGCTTTGAGGTTACCTATGCATAAGCTATGACTAGTTCATTTGCTGTTGCATTCAGATCAAGATATAGCTCCTTCTCCACTCTCAGCTCCTTCTCTAGTACCATGTCTGCCTGCATGCCACCATGTTCCACCATGATGATAATTGACTAAACCTCTGCAACTACAAGCTACCTAATTAAATGTTTTCTTTTATGAGAGTTGCCAAGGTCATAGCATTTCTTCACAGCAATAGAAACCCTAACTAAGACAATCTATAGGGAAAGGAGGACTCAAATTCACTAGATTTTTTTTTCATGAATATCCCCTTTCTGTTGCAGGATCTAAGCTACAGTACTGTAGTGTATCTAGTTGTCAAATGTATTGTTCTCTGGTATGACCAGCATTTTTTCTTTTCACCCAACAAGCCCTCCTCCACAAAATTCATCCACGGGAAGAAAATTATACAGAGGATTTTTCTATCTAATCCTGGCTGGTCTTCTGGGCCTTGCTATGGAAATCAGGCTGGCCTTAAACTCACAGAGATCCTCCTGCCTTTGCTTCCTGAGTGCTGGGATTAAAGGCCTGTGCCCTCGCAACCTGATTTTTTGTTTGTTTGTTTTACTTTGTTTTTTAGGCAGGGTTTCCTGTAGCTATGACTGACCTTGAACTCACAGCTGACCTCGAACAGGCTGGGTTGCCTCAGTTTTTCATTTTTTTCATGACCTTGTCTTTGAATCTTCAGGAATAACAAGTAGTAGAAATCCATAGAAAATGTCTCCCTAATCTGAGTTTATGTGAATTTTAAATTTGAGTGACATTACACTATAAATAATTTAAAGTGAAGAAAAATGGAAAAAATACCAAAGAAATTATAAGAACAACCTCCTCCTTCAAGGTCATCTTCAGCCACAAATTAGTTCAGAGCCAGCCTGGGCAACATGAGACACCCATCTCAAAAAAATATACTTACATAAAACCAGAAAAAAATTAAGCCTTATCAATATTTAGTCCATAAATCAACATTAGCATCTCACCATTCTTGAGTTAAAAAGTATGTAATCTGTAATGTGGATAATAATTCAGGAGGTTCTTCACTTTATTGCTTTTTGGTATTTTGGGATTTATTCCAGTGTATATGAGCTACGTAGATTTACTCATTGTGCTAGCTAGTTTTACATCAACTTGACATAAGCTGGAGTTATCTGAAATGAGGGAACTTCAATTGAAAAAATGAAGATTAGATAAGATTAGACTATAAGACATTTCCTTAATTAGTGACTGATGGGAGAGGGCCCAGCCCATTGTGGGTGGTGCCATCTCTGGGCTGGTGGTTCTGGTTTTATAAGAAAGCAGGCTGAGTAAGCCATGAAAGCAAGCCAGTAAGCAGTACCCCTCCAGGGGCTCTGCATCAGCCACTGCTTCAGGTTCCTACCCTGGTTGAGTTTTTGCACAGGCTTCCTTCACTGAAGGACTATGATGTACATGTGGAAGTATAAGCCAAATAAAAACAACCCTTTCCTTCCCAAGTTGCTTTTGGTGATGGTGTTTTGTATAAGGGTTTTCTCTTCTGCCACCAGTCCCAAATAACCACACAGAGACTTATTATTTATGAAGTAACTACACCTTAGCTTAGGCTTGTCCCATTAGCTCTTATAACTTAAATTACCCCATTTATATTAACCTATGTTTTGCCTCATGGTTTTTTACCTTTCTTTCATCTTGCACCTCCTATTTCCTCTTGGTCTGCTGGTGGTTCTGACCTTCTTCCCTGAGTCCTCTCTGTCCCTGAAGGAATAGAGAAAGGATTTCAAGAAAGAAGTCATGAGTTGGAGATAACAGTGTAATCATGAATGCAAAAGAGGGTGACCAATCTGGCACTCTTCTAGCAAGGCTTCTCCAGAAGCCAGCTCATTAAAGTAATAAGAGTGGCATGCTTGAAATAGATTTGGAAACATTTCCAGTTTGTCACTTGATCCAAAATGATGTATGCGCAATGATGTATCCCCAAAATGATGGGGAGGCAAGTTGAGTTTTTCACCTTTAGTACAAATTTATAGAGGCACCAACATTTCAAAAGTCAAGAGAATCTTTTTGCCTGTTTGTTTGGTTTTTGTTTTTGAAGACAGAGTTTCTCTGTATAGCCCTAGCTGTCCTGGAACTCTCTCTTTCTGTAGACCAGAGAATCCTCATGCAGTACTTCTTTTTTATTTATTTATTTATTTATTTATTATGTATACAATATTCTGTCTGTGTGTATCCCTGAAGGTCAGAAGAGGGCACCAGACCTCATTACAGATGGTTGTGAGCCACCATGCGGTTGCTGGGAATTGAACTCAGGACCTTTGGAAGAGCAGGCAATGCTCTTAACCGCTGAGCCATCTCTCCAGCCCCATGCAGTACTTCTTAAGATTCCATGATGAATGAAGTTTTGAAAGTTTAAGTCTTGGGGCTGAAGAGATGGCTCAGTGGTTAAGAGCACTTGCTGCTCTTGCAGAGGACCTAGGTGACTCTCAACTGTTCATAACACTCTTTCAAAACTCATCATATGTACACTTAAGCACTAAGACAAAATATTTCAACATTTTTAGAAATCTGATGAAATGGATTTGCTGCGAGTCCCTGGCAGCAGGTGGCTGGTCCCCAGCCATGTGGCTGCTGGAGAGAGAGAGAGAGAGAGAGAGAGAGAGAGAGAGAATGAGAGAGAGAGAGAGAGAGAATGAGAGAGAGAGAGAGAGAGAGAGAGAGAGAGAGAGAGAGAGAGAGAGAGAGAGAGAGAGAGAGAGAGAGAGAGAGAGAGAGAGAGAGAGAGAGAGAGAGAGAGAGAAGCAGGGGAAGGGGAGACGTGGGGAGAGAGGAAGACAGAAGAAAGAGAGAACTAAGGCTGGAAGCTGAAGATCAGCTTGCCTCAGCGGATGGGGGAGGGAGTGGGCGTGGCTTGTCTCTTAAAGAGACAGATCATTACATCTGAGCAGTATATTTAAAGAATTTTTAGCCTATCTGGATTTTTGTTTTTATTATGTTGTATGTTTGGGAGGCGGCACTTGACTGTTTTGGAAGAAGGTACTAGAGATTGAATCCAGAATTCCCCCCACCTCACAATGCTAGGAAATTTCTCTACCACTGAGCTATGACCACAGGCCAAGCCTGTTAAGACAAAAAAATTCTGGTTGACTTTAGGAAAGATAGAAAATTAGGAGCTGAATTTCAACAAAGCCCTTTGTATGGCTGGAGAATGGAGCAGATAAAAATGAGTATTGTATTAGTAAGAGTAGTTGAAAATGCATTTCTTCCATTAGGATCAAAATCTTTGTGGGTTACCTTTTTCAGCTTATGACAGCTATTAAAACCAACTACAGAAATAACCTGAACACTGAATCAGATATTTTAATAAGTGTTTCATAAAGAATTAAAGCTTTTAAAACTAATGAAATCTAGTCAATCACAGTGAGTTCACTAAATGTTTTCAGTGGGGTTAATGGATTTTTTTTATACCATTACTATTTAAAAACTCATTTATTTTAAATGTTTGGTTTTGGTATATTTTTTACATTTTATAGATGTCTTACAATTCCATAAGTAGCAGAATTCTAATAAAGCTTATATAATATATGGAGAGCTTTCCGGAGGGGCAATAGAAACCAGTTTGGAGAGCCACGAACACAGGTAAGAGAGTTGGCATTGTGGGTGTTGGGAACAAGGCAGGATGGCATTAGCCCAGCAGGCTGTAAAATCACGAGTTTGCAGGAAGTCTCTATGAAGGACTCCTCGCTGGGTCTTCATAATGGAACGAGTGGGATTAAGAAAAATGACTAATTGCAAAATTTGTTTAGTGTAACAGCCGGTATTTACCGTCAGAAGAGATTAAAATTCTCCAACAACAACAACAACAAATGTTCAAAAGAACAGTACAGGTTGAATCCCATTTCACCTCTGCTCTCAGAGGCTCCCTCAGACTTGACCCTGTAGCATGTTGATAGCTATTTACCCGAAAGTGTGCAGAAGGGAGCCCCTCTAGGTGTAATGACTCGTCTTTAAGGGACTTCGCGGTGGGGGGTGGGGAGCTAACGGATGGGCACCGAGGTCCCTAAGGAGAGTAGGGCTGTAGGAGCTGAGTGACTGGGGGGCCAAGAAAACAGTCCCGACAAGAAGGGCTGGAGCCCTGAGGGCTGAGGCCAGAAAGGTGACTTCTCTCCAAGGCGCGTAGTCTTTCAGGAAGAGGCCAAAGGTACCTGAAGAGGGGCTGCAGCACCCGCGCTTGGGAAGAGGAAGAGTCGCACTGTAGGGTCGGAAAGGGGACTCTGAACTGGAGCGTGTCCATGACTCTGGGGCCTGGTCCCTCCATCCGCCAACAGAGGGAGTCGGAGGATGGAAGAACCGGACTCCTGGGTGTGAAAAAGCGTTTGCACCGGCCCTCAACCAGCGCTGCGTACCCTCGGGCAGAGAAAGAGGTGAGAAGATCCCAAGCTCGCGACGGCCACCCGCGTACAGCAGGCGCAAGGCGCCCGGCCGCGCGCCCACCGCGCCGAATTCTCGCGAGAACGGCAGCCGCCATTTTTCCATTGATTGCCGCGGGCCGGGGGAGGGGCGGCGGCGGCGGCGGCGGCGCCCTGGGTCGGTGTCTGCGCGCTGGCGTCTAAGGCCTGAGCCGAGGCCTCCGCGGTTGCCGGAGCTCAGGCGGTTGGGAGGATGACTGCCGCTGCCCTTCTCTCCTGAGACACCGATCCGCCGCCACCTCCACCCGTCCCCCGCAGGCAGGGCGGAGACGAGCGGTCGGAGTCTGAGCGATGGTGCCCGGCGAGGAGAACCAACTGGTCCCGAAGGAGGTGAGGGGCCGGCGGGCCGGGCTAGGCCCGAAGCCTGCGAACCGCTCGGAGGCGCGCAGGCCCGGGGCGGGAGGCTGGTAGGGAAGAGGGCCGTGCGGCCGGCTGGACGGTGGGCGCGGCGGGCAGTTGGAGACCGCGGGCTCTGGGGGCCATGTAGCTGGGGGAGACCCCAGGCTGCGAGGGACGAACGCTTCGAAGACTGGACCGGAGGAGACCCGTCCCGCTCCGGGCGGGGGTTGGGGAGAGAGAGTAGCCTTCTTTGAAGTCCACACTTTCACAAGTCGATCCGGGAGAGTTAGGGATCATTTCAAAGAAAGCATTCTGGAACAGTTGCCCGTGGGCAGGACGGGGTGACCGTGCTGTTTCTGGGGTTTGACAGTGTATAGCTTAACAGGGCTTGTGAAATCTACACCCAAGTTGAGATCTGTGGGACGGCAGACTTAACTGTTAAAGAGTTTTGTTTTTTTTTCCAACTCCTGTTACTTCGTAGTACTACTTGCCTGCCTAAATGGGGCCTACCCAAGATCGTTGAAAAAGTAGGGAAGTGAGACTTGAATGGGAAGGTAGTAGATAGCCGAGTTAATTTTACCATATGGAGAGATTAAATTTTGTTTTATTTGAGTTTTTGGTTGTCGCTGGTGTTGCCAGTTTGGGTGACTTAAATTCTTAAAAGTGAGTGACATGAGACTCTCGGACTTCTTGGCTTCCCCTGAACAGTAAGTAGTAGAAGATTAAAGGTGGAATCCTGCACTGGCCAGTGGATTTCGACATATTAATAGTCTGGTTGACTTTATAAATATCCCCAGCACTTTCAAACATGTATTTTTAACTGCTGATCGTCAGGCTTAATGCTTTGGATTTTTATGTCTCATATACCTTAAATAGATGCCAAGTGTTAAGTTGAATTAGCACGGTAGGTTCTTTATATTCATGCATGATCATTTCAGATTCCTAAATGTTTAGGGCTTTTTTAAATTGTAGCAACTCATTGCTTCACCGACAACCTTTAGCACAATGCAGAAGTGACTTTATTAGGGTTTTGTACCTATCCAGTTAAATTCCCAGCTTTCATCAGATGGACAATAAGTTGATTCGTAGGGTTTTGTTTTGCTCTTTGACGTGTAAGCGTTGGGTGAATTGGAACTCACTATACAGGCAAGGCTAGCCTGGAACTCAGATATTCGCCTGCCTCTGCGTCCCTAGTGCAAGGATTAAAAGTGTGTACCCCTGCGATCGTTGTCTGCTGTTCATGGCTGAGTTACGTGTCAGTATTTATCTGTGAGGCATCACTAATTCTCTTTATAACAGATAAGCATGAATTAGAGATCTTGCCTCTGGAACAGTTTCAACAACTAAGGGGTGGGAGGTGGGGAAACTGGAGTCCAGTCAGTAGTTTTGTACTTTGTACTATATCAAGGAAGGAAGTAGTAGGTTTTAAGAGAAAGGTAACCTTCATTTCCTTTGATGCTGGTTTCAATTCTAAGATAAAATTAATTCTTAGGTTTCTAGCTTCTAGAAAATAGAGCATAGGTGGAATCCTGCATAAGATTACATTAGTAATTGGATTTGTATAAGTCTTGATAGAGATACACACATACCCTGATTTGCAGGAACTTATCTGTCGTCTTAAAAACTGCTATTGCAATGCTTGCTTTCCCTCTTGGAAGTCTGACGTCTCCCTTATCTGATGAGCCTAACTTTTTTTTTCTTCTGGATTTTATGTTCTATTTCCTGTTCCTTGGTTTTCACTATTTTACCCATGGTTCCTGCTTCCTGAGATCATGCACAGTACTGGTTTTGAGATGCAAACTTTTGCTTTTAGATAGGCAGTGCAAACTTTTGTTTTTAGCTAGTCAGATAGTGTTTTCTTATTTGACGGCCCTTCTCATTCTCCTTCCAAGAGGTTACTTCTACTTCCATATTTGCTTCTGAATTACCAGGACTGTGTTCCAAAAGGGAGCCAGTGATCTCTTAACCAAATACATGGAGTTTCTCCCTTCCTCTTTCTTGAGTTTTTTGTATCGTTAGATACTTTAAACAAAACAAACATCCTGTCTGCTGGTTAATTTACCCAAAGCCTATTTCTCCTATTCATGCTTTTAACAATCAGTTTTATTTTCTTTGTTATTCAAATAGTTGAATCATACAATGGTAAATCTGGGAGAAAATCGTGGTAATCAGCTAGTAATTTAAACTTCACTTTTCACAGGGTGAGAAGTACAGCAGTAAGGTTGAAAATGACTTGTTGAAGCAAGGACTCAGTGGCAGGTTGAAGACTAGAGCTTGGGTGTCCTATCATTTCTTGCTTGTCCTCTTAAGTTTACTCCTTGTTACCTTGTGGCAATAAGAGTAGTTTATAATTTTTCAGGTACTTGTATTTAGTGAGATGAATTGCAGAATTGAAAGCGTTCAATCCTAAAAAAATTAATTTTGCTTCAGAGAGGCTCTGACCCTTATGGATATGGATTTTGATTTTGTGTATGAATTCATACAGTTGTTAAGTGAATTAAGATTATTTTGGTCCCTGAAACTCTGGGACAAATGTCCCTTAGAGAACTACTGGAGACAGCATCTTAGTGTGCAGAGATTAACAAACTGTAGCCCAGCTCCCATCCTGTTTTGTTTATCAGTGATTTTTGAATTGTTGAATTAAAAAAAAATCAAAAGAATAGTTTTCTATGTTACATGAACGTTGTTGACATGGGGATTTCATTATTAGGACACAGCTTCCAGGGACGGCAGCAGTGTTGAGTGGTTGCTGTATATATAGATTGTGTGCAGCTTGATATTCAAGGCTCAGTACACTTGCTTCTGGCCATAACCTGCCTTTTCCAAGCAGATTATCTCTCTTCCCATGGAACAAGTTTTTAATGTAGACAAGCAGGCTTCTCTCCAGTTTGTTTTATACTTCTGTTTGTGTTGTCCCTCTCTCCTACTGACTTCACCTGTTCAAAACCTCTGTACACACTCCATAAGCCTTCTCCTTTAGTTTGAAAAGTCTTGAGTGTTTTTATCACAGGAATTTCTCCTTAGTAGGCTTCTGCGTATGAGTAGAGATCACTTAACAGTTCATAAAGAGTGCTTTGGATGTCTGTTGTGGTCCCTGCATTTTATGTTGTTCAGTGGCATTCCTTGGCAGCAGAAGTGGCATGTTTCTCCCTTTTGTTTTAATATATATTACAAGTCTAGGGGAGGGGCTCTGCTGGAGTGTAGACTAGTAAATATTCATTTGTATGCTTATAAGGATGTAAAGAGACTTCAAATTCTAACTGGCTATACTCCACTTGAAGGTTTTCCACAGCATAATTGGCATTCTGATTCCAAATCCATGACTTATCCCCATAACATCTTTTTCTTATTAGGAGAGCTCTATTATTTTAAGTTTTTGTATTGAGAGAAATCTAGATCTTTAGTGTCATCTTTTGATAGTGAGTACTGGTCAACATTTCCGTAGGAGAGTTTTTCTCATGGCTGAAGATGAAGGAGGGGACAGCAGAGCTCACTGTTTCTATCTGGAGTCTATGTTCCTCAGTTGTTCCAATGCTTCTTGCTCGTTCATTTGGACAGGATCCAAATGGGGTACTCCTAAATAGTACCCCAAACAGAGCAAAGGGAGAGGGTGGTGTTCACTGAGGAGATCATCCCTCTTTTACTCTGCTTATGTTTTTTAATTGTGGACTATTGATTTTGGTATTGAGATTGCTTGCTTTAGTATGTCCAGTTTTAGTTATTGCTTGGGGGTTGTTTCATGCTGTTTTCTTTCAAAGGTTTGGGACATAGCATGTATGAGTACTCTGCCATGTAGGAGAAAGAATAGACACCCCGCGTATCATAGATTATAAACAGTAAGGTAAGGTACATATTTATTAATGTTTTGATGGTTTTTGTTTTTTGAGACAGGGTCTCTCTGTGTAGTCCTGAGTTGCCTGGAGTTTACTATGCAGACCAGGCAGGCCTTGAACTCACAGAGCTCTTCTTGCCTCTGAATGCTGGGATTAAAGGTGTGCACAGTACACCTGGCACTACTATACTACAGAGCATATAAATATAGGAAAGAAGTGAAAAAATTACGTGTAAATGTAAATTGCATGCTTCGTTTACGTGTAAATGTCAAATGTGTTTTTTGTTTGTTTGTTTTTTCTGTGCTGTCACTACTCCTTACATTTGGAGCTGGGTCTGGGCATCTAATGATGATGGTAATAACCAATATTTATTGAGATACCAGATACTGTCACATGTGCTTTTTGTTTATTAACTCATTTGAGGGCAGTAGCTTCACAACTGTATAGGAGAGATCTCCAGTGACTGTTGGTTTCCCTGTTGTCTTCTTTCTTGTAGACTAAATCTTTCCATCACTATCTACTAAAGACCATATCAAATGAGTAGTCTTTTAATTTTAATCTCTCTTGTTAAACTACTTGGAATTGTTGTGGTGCCGTATTCATTTTTTATTTTATTTTATTTATTTTAAGCAGGGTTTCTGGTAGCCCTGACTGTCCTGGAACTCACACTATAGACCAGGTTGGGGTCAAACTCACAGAGACCTTCCTGCCTCTGCCTTCTAAATGATTGCTGGGGTTAAAGAAGTGCACCACCACCACCCACTTATTTTGTCCGTTCTTACAAAACATTGATTTTTGCCTGTGAGAGACTTCTCAGATAATACCCACCAGTGTCTTAAATGGAAGTATTGATAGAGGTCTTGCACTTCCTGATAATATCATTTAATGAAGTGAAAGGAGATGGAATGCAGACTATGTGTGAGTCCAATTCTGTTGAGAAAACAGTGGACATCTAGGTTCTATGCAGTGCCGTAGCGGGAGGGTATACTGCGGCATTGGTGGTTGGCATTTTTCTATGTCTAAATGCTTGCGCTGTCTGACTGTAGCTTTGCATGCTTGTCATTTTTAGGTAGTTATTGATGTCATACTGATCATTATTACTGATGTATCACTGTGGGTTTTTTCTTCTGCCTTCCTGCTGTTATTTGAGTATTGTCTTGTGAGCACAGTCACTTGCATGACTTCAGCTTTTGATGGTGAAGGCAGCTCATCTAGAGTCTCTTCTTGCAGTTCATCTATTTATTTGCTTTAGCTAGAACATGGTTTCATTTCCCCCTTTTCCTTTTTCTCATGTGTAATTCTTCACGTAGACATTCCAAAATGTCTCTTATGCCTTTACCATTTTGCAGCTCTGCAACTGCAATTATTTTATCACTCAAATGTCCTCCTGGGGTGGTTGCTCTGCTTCCAGGATGGCTAGCCCTAGTCATCCTCAGTATACCTTACTAGGGTTGCTTTGTTAAACAGATGAGAGTTTGCCTTAGTTGCTTTAAATACTTACTTAGTACCTCTGATGACAAATACTTACCTCCGTATTTTAAACTAGGATTTTAGTAGTGTTCCGTAGAGACTTCTTGTTGTAGAGCCCTCCTTTGCCTCCCAAGTGCTGACTTTAAAGGCAACCAGGTTGAGTTCATATTTTTCAAATTTTTCTTATTTTTCTCTATTACTAGTTTAGCCAAGTGGTCCTTAATGGGTGGTAGGGGATGTGTTTAACAGTATTGGGATGTACAGAAATGAGCAGGGGATGTGCTACTAGCACCTAGTATATAGAAACCAGGTATGCTGCCAGAGGTCTCTCTAGGGCCAGGACAGACTCCTTAACAAAGAACTGACATGGTAGCACACTCCTTTAATCTCAGCACTCTGGGAGGCAGAGTCAGGTGGATTTTTGTGAATTTGAGGCCAGCTTGGTCTATGTAAAGGGTTCTAGGACAGCCAGGGCTACATGGAGAGATCCAGATCCTGTCTTAAGAAAGAAAGGAAGGGGGACTGGAGAGATGGCTCAGTGATTAAGATCGCTGACTGCTCTTCCAGAGGACCCAGGTTCAACTCCCAACATCCACCTGGCAGCTTGCAACTGTCTGTAACTCTACTTCCAGGGGATCTGACACCCTCACTTAGACAAATATATACATAAAATAAAAATAAATAAAGTAAGGAAAGAAAGGAGAAAGAGAAAGAAAGACAGACCTGTAGCTGTGTCAATAGGACCACTGTTGAGAAGCCATATATTGTAAAACCTCTCTAGTGTAAATGTTTGCTCTTATGTTCAAACCTTCCATTTTTTTTGGTCATTGTAAGAAACTGCTATGGCCTTCTTATCTGCTCCAGCTGAACCTGTTTTATGCTGCAGCTTCTCTGAGCTGGAGGCCACCCTGATTTACATACACAGCAAATTCCAGGTTGGTTTTGACCAAGGTAAGATCCTTTCTCAAAAACAAACAAAAAACCTAAACTTTAGCAAAAGAAAGTTTTCTATGAAAGGAGAAAAAAAATAGAAAACAAGTGAGAATAACCCCCCCCTTAAAGCACATTAATAGACCTAAGCCTACATAGTTAGAACTCAAGAGAGAACAGAAAAAATGAAGGAAATCGCAGAAATTAAAGTTACTTAAGCAAAGTTTTCAGAACAGTGAGATAAATTACAAAGTAAGTAGGACTGGCCAGAACCTAGCACTGCAGATAAAATAGACCTACACTAAGGAGTGTAATGTAGACTGTTTGGAATTCCAAGGACCCTCCAGGTATTGGGGAGGGGGACAAGAGCAAGGTGGAATGCTTGAAAGTAGAAGAAGCTCTTGTGTTCAACAGTATCACAAGAGTAGAGGAATGCCTTCAAAATTTCAAAAGAAAAAAAGTTTTTTTCTGGTTATCTCTCTTTGGAAATGCTGGTTCTTTTCTACATATTTATTTTCCTCTGAATTTATTTCTGTTTGCTTGTGTTGCATTTTGTCTTTCATATAGGTGCTTTTCTTCAAAGATCTTTGGGGGTCTATGTTAACTTAAGAGGGGTCCTTAAGGCAGGATAGAATTACTGCCAGCTAGTGTTTGTGTTTTCCCTGTATGGTGACATGTCTGGACAATTTCCTAACAAAGTCCCAATAGCTTAGTCTATTTGGACTGCTGTAGCAAAGTACAATAAGGTAAGTAGTTTTTAAATAACAGAAATTTGCTTCTCAAAGTTCTGGGGGCAAGGAAGTCCATAATAAAGGTTTTCCTTATTCAAAACCAGCACCTCTTCCTGTGTCTTATAGTGGAAGAGAGTGAGGCAGGTCTCTGGGACATCTTTTATAGAGACATCTTCTCTGTGCCCATATGAGCTAATAAACTCCCAAAGGCCTCACCTCCAAACATAATCATATTGAAGATTAGGGCTCAGTGTATGCATTCGTGGTATGTGAGGGTGTTGGAGAAACCTTTAGACCATAGCATCTAGGAACACATCAGTTTCTTTTTCTTTTCCTTTGGTTTTTCGAGACAGGGTTTCTCTGTAGCACCGCATGGCCACATCAGTTTCTTTTGTGTTAGGTGAGTTGCACAGAAAACACTTTTTTAGCCAGGACGGAGCAAGTTTATGAATGGGTAATAGGGAGGTTCCTGGAAGTCTTATCATGGAGTATGCAGATGATATTTCATTCAGTTTCTCATTTTTTCAAAAATGGCACTCACTTCCTTCATATATGCCTGGTTATTATTTTCAAAGGTTGCTCAGGCTTTTGTTGGGAATTGCTGAGGAGAAGAGGGGTTCAAACTGCTTCTTAGATTTCGGCCAGTTCTCTTAGGATATCTGAAATGGCCAGTTCACAAGGCTCCTCTTTTTTAAAGTGTTATTATGGAAGAATTGTAGTTCATGTGTACCTTTCCTCTAGCTTTTTAACCTCAGCATTTCCAGGACTGTGAAACAGTTTTCAAGTTAGAATCAGCCTTATTACAAAAGAGTAACCACAGTAGAGAAATTATTCAGATGTGGTTTTTTGTTTGTTTGTTTGTTTGAGACAGGGTTTCTCCTTGTAGCTCTGGCTATCCTGGAGCTCACTTTGTAGACCAGGTTGGACTTGAACTCACAAAGACCTGCTGCCTGCCTCTGTCTCCGAATGCTGGAATTAAAGACATGTGCCACCACTGCCCAGTTAAGGAAATTTTCAGGTTTTTACTAACAGTTATCTGTTTTTCTGATTAAATTCTTCCATTTTGGAACAAGGAGAGCCCTTTCTGTTTGGCATCCTCACTCTCCCAAGTACTTCCTAATTCTCTGGTAGCACACAGTGCTGCTTCTGTTCATCTTACATCCCCCCACCCCAGCCCTGAACTTCTTGAAGGACCTGCCTTTGCTAAAATGTAAGCAAGCGCGTATCCAAAGCACCTGGCTCGCCGCTAAGCGGGCGTGTGGCAGTCTCTCTCAGTTGCCTGCCATAGTCAGTACCACTTGCCTCGCTTTTTAACTTCTAAACTCCTCTCTCTGTTTCTTTTGGGTTTATGTTCCTGACTTTTTTAAAAATTTCTCTTGTTTTAAATATAGTTGGAGAGCACAAAGAAATTGCACGCATGCGATCTGTACTCTTTCGCCTGAAGTTCTTAACTTAGTGTTTGGTCCCCTGGGTTAGCCAGTTTTCTTTGAATCCCATTCCACTCCCCCACTTGCTGTTCCCAGATACCCCATGAATTTATGTCACTCTGTTCCCAGTCCTGAGTGGATATTATGAAGTTTATTTTTGTTATCCAGTTTTAAGGAACTTTAAATGGGTGAAATTGGATGTTTCATGAAAGTCAGTATTTTAAGTGTTTTCTGAGAATTCCTGATTGTTTTTGTTTTAATTTTATTTTATCCCCTTTTGGATTAGTGATGTAACCTTTTTATGTCTTGTGTCTAGATATTATAATTTGGGGGGTGGCAGGATGGGAAGGGAGGAGGTTCAAACATTTCTAAATCAGTAGAGCTAAATGTTTACCACATTAGAAAGACAGACTCTGTTGAAAATAATTGCCAAAACAAACAAACATAAAAACAACATTAATATAGTTAAATACTTAGAAGAAATTAAAGTTCGAAAAACCATCTTCCACTTAAAAAACTCCTTATTATTAAGGATCTTCAGTCAGTGAGTTTAGGTGTCACGTGTAGAGGCATAGCTCTTCTATGAAGTTCAATATACAGTGGAGTGTTTGTGGGTATTGGTGGCATTATATCTTTTAAAATTTGAAATTGTTTACCTTTATTGTAAATTGTTACTGGTGTTCATTGTTTTGTCCTCAGAAAGGACAGAATTCTAGTTCAAAATACCAAGGGCAAAATACCTTGGGCAAATTACTTAAACTCCTGTAAGGACAAGAGTAATGACCTGCTGATGTGGGAAAGGGTTGCCCAATAGAGTATCATGCAGTTATTGCCTCCGTTATCACCCCTGTCCTTACTCCCGTGTACCAGCATCCTGTGCTGTGCATTGTGATTACGACATCCTATGCTGTGCATTGTGATTACAACATCCTATGCTGTGCATTGTGATTAGATTTAAAGGTAGAGTTCTGATTATGACTCATCAAGCTTAAATCTCTTTAGATCCATACTGCTAATTTTACATAATTTTTAGATTTGACAGATTCTCTTCTGTGATCACTTAAGATCTATTTTTGTTGCTTCATTTGAGAGCTGGAATGTGTAACAAGAGTACAGATACTGAAAATTAAAGAAAAGGTTTATTAAGCTATGAAATCCTGATATAATATGGTCCAATATATTTAAGTAGTTGTTAAAATAATTTACTTGATTAGCGGGTGCCTTAGTAACTTCTTTATTGCCGTGACAAAACACTATGTCAAAACCAATTTATAAAAGAAGACATTTAATTTTGGGCTCAGGGTTCAAGAGGGTAAGAGTCCATATCCATCATGGTGGAAAGCATGGTAGCTGGAGCAGTAGCTGAGAGCTTATATCTGATCCACAAGCAAGAAGCAGAGAGAACTAGGAATGGCATGGGTTTTTGAAACCTCAAAGCCCACCCCCAGTGACATACCTCCAACAAAACCACACCTCCTAATCTTTCTCAGACAATTCTACCAACTGGAGACCAGGTATTCAGACATCTGAGTCTATGGGGGGGTATTCTCATTTAGACCACACATAGGTTGCTTGTTCTTGTAAGGATTTGGTGGACAGCCATTGCTACTCACAGTCCATGTTGAGGCTCGTCTTCTTTAACTCTGGGGTAGAATTATTGACATGGACAGAAGACACTGTCTCTTATCAGTTGTGTTATGTTTTAGATTTAGACTGGAAAGTTTTACCTTACTGCTGTAAGACATACAGCTTTTCAGGGAACTGTGCCTTCACTATTACATGTAGTGTTTATTATAGAGAAAATTAAATAAGGGCCGTTAGGTGATGTAACTTAAAAAAAAAAGCTAAGTGATATAATTAAGAAAAGATTTTAAGAGAAATCTTTTAAAGACAATGAATCTGATACCTTTGTTAAGATGATAGGTTTACCTTTAGGGAAACCATGAGTCCCCAGCTTCCAATGCTGAAACAATATACCTGGCATAAACAAAAGGAGGAGTTTTTGGCTTACAGTTTCAGTCCATGGTTGTCAATTCCCATTGCTGTAGGCCTGTGGAGAGGAAGTGAGGAGAAGAACCATTAACCTCATGACCACTGATGAATAGAGATTGAGCAAGTAACCAAGGGACTAGATCCAGATATATTCTTCTAGAGCAGAAGCTCTCAACCTGGGCGTTGCAACCCCTTTGGGTGTCAGATGACCCTTTGACAGGGGTTGCCTAAGACCATCAGAAAACACAGATGTTTACAATTCATAACAGTAGCAAAATTACAATTATGAAGTAGCAGCGAAAATAATTTTGTGGTTGGGGTCATCACATGAGGAAGAACTGTATTAAAGGGTCGTAGCATTGGGAAGGTTGAGAACCACTGTTGGGGAGTGTGCCTCCAAGATGGCATGCTGGAATACACATATAATTACAGAACTTGGGAGGTGGTAGTGGGAGGATCACAAGTTCATGGTCATCCTTAGCTATATAGACTTTGCAGGCACCCTGGGTTTTATGAGAGCCTGTAGCACGAATTCCTAATTGTTCTTAATAATAAAAGCTCGTAGTTAACTATGGGGTGAAAGCTGAAGGATCAGAGAAGCAGAGTGGCCAGCAACTAGAGTTCTTACCTTTACACCATTGCTCAGACCAAAGAGGCGATCCTGTCCTCTGCCTAGACTGCTTGCTCAGACTGTCTGCCACTCAGTCGGCCTTCATGGACTGAATGCGGTACCTTATATTCCTCTCTGCCCAGCCGTATCACTCCTGTCTCCACTTCCTTGGGATTAAAGGCATGTGATCCCAGCACTTTGTATGAGCTCTGTTTCTCTTTGAGACTGGATCAGTCAAGTGTTGCCCAGGTTGGTCTTGAACTCACAGGGATCTGTCTGCCTTCTGGCCTCTTGTCTCCAGAGTCCTGGGATTAAAGGTATGTGCCTCCACTACCTGGACACTAGTGACTTAGCTCTATACTCTGATCTTCAGGCAAGCTTTATTTATTAAAATACAAACAAAATATCACCACAAGAGACAATGTTTCAAAACAGACAAAAATACCTCCTGCGTTCTAATAAGTCTCACCTACTGGTTTCTGCAAATTGTCAGTACTAAAAATCAGTCTATTGATGAACCAATTGATGGTGAAGAGTGCCTGGGATCCAGTCATTTTACCAGTGCTGCCTTGGGGACCAAGCCTTTAACCCAAGAACCTTCAGGGGATAGTTCAGATAAAGAATGTAACAACCATGTTTATGATTTAAGAGAAATTTTTAGTATAACCAAAAAATTGTAGTTTTACTTATAAATTCCTTTGTCTCGGGTGATATTATTTAATGATGTATAAACTCTATATTTTCTTAATGAAGATCTTTGTTACTCTTAATTTTGAAGAATTCATCCAGTTCAAACTTGGAGCTAACACCTGTCAAGAACCAGAGTTGCAAATATAAGAAATGGCCTCATTCTAGATGCCAGTCTAGCCTAAAAGAGATACTGACGTGATCAGACAAATGTGCACTCCAGAGATACTGTGGGGCTGTAAAAGGGAACAGCTGGCTTTACTTGGGGGATTCTAAGAGAATATAAAGTTTGCACTGGACCTTAGAGAATGAGTATACAGAGACTGAGAAGAGCTGTCAGTTGCAGGGAACAACATTGAAAGCATAAAAAGTTGTAATGCATGTTAGGAAATGGCAGACACTATGGTCAAGGCTTGGGCCAAGAATTGTTGCATAATTCTGGCGGGCAGTGTCTAAAAGTTCCAGAGGCTTTGTTTTATCTAGAAAGATTTTAGATTTTTATTTTACAGACATCAGGGGGCAAGAAATGGTTGTTTTTGTTTGTTTTCTAGAAGTTCACAAAATACCTTAATTTTTATACAGTTTAGTTACTGAAACTTGCTTATGGAAACAATTTTTACCTATATTATGTCATTCATATCAATATTAAAATTTGCACATAAATGAAAAATGAGAGGAATGCTTACTAATAATGTCTCACCAGTTTCTTTTTCATTTGAAATAAGGTAATTAGATACTTTTTTGTTTATTAATGAAATGTTTTGCATTTTAGTGTATTACTACAATAGAGTTAATTTGCTAGAATGACCTTGATCATTATTATTTGATGACTCTAGATAACACATTCATAGCATCTTGAGTAGGCTACCCAGCTAGGTTTCTCTTGCCTCTATAAAATGAAACCAGCTGCAGTCTGGTGGTGGGGTTGTGTCCAGATATGTTTGCGAAATCCTCAGCAGTTTCTCACCTACTGCCAAAAGGAAGTTTTACAAGTAAGAAGTTAGTGTGCTAAGAATAACTTCTGATTTTCACTGCAAGCCAACACACAGACCAGCATGGTGTGCTTCTTTCTTAACCTGCGTTGGAGTGTGCTGGCGAATGTTTCTGCAACTGCTGTTTCCTGAGTGTTTTCCTTGAATCTCTTTGTGAGCCTTGGGCTTTGATAAGAGCTCTAATATATAAGATAGGGAATTCAGGGCTGGAGAGGTGGCTCAGAATTGGGAGCAGATAATGTTTTTTCAGAGGACTTGAGTTTTCTTCCCAGCACCCATATATGCTGTACCTCCAGCTCCAAGAGATCAAACACCCTAACATAGAGTACTAGTCCCTATTAACTCTGTTTCCCACTTCTTTGTGAGTGATTCCTGTGGCACCCCTCAGGAATGTTTTTAGTTGGGGATGATATCCTAAGGATATCTCAGAAAACTTTACAACTTAGAGAAGTTCTCTCCTATTCAGCCTCCCATCTCAGCAGATCCTAGCTAGCTGTCTCCAATCCCATTGCTTTCCTTAGGTTTTGCTGTCTACCTCATATATCTTTTAAGTGGAATCACATAGTATGTGACACTTTATTTTTTTATTTTATTTTATTTTTTTGGTTTTTCGAGACAGAGTTTCTCTGTAGCTTTGGAGCTTGCCCTGGAACTAGCTTTTGAAGACCAGGCTGGCCTCGAACTCACAGAGATCCGCCTGCCTCTGCCTCCCGAGTGCTGGGATTAAAGGCTTTTGCCACCACTGCCTGGCACAGTGTGACACTTTAGAGATTGATACGTTGTTACTTGTCTTATGGGGTTTTGTTTTTGTTCCTTAATGCTACAATTTGTTTATATATTTACCAGCTAATAGACATTGGGGTTATTTCTCTGTTGTTGCAGTTGTTTTGTTTTGTTTTTTGAGACAGGGTCTCACTTTATAGCCTTTGCTGACTTGGAACTTACTATGTAGACCATGATGGCCTTAAATTTACAGAGATCAGCCTACCTTGCCTCCCTGAATGCTGGGATTACAGGCATGCACCACCATGCCAGCCAGGCTGTTACTACAATTTTGATGATTCTGAATAAAATTTCCACATTGTGATCTAGGGGGTAGGAGAATGAGGTTGACGAGGATATACTTTTTGTATGGAAAGTTTCTATTTAACTTTGTAAGAAACTGCCAAACCCATTTGAAATGCATGTACCATGTTCCTACTCAAGGAAGTACAAGAACCCCAGGAACTCGGCATACTTTTGCTCCTTGGCAACATCAGGGCCTTGTTTGTTTTGTTAAGTCCGTATTTTAGTTCTTAGTATGAAGTAATGTGATTTTGATTTTTATCACTCTAATGACGAATGACACAGTGTAATTTTGCCTGAGCTTGATTTGGTTTCTTAGTAAACCTAATCTTGCATACTTTGTGCAGGCAATGAGCTTGATAAGACTAAGAGAGAAGAGAACAAGAGACTATTATTCTCAAGAGTCAATGTGACAGTTTGATGACACTAGTGTAATTTCCTGGGCTCTTTGAGAAAGGAGTTTGCATAGTACCTGTTCTTTTAATGGCTAGAGAATCAGAAACAAAAAGGTTAGTAGTTTAACTTCATCTGAGTCCTTTTCTGTTTGTTTTGTTTTGTAGAGATAGAGTCTCTCTACATAGCTTTGGTTGTCTTGGTACTCTCTCTATAGACCTGGCTGGCCTGGAACTCACAGAAATCCTCCTATCTCTGCCTCCCAAGTGCTGGGATTAAAAGTATGCCCCACCATGCCCCACTGGGTCTTTTTCAACTGTCTCATGAGGGAGTATGATCACATAAGCTAGAAAGGTTGTTTTTCTTTCTTTCTTTCTTTTCTTTTTTTTTTTTTTTTTTTGGTTTTTCGAGACAGGGTTTCTCTGTAGCTTTGGAGCCTGTCCTGGAACTAGCTCTTGTAGACCAGGCTGGCCTCGAACTCACAGAGATCCAACTGCCTCTGCCTCCCAAGTGCTGGGGTTAAAGGCATGCGCCACCACCACCTGGCTAGAAAGGTTGTTTCTAATTCAGTTACATGTCTATACAAATTTTGCTTATCAGATTGATTTTTTTAGCCCTCGTGAGAAGTTTATGCAAATGAAAACAAAAGACCTTTTCATTTTTTTAATGTGATAAAATTCCTACTTTCTCTTTCTGAATAATCCTTTGCATTTTGAGATAGTATAGATGGTATTATAGTCAAGGATTAGGTGTTTCTTAAACCTGTTCTGAGGAGGTAGTTCCATAATGATCTATTTGGCTCTCATGGCATTATGATGCACTGTCATGTAGATGGGTTTATCTTTGGGCTGCCATCTCACAAAAAATGACACAGAGACTTCTTATTTATGAAAGCTTGGCCTTACTTTAGGCTTGTTCCTAACTAATTCTTATAACTTAAATTTTAACCCATATTTTTTTAATCTACGGTGTTCTTGTTGTTTGGGTGCTTTTGTTTTGCTTGTTTGTTTTTAATGTGGCTAGGTTACCTTTACTCTCTATTCTGCTTCCTGTTTGGCCGGTGACTCCACCTTTCTTCCTCCCAGAGCTCTCTCTGTCCAAAGTCCTACCTATACTTCCTGTCTAGCTATTAGTCATTTAGCTTTTTATTAAAACAGTCACAATGACACATCTTCACACAGTGTAAAGGAATATTCTACAACATTATTAGAATCTAGACAGCTATCAAGAAGTTCATTTCTGATACCTTGACCTTGAAGACCCTGAGCCAGAGCTGGGTAGAATTGTGTAGGGATTACCCAAACAAAAGCAATAATCACCCCAAGGACTCCAGCCAGGTGCTCTGACTTCAGCAAGGTGCTCTCATGCCAAAGGCCAGTCATAGGGATGGACAGCTTTTCATTTTAAAAACCTTAACATTTCTGAAATGGAATACCTTCATAATCAGAGCATTCTAAGACTCTTGTAGTAAAGTTATCATCCATGCTTTTTTAAAGTAAAATGCCTGGTGGGCTGGGGTGTACCTTATAGTGCTTGCCTCTGAGTTCAATCCCTACCACCACAAAATAGTAAGTATGGTATAATAGACAGTAGGTAGGTAAGCAGCCTTTAGAACACAGAACATTGAGAACCTGTGGACAAGTCAGTTGTATCACAAGCTGGGTCACTCTTGTCAGTAACAGCCAACTCACAGAGGTGCCTAAGCTGAAGTCAGAAGCACAGATGACAGGAATGGTAAAGGACTTAGTATTTTACCTCTTGAAAATAATGTTAGTTGCTAAGTTTGATATTTGTGCGTTTTTAGTAGATAACAGTGACCAACACTAGAACTATTTAGCAGGCAGCAATGGGAAGACCATGAGCAGAGGAGAAATGATGTTTGTTGTAGTTTTCATGCAGCAGACAGGTTGACCTTAGAAGTCATCAGAGGGCCTCTTACTCCTTTATTATTATAAAATAACATACCTGGTCTGCTGACCCAAACATCCACCACCTTTGAATATTATTTATGTTGTGTGTATTGGTAGGTTGGATTTTAGTTGTCAGATATGCCATCATAGTTACATAGTTTGCATACTAGTTGTGCTGGCTAGTTTTATGTCAACTTGACACAAGGTATAGTCACCAGCGAGGAGGGAGTCTCAATTGAGAAAATTTCTCCTTAAGAGTGGGTTGTAAGCATTTTTTTAATTAGTGATTGATGGTCCATTTTAAGTGGTGCCATCCCTGGGCTGGTGGTTCTGGGTTCTATCAGAAAATAGACTCAGCAAGCCATGAGGAGCAAATCAGTAAGCAGCACTCCTCCATGGCCTCTGGATCAGCTCCTGCCTCCAAATTCCTACTCAACTTGAGTTTGTCTCAATTTGGGTTTTTACTGCTGTGAGGAGACACCATGACCATGGCAACTCTTATTAAAGCAAACATTTAATTGAGGTGGCTTGCTTACAATTTCAGAGATTCAGTCCATCTTGGCAAGGAGATTGGTGCTATGCAGACAGACATGGTGCTGGAGCTGATACCTTGACTGGAGTCTTATACCTTGACTCTGAGGCAACAAAAAGTCAACTGACTGTCACACCCAGTGAAGCTTGAGAAAAGAGACCTCAAAGCCAGCCCCCACAGTGACCAGGTCATACCTAATGGTGCCACTTTCTTTGGGGACCATTTTCTTTCAAACCACCATAGTCCTGTCCTGACTTCCTTCAGTGATGAGCAATGATATGGAAGCATGAATCAAATGCCCTCTTTCCTACCTAAGTTGCTTTGGTCATGTTGTTTCACTGCAGCAATAGAAACACTAATCACTAGTCTTTAAAGTTCTGAAACTTTCCTACAAGTTGAATAATTCATTGAAGCAACTGAAAATAAGCTACATGATTAACATGAGTTCTGGAAGTTTATGTCAAATATTTTCAAAGACAATGGAATGTAGTTGTTTGAGGGATAAAAAGACTAGTACAAAAAACAGGTATAAAAGTATTTATAAGCATACTTTATCCAAGTCAGCCTGTATTTTATTACTTGAGTGTTTTTATGAATATAATTTGGAAATATATGCCATATATTGACATAATTTATAACATGTTTATTAGTTTAAAATGAGAAAATCTACCATGGTGCATTGAACAAAAAAACTAATGAAACTTTATTTATCACAGACTTTACTCACAATTTCCTTACACTTTATAAATTTTAGAATAGGCACAGAGTGAGTTTTATTTGTTTTTAAGAAAATTCTATATATGAGGATTTGTATTTAGAAAGCAAATTAAAGCAGGGGAATGGTTACCATTAAACTTTACCAAAATAGTAAAAGTCTTTACTACACTATTTTTTTCAAAATTGGTTTTAAAAATTTCTAATCCTTTTTTTTTTTTTGAGACAGGGTTTTTCTGAGTAGCCCTTACTGTCCTGAAACTCTATGTAGATCAGGCTGTCCTCGAACTCAAGAGTTCTGCCTGTCTGCCTCCCAAGTGCTGGGGTTAAGAACGTGTGCCACCCTACCTGGCTGTTGAAAGTAAATTTTTCTAAAGGGTTCTTAAGGAATAGTAGGCCAATAATAACTGCTCTATAATTCTTACTGCTGATCATCACATCAGTATTTTAATATAATTTGGATATGGCACGTTTGCTTAAATTTTCAGAATATATTAACAGATATTTTCCTACTCGTTTGTTTGCCATTTTATATCATATGTAATCTTTTTAATGTTAACTTTTAAATTAAGTGAATCATTTGCTAATGTTTGAATTATCCAGATTTGTCTGTAAGAACAAGGGGTTCTTATGTTCTCTTGATATATCTTGAATACTTCTTTAAGTACTTAGTTGTTTTTTTTTTAAGATTTGTTTATTATGTATACAACATTCCTTCCATGTATGCCTGCATGCCAGAAGAGGGCACCAGATCTCATTATAGATGGCTGTGAGCTACCATGTGGTTGCTGGGAATTGAACTCAGGACCTCTGGAAGAGCAGTCAGTGCTCTTAACCTCTGAGCCATCTCTCCAGCCTGAGTACTTAGTTTTTTGTACTTTCTCAGACTTTTCTACCAAGACTTCTGGATCCTAGAAACTTTAACCAAAGATACTGATGTACCTGCTGCTAGAAATATGCCATTGCTTCTAAGTTCTCAGTGGGAACAGCTAAATAAATATATGCATGTGAGCATTTGTAAGAGTGGAATGTGTCTTTTATATCACCAAGATTTCATAATAAACAGATGGCTATATTTTTAACATCTTTTGAAAGATTTGTTTATTTGTATGTATGTGTGTGGGCCTACACATGCCATTGTATTCACATGGAAATCAGGATAACTTGTGTTTTCCTTATACCATGTGGATTTCAGGGAACAAGGCTTGGCAACAAGCACCTTTACCCACTAAGCCATCTCACTGATGGGCACTTAGGCTTCTTCCACTTTTGGGTTGTTATTAATATACAGTTATGAACATAAGTGTACAAATATCTACTGGTTAGCTCTCTTCAGTTTTTGTTGTTGCTGTACCTAGAATTGGAATTTCCAGATTTATAAACAGGTTTATTGTTTTACTGTATATTTGTTGTTATGTAAGCTAACCCATTTACTGTAGGATAGGTATGTCTGTGGCCTTTCATTTCCTCAGTATTTTGATAGCAGACTTGACTATGACAGCACAAGTGGTTCAGATCTAGGCATGGCCAGGCATTGTTTTCATGTGGGGACCATAGTACCAGATACCAGAGGCCCCTGTGTTCACCTTGGTCTTGTCATAGAAGAAGCAATTGTTCTTGAGTGTTGGTATATTGCAGTTTTCTTACCATTTTACAAAGGATGGCACCACAGTAGGCCCTGGATTTATTGATGATCCTGATGTTCTTAGTGCTTTCAGCTACGTCACCATGACCTAGGCTAAGTGTAGACAGAAGTTTCTGTCCTCATTCCCACAGCCATTCAGTTCCAAATAAACACTCAGAGATATTAATTATAAACCGTTTGACCTATTGCTCAGGCTTATTACTAACTAGCTCTTATGCCTTAAATTCACCCATAATTCTTATCTGTGTTTAGCCATGTGACTTGGAACCTTTTCTCAGTAAGGCATTCTCGTCTTGCTTCCTCTACATCTGACTGGTGACTGAGTCTCTGACTTTCCTTTTTCCAGAATTCTCTTAGTCTGGTTGCCCTGCCTATACTTCCTGCCTGGCTACTGGCCAACCAACATTTTATTAAACTAATATGAGTGACAAATCTTTACAGTGTACCAGAGCATTATCCCACAGCAGCTAAGCCCACAGAGTCTATAGGCAGTTTCATCAACTATAGGATGTTAAATTTTTGGAAAACTTACTGTAAACTTCAGTTGTTGATCAAGTGCCTTGATACTGCTGGGTGATGATTAAGTTCAGCCCTTACCTGGCTGACACCTGCCTAGAAGGGAAAGATGGGCATACTTGGTTCCTTCCCATGTGGCTTCTGCAGTACAGAAGTGAAGAGGGTGCTCCAGTCTGCCCACACTGTCTTTTTGAACACCTCCCTGATTAGGGGCTGGGGACTCCTTAATATAGCCAAGTGAGTGTCCCTCTTGGCAGTTGGTGGGGGTGGGGCAGGGGCAGTTTTGTTCTTGGGTGATTGGCTGTAATAGTGTGGTCATTAAAATTTTCCTATTTAGTGAGATTGCTCCTTTCCAGATCTTTTCTGAGGTTTTAGTCTGTACTCACACCAGATGACTGGGCCACAATCCTAAGGATTGTACTACTATTGTACCACCCCTCTGCTTCTTCTCTGCCTTTCTCCCCCCTTCCCTCTTTCCTTCCTTCTTTCCTTCTCTCTTTCCTTTTTTTTTTTGTTTGTAGAATTTTTACTTATTTGATTTGAAAGTATTAAATATTTTAAAGATTGGAGTATTGTATGTAGCTTGAATACTGTTACAGTAATCTTTAGTCACTAAATAAATGTTGGTGTTTTGTTTGTTTTAACTTTAAGAGGCTTCTCTTCCTTCTGAGCATTTTCTTTTAATAGACTGAAGTATATCTAGGAGTCTTAGAAGCTGGGGTTTATCATAAACCTTCTCCATTAGGGTATCCTTGGTTCCTTCCTGCATTTTCTTATATACCACTTTCAAATTGCTTGTGGTATGTGTGTTGATGTATGTAAATATTACATGATCTTGCTTGTGTTAGCTTTTTTTTTGTTTTTTTTTTGCTTCTTGCATGTATTTCATATAGACAAATTGTTCTTTTTGTTTGTTATACTAAAAATACATGTTTCTACACATTTTCCTAGATGATTTTCATGGGTTCTGATGCTTAGCAAATTGCTTTTGATTACTTTTTTATCTCATGGGTGAATTAAGAATGAGAGGATAGTACTTTAATTTTTTTACTTTATATATGTTAGTTAAATTTGCCAAATTTTTCTCTTTTAAGATTTAAATTATATAAATATGTACATATACAATGCCAAAAATAATATAGCTTGGTTTGTATTTTGATGGTACCTACTCTTAATTAGTTCACATCAAATCACATTTGGGATGTTTGCAGCTTTGTGCTATTTTAAGCAGTGGTAATTGCACATTTCTACATATATCTACTGTAACTCAAACAGGAACTTCTCCAGGAGATAATCAGCAGATAGGTGGGTAGGTGGGTGGGTAGGTGGGTGGATGAATCCATAGGCAGGCAAGCAGGAAGGCAGATGAATATTTTTTAAATGGTGAGAGTGTTAGGTTGTACGATAAGCATTTTTTGTTTCCAAGGTAATGTAATGTCAGAGTTTCCTGAAGGTGGTATCAGTTTACATTCACACTAAGAATGAGAAATCTTGAAATGTGGTATTTTGAGTGTCTTTTTGTTGATTAATATTTTTACACATTTTAGCATTTCTTTGTGAGCTGTCCTTTTCCAAGGACACCTCTGCTGGGTACTTGCTGGTTATGGCTCAGGAAGTAGGCTTTTTAGTTGTATGTTTTGTGAATATGGTTTCCCAAGTCGTCTTAACTTTTTCCCTTTCTGTTTTGTTAATTCTACACGTCTTCAATTTTAACTAACTTAATGTTCATTTTTGAACTTTTTAACATACTTAATTCTTCCAAGCTTAAGATTTTAAAGATATTTTGTAAAATTTCTAAAGTATTTATAACTTTAGTGTTGTTATTTAGGTCTTTAATGTACCTGAAATGGGTTTATTTTCATGTAGGACATAAGATACTCTTTAAATTTTGATGTATTTTCCCCTTCAATGAATGGCTATTTATACTAGAGCCATTTACTAAACGGCCCTAGTTGGCCTGAAACTATGTAGACCAGACTGGCCTAGATCCACCTGCCTTCGCTTCCTCTGTGTGCTGGGATTAAAGGCACCACAACACCTGATTAAAAAGTTTATCTTTTACCCAACCAAATTCCTAGGTAGATTTGGTTCTAGAGAGTCTATATTTTAGCTCTTATATTTAGGTCTTTCATCTATTGAGTTAATTTAAAGTTTAAAAAGTGGCCGGGCGGTGGTGGCGCACACCTTTAATCCCAGCACTCGGGAGGCAGAGGCAGGCGGATCTCTGTGAGTTCGAGACCAGCCTGGTCTACAAGAGCTAGTTCCAGGACAGGCTCCAAAGCCACAGAGAAACCCTGTCTCGAAAAACCAAAAAAAAAAAAAAAAAAAATTAAAAAGTGTTTTTGTTTGTTTGTTTGAGACAGTGTTGTTTTATGTAGTCCAAGCTGGCCTGGAACTCATTCTGTAAATTAGACTGGCTTTGGACTTGCTGCCATGTGCATCAGTTAATTTTTATAGTTATTTGATTTTTTTTTATTTCATTCCTTATAAAGAGCTTTCTGGCCAAGGTTAAGCAGTAACTAACAATTTTAATGAATCTTAAGTTTTTTGTTTTTGTTTTTGGTTAAGTGGGGTGGGGGAAATGTCCTGTCTTTTATGTCTTGACTCAAAGTAGATTATTTTTGGAAATGAAGGCAATAGGGGAGGTCTTCACTGCTGATCAGGTGGCTACAGGAACTGGAGATGTTTGAGGGGGAAAAAGATGAGGGATAGCAAGATTATAATGGTAAAATGGCGAGAGGTAAGCTGTTCTGATTATCTTCAGCTGTGTAACCATGATGTGGGATGTCCTTCTGTGTATGTGCTGCTTTTATTGGTTAATAAGTAAAGCTGCTTTGGCCTACGGCAGGGCAGAAATATAGCCAGGCTGGAAAAGATATATAGAGCGAGTAGGCAGAGTCAGAGAGGCACCATGTAGCCGCTCAAGAAACAAGAGGTAACAAACCATGAGCCTTGTGGTAAAATATAAATTAATAGAAATGGATTAATTTAAAATTTAAGAGTTAGTTAATAAGAAGCCTGAGCTATTGGCCAAACAGTGTTGTAATTTGGGCCTGGGCGGCTGGGAAACGAAGAAGCAGTCTCCCTTACATAAGTACTGTTCCCAAACTACTTCTTCCTCATAGAGTAGCAGCCTAGGCAAGACAGGTGGTACTAACTTAGTTTTCTGCTTATGGTATCAACCAGGCAGGGGTAGGGCTGGAAGCATCTGAAGGAGTTCTTGGACTCTGTGCTGTTGATGCTAGTTGTCAGCTGGGATCTCACTGCGACATCTTTATATATGGCCTTTCCTTTTGACCGCTTAGCTTTCTTCTAGCCTAAAAGATGTATTATAAGAGCGTGGATCTGAGAGCAAGCTAGGAGTCTAAAGTCCTTTCTAACCCAACCTTGGAAGTCATGTTGTATAGCATGGGAGTCATTGAGACCCACTTCCAGAGGACGTGACATTAGATTCCTAATTTTACTAAGAGTCATGTCAAATAATTGGGTGCACATGTTTTGAAACTGCCACAGTGAAACTTGAGCCAAAGAGGTACAGCTATCAAGGGAAAAACAGTCTGGGTACCATGGTCAGAAATGCTAATAAGACTCTGAGAGTGGCAGGTACCTGACTGCTCAGGTTTGTTAATGTCCTGCTTCTCACTGTACAATGAATCCTCCGTGGGATAAGAGCTTTGTTCACTGTTACATTCTAGGCAGCTAAAGCAGTGTTAACAACTGATTGCAGGTCAGTATTATTTTGTGAACAATGTAGTCAACATTCTGTACCAACCTGTACTTTTAAAACTAATTGTTCTGTCACAGAAAAGTGAGTATTAAAGGACAAGAAGCAGAGATCAAAGTGTATGAAACAGAATGATTGTTTTGGATAGAAACTGAGTCACTGTAACATGGAAAAGGTTTTGGTGTGGCATATATTGAATTGCTAATGATTGCTATCTTAGAATTGTTTTTTAACTTTTTCTCCTGTAGCCCAGGCTGTCCTTGAACACATTATGTAGCTGAGGAGACCATGACCTCCTGATCCTCCTGCTTCATCCCCAACCCTGGAGTCACTGTTTGAAAACTGATTACTGCTATTAGAATTTTATTTCTATTGTAAAGACAAAATGGCCTTTAATTCAGTATGTTCTCCTTATTAAGCAAAGGAGTGGCAAGAGGTGTATAGAAAAAGCATTGTAGACTCAGGGTTTAAAGAAAATGCTTCTTGATTATTGGTAATTCTCATTTCCTTTTGCATACAAGTGTGTTTATTTTCTTAGTCGTTAAAAAAAATAGGACCTATAGTAATAAGCTTATCTTAAAGGTGAATCTTGTTAAAATGTGCCAGTTTTCATGTGAGCCTTACTATCACTGTACCATAGGTTTTCATTATGCATAGAAAACTGATACACAACATTACAATAGCAATATAAATTACGAATGAATCCCAGATGGTGTATAATATTGTAATTATATATAGTTTATCACAGAATGTCTTTTGCTTTCATTTCACTTATGCCTTATTTTTTTTAAATAATTCATTTTGTTCTTATATGCCATAGGATGTATTTTGGAGATGCAGACAAAATATCTTTGATGAAATGAAGAAGAAATTTTTACAGGTAGCCTGCTGGTGTCACTGCTTTAGTATGGTAGTCAGCAGAGTAATAACAGCATGCATGTGTTTTTGTTTAATAACGAAGCATGTTTTCTGCTTGTTTGGCTATTTTATTCTTATTCAATTTTAGTAGCACAGAAGTCATCTTAAATGAATTTTACTTCTGGTTTGTCCTTTGTATCAAGTGACTAAGGAGGAAGAACTAAAAGACTTAGTTGGCAGAGCCCTTTGTTACACATTTGGGTGTAGTTTTGCTTGTTGTTACAGATATACTTATCTTCTGCACTATTAATAAATAATAGAAAATAAATATGTACACTATTAGTAGTACTGGGGATTGAATAACTTAATAACTTACATAGTTACTGCCTGGAAATTTTGATAAGATTTATTAATTTATTTATTTGAGAGGGGAGTGCTAGCTACTCCTATATGTGAAGGTCAAAGGACAACCTGTCAGGGAAGTCTAATCTCTGCTTCCACCATGTGGATTCCAGAATTTAGTTCAGGTCTTCTGCTTGACAGCAAGTGTCTTTAGACTGAGCTATCTTGCAGGCCCTCTATCTAGAAATCTTATTGAAGAAATGGATACAAATGTTAGCTTCTTGAGCACTTGTGTTCCTAATAAGCCCAGAGTTTGCTGTGCATGCCACTCTAACCTTTCGTTCATACTTCACTTTCCTTGGATTCCTCCAGATCTGTTTTCCCCCTTGAGTTTCTTCTTAGTGTTTTCCATGTGTCCCAAGTGATTGCCGCTTAGAAAAAGTTGATACAGATAACTTGAGTAGGTTAGAGCTTTGGATAGAGTATAAAGAGAATCTTAAAACTAATCTTTTTAATGTAATTTAGGATTTTCATCAATTAGCAGACTAAGTATCATTACTTAAAATTGAACTGTCTAAACAGGGCTGCGAAATTATATAAACTTCAGTTAGTAAAAATATTTATACTCAATTCTCTTTTTATCATCTGTAGCAGTGTAGTAATTATGGACACTGAATAGCCACTGCAAAAACCCAAGAATGCATTTCTTATCTCATAGCTGTTATGATAAAAGTAAAATGCTGTGGATCCCCGAGGGGCACAGCGGCAGAAACACTGCAGGTCCCCGAGTGGAGGCAGTGGGCAGCAGACCATAAGACCATGGAGGGTACAAAGGCAGCTAGTCCCAGGCAGGGAGCCTCCGAGTGGTGAGCCATAAAGGGCATGAGGCCCAGGCTAGGAACTGCATGGCAGGTGAGAGACTAAGAGCAGCAAGTCCCACAAGAAGCTGCAGCCACAGCGGGTGAGAGACAGAAGATAGGTACGCTATGCAGAGTGAGGTTGGATATTTATTTAGTGGGTTATGGAGGGGAAAGAGAAGGGGGAAGAGCAGAGAGAAAGAGAACCAGAACGGGGTGGAGGGAGAGAAGTGGAGAGAAGGGAGTGAGGCAGAAGCTGCCTCTTCAAGAGAGGGGCGGAAAAGGAAGGAGCTCTTAGAAGCTGAAGGAAGATCTGCTGAACGGGGGGGGGGGGGGGGGGGGGCTTGTCTCTTAAAAGGGACAGAGCAGACCATTCCATTCCTATCTCTTTTTTTATAATAAAAAGGCGGGAGGTTAGGAATAACAGGTTAAAGGAATTGGGGCGGCAAATTTTCAAGACTGCTTCCTGCTTACTTGGTGGGGGGAACCTGAGAAGGCTGGATGCTAGTCACCTTCTGGTAGCTGGTATCTTTGATCCTGCCCAGTGTTTGTGGTATAGAACTGTCTGGTGTCTCTTACACCAGTTTAAAGTATTGAAAGAACAGAGGACAAAGACCTGTTTAAGGTGGATCCTTTAATTCGGCTCCCTGGAACTCATAAGAATTCTTTGGGTTTGTGAAAACATAAGTTTTAGACAGTAGCAACAAAACCTCAGCTGTCAAACTGCATCAGAGATCTTTGAGAAGGATAAAATTTTACTTGAGTTGTTGATTAAAAAATGACAGAGAACTTTACTTGGTTGGTACCTAGAGCTACTCCTCAGGGTCCTCCATGGTCACTGAAGGTTGTATTTGCTTTTTGCTGTTTAGCACAGGGGCTGCCAGGCTCCAGAAGGTCCTGTGGGCTAAGAAATCTGTAGGAAGACAAGCCTACCTTGACCTGAGCAGCTAGGCTGTCGATTCCTGTGATTCTGGAGATCTTCAGTTTACTTGAAAGGCAGTTTTGCCCTGTTGTCAGCACTTGTTAGTTGAAACAAATTGCTGATGGACATTGTTATTTGTCTTTTGTCTTTTTTGGAGGAAATAGAGTGCTGCTGCTAGGAGCCAACCTGTCTCTTTTTGTTATGAAAAGTTCATTAATAATTAAATATTTAAATGCTATATTTCCCAGATCTCTGAGCAGTTGAGGGCTGTTTATCAGGTATAACTACAGTATAGAATCTACTTGGAGAGCTGGGTCCGAGCTTGACTGTACTGACTTTCAACTTAACAAGTAAGAGTTATACTCTCAAAAAGACAGAAAGAAGAATAAACTGCTTGCAATAGAAGGTTAATGGCAGAACTGACAATAGTAGAGAACAGCTTAATATATTTTAAATCAGGGTTGGATTAAATATACCGTATTTTTGTAAGAAACATAAAAGTACATACCAGCTTAAAACATGAGACTGCTTTGTAGTTTGAAATGAGATACAATGAACAATTATAACATTTAACAGTAAACATAGGGGTATTTAAGTTACATGTGTGCACATACACACAGAATGAGCAGGAATTGGGCAAAGTGATGCTCTTGGTGGGCCCTACCAAAGGCATGCCACTGCGCAAAACATACAGGTAACAGATTCAACGCCAGGGAACCAGGCAGGGAATACCTCAGTAAAGATGGCGGCGGAACTTGGTCATCTGACCTGGTTCTCAGTTAAGATGGTGGTAAGGTCACCTGAGCTCAATCAAAATGGCAGTGGTCACATGTTTTGTGGAGACCTAGAGGTGTGGTCCGCCCTGTTCCTGAGCCACCATGTCACAAGCCGTGACGGGGAACAAAGGCTGGAATTGAAAACAGCTGCCTCGTGGATCCAACCAATCTTGTAGGTAGCAGTGGCAGGGACAGTTTGAGGAAAAGCAGAGCCGGCAGGACACCAGCAGAGCATAGTTTGAGGGTTTATACCATAGCTGAAAACTTGAAAACTCAGGAAAAACATCACAGGTCCTATAGAAGAGTATCCTCTCTCTATAGGCAGGGTGTGAAACAACAGCGAATACCACAGGGCTTGTAGAAGAGCGTCCTCTCTCTACAGACAGGGTGTTAAAGCCTGACTGGCTCCATTCTGGGTGACTCGGAAGCCACAGAGAGTTAGAGGCTGCTCTGAGCAGTTCTCGTGGTGGGGACCACTTATGAGTGGTCCAAAAGAAAAGAAAAAGAAAGGAGAA
The DNA here is from genome assembly GCA_004026605.1 of Ondatra zibethicus. NCBI lineage: Eukaryota > Metazoa > Chordata > Mammalia > Rodentia > Cricetidae > Ondatra > Ondatra zibethicus. Next base: position 137,010 of record PVIU01001942.1, on the reverse strand, counting down.
GGAAAAAATCTGAGGGACCCTCGGCCCCCATACTGAATGCACTGCACTATATGTACAGTACTAGTGTGGGAGGACCAACTCCAGGTTGTCCAGTCACGTTCTTAGCCATGGAAAGCAGCCACAAAGGGCTCAGCTGTAGCCGTGAAGGCTGTGGTTGGGGCTGGAAGGGTAAAACTCACCACTGAAGCTGCTGGTGTGCGTAGAGGTTGGCGTTCAGGTTGGCGTTCAGGCAGATGGAACACGTGGTTGTTGTGGAAAAAAAATACCTGATTCCAGATCCCGACCCTGGAAGAGGGGCGGGAGAGCCTCCCAAGTCTCAGGCACCAATGTTATAGTTTAAGTAAAAACGGGGGCTGTTCCCCTCCCCGAGTGGCAGCAGTGGTTCCCAAGACCACAGTGGACTATGAAGGTAGCCAGTCTCAGGCAGGGAGACCCCAAGTGGCCCACAGGCCATGAAGGCCAGCGGATCCCAGGCAGGAAGCTGCATGGCAGATCAGAGACCTTGGCGGGGCAGCCAGTCCCACGAGAAGAGATATGGATAGGCATGCCATGCAGAGTAAGTGGGTATTTATTTAGTCGGTTATAGAGGGGAAGAGGAGAAGAGCAGAGAGAAAAACGGGGGGGAGGGGAAATGTGGGGAGAAGGGAGAGGGGCAGAAGCTGCCTCTTAGAGAGACAGAGACAGAAAAGGAAAGTGCTCCAACTGGAAGCCTAAGGAAGATCCGCCTGCTTCAGTGGATAGGGGAGGGAGTGGGCGGGGCTTGTCTCTTAAAGGGACAGGACAGACCATTTCAATAGCAGCTTCTGCACCCAGAAATAGAGAAATGGACTGTGCATGCCAGCCTGAAGAGAAAATGAGTTGACTATTGAACTGGAAGTAAAGAAGACACTTCACAGTGTTTTAGTCCTTTAACTATTTTCTCCCAAAAAAATAAAATGTTGATAACTTTAAATTTTGCTATTTTCTGCATCTTATGACTAAACACATGCCATCAACTATGTACTTTACTTTGTGTTTTTAAATACAAAATGTCTAAGAACTGTTTTGTTGATTGGCTTTTGTGTTTTTTGAGGAACAGGGGATTGAATCTTGGACCTTAACCTCATACCTACTAGGCAAGTCTGCCTCTAAGCTATGTCCACATCCCCTTTTTAAATTTTTTTATTCTGAGTTAGTCTCACTGAGTTGCCCAACAGGTCTTGAACTTGGAATCTTCCCGCCTCAGCTTCTTGAGTTGCAAGTATTACAGAACAGTAGACCCTGGCCTAGCTTAGGAACTAGTTGTTGTTGTTTATAAAGACAAAAAGCACAGTGTTGATACCAGTAGCTTCAAAGTTTGATTGTTAAGAATGTCAAGAAAAAGAAACAAGGTGATTTGAGAGACTTAAACATTCAGTGTGTACATAGGATTGTCCATGTCAGCTATTTCTGTATTCTCCTAGTACCAGAGCTGTCTCTGGAAGAAAATACTGTTTCCTCTGCAGTTATCCTAACTACTTACTTTTTATACCAAGGTTCTATCCTCATTTTTACTTTTTGAGTGTTCCTTTCTAGCTGTGCTGGGAAATCAACTGTTTGTGCAGTAAATTTGGATATAAGCAACAGGCTTCCAATGCAGTTCTTAGGGTTACTGACAAGTGTGTGTGTAAAATAAGTAAATTTGATTGCGACTGTACTTTCCTTGTTCTTGGCTTGGCTTTCCATGTAGGAAACCGCCCTTTCGAAACCTCATCCTAAGTGCATTTACTTCCTAAATGGAAGCTTCTGTAGGCTTTTAGAACTTTGTAGCTACTTCTCACCTTGCATTCTTAGAACTCTTTGGACTGACTGTAATGGTTTGTCCTGTCTCTTTAAGAGACAAGCCACGCTCACTCCCTCCCCAATCCCCTGAGGCAGGCAGATCTTCCTTTTCCTTCCTACTTGCAGCCTGAGTCTCTTCCTTTTTCATCTCCCTCTCAAAGAGGCAGCTTCTGTCCCTCTCTCTCCCTCCCTCATCTCCCTTCTCTCTCTCCTCTCTCTCTAAAAACAGAAAAGAGGAAGAGAAAGTAGGAAAGAGAGAGAGAGAAAAGAAAGAAGGGACAGAAAGAGAGAGAGGGAGAAGGGAGAGACAGAAGCTGCCTCTTTGAGAGGGAGATGGAAAAGGAAGGGACTCAGGCTGCAGGCAGGAAGGAGATCTGCCTGGCTCAGCAGATGGGGGGAGTGGGGGAGCATGGCTTGTCTCTTAAAGAGACAGAACATATTACACTGACCATGTTTGCTCCCTCCCCTAAAGCATAGTCTATGCTCCGGTATGTTCTCACTCCCATGTCCGGGGCCAGCCTTGATAGAGGCCAGCCTTACCTCTCGCCAGGGTAAGGATGTGGGATTTAGAAATATAGTTAAAGAATATGAAGACTCAAATGAAAATAATAAAACAGAGAAACAATCAGGAGGGAATTCCAGTGAGTGCTTAAAATACCCCTGGCCCCAAAAGGTAGGAGTGAGACCTAAAAGTAGACTAGATACAGTTTGGTGCAAGTGGCAGGTAAAGAGAGAGCTGAAGCTGGAAGACTGTTAGCTTGGCTCTTGTTTCAGAAGCTTGGTAAGTGTAGGTGGCTCTTGTTGGGGTGGCCATTAGATGAAGAAGAGAAAGGAATTTATTCCAATCAAGCATCCAGTGTGTTCAGATGCAGTTGATGAAATGGAAGAAAAAAAATCAGTATTTTCAAGAGTTTGGGAAAAGGGTATAGGACATATTTTTGGTTTGGTTTGGTTTTCAAAAAGATATTTTTGCAATTACAGATGGAAGGAGAATTTATAATAGAAGGAAGGATAAGTTACAGTCCGATTTCCAGATTGATAATTGAAAAGATTTGGTAATTCATGTTTTAAACATCAAACTCGGTAATAAAAAAGTTATATGTATGTTTTGCCTGCATGTATGTCTCTGCACCACCTATGTTCCTGGTGCCCAGGAAGGCCCAGGTTCTCCTGGAGCTGAGTTACGAGTGTTTGTGAACTGCTTAACATGAATACTAGGAACCAAAGTCCTGTCCTGTAGGAGAGCAGCAAGCTCTACATTTGTAACCGCTGAACCATTGCTCCAGCCCTAAATTTTGTAACTTTTAACTTAAAGTTTTCATGGCTTCTTGGTTCTGTTACTCTATAACCTTAAAAGGTAAAACCAAATATCCACAAGAATAACTACTTTTACAAATTATGGTGCTTATATTTGACATGATCTCCTAGGGTATGTTTTTTACAGAGTAAAACAGTTCAGAGGATATACTGTTGTATGGGTTCTTTACAGTGATCATAAAATATTGTTGTTAATTATAGCTGTGTTTTCCTTTAAGAATAATAATTGAAAATAACTTTTTTTTTAAATTTCAGATAGAAAATGCTGCTGAAGAACCTAGAGTCTTATGTATAATACAAGATACTACTAACTCAAAGACAGTGAATGAACGGATCACTTTAAATTTACCAGCATCTACCCCAATCAGAAAGCTCTTTGAAGATGTGGCCAACAAAGTAGGCTACATAAATGGAACCTTTGATTTGGCGTGGGGAAATGGAGTCAATACTACTGATACGGTAAACTCTCAGACCTAATGCATCTGCTTAAGTTGCGCAGAATAATGTCATAGCTATGATTACTATGGTTGTTAGTGGTAATAAGTGAAAGCCTGGACAATGTTTATATAGTTATCAAAAATGTAGTCGCTGAGTACGACACAGTGACTGGTCCCTCCTCTCTTGTCGAGTCAGCAGTTGTCCTGAAGTTTGCATAATATCAGGTCATCAGTTTTGTATTCATAAAAAGTTGACTGTCATGCATATCAACAAAAGAAATTTTTCTGTATTTACTGAGATATTCATTTTAATAGTAAATTTATTAATAAGAGTACTTTTTATTTTGTGTGCCTATGTGTATCTCTGGGCATCTTTTTCTATGTACATATGTAGTATGTTAACATGTAAAACTCTTGATTTTAACTCTCAAGCTCAAAAGTGTTTCTAATATGTGCAGTCTCAGATGTGAACTTTTTTTTTATGTCTCAGACTCTGTCCTGTTAACTGCTTGCTTCCTTTGTGATGTTTCTACTTTTTTCTTTTTTTTAATATTTATTTATTATGTATACAATATTCTGTCTGTGTGTATGCCTGCAGGCCAGAAGAGGGCACCAGACCCCATTACAGATGGTTATGAGCCACCATGTGGTTGCTGGGAATTGAACTCAGGACCTTTGGAAGAGCAGGCAATGCTCTTAACCTCTGAGCCATCTATGTTTCTACTTCTTTATTTGTTGCATTGCTTCATTTCTTTTATATTGTGGCATCTCTTCAAAGGCTGAGTGATTTTTGTTTTGCTCATTTTTTTTTATAATTTTGATAGGGCTTTTTTTATTTAAATATTTCTTATGGTTTATTTAACTTTATTTTATGTGCATTGGTGTGAGGGTGTCAGATCCCCTGGAACTGGATTTTCAGACAGTTGTGAGCTGCCATGTGGGTGCTGGGAATTGAACCCGGGTCCTCTGGAAGAGTAGTCAGGGCTCTTAACTGCTGAGCCATCTCTCCAGCCCCTCATCTTTATATTCAAGAAGCTCTACAGAGGCTGATTAAATTTGCAGTATTCAGTTTCCATTTTCTTATGGAAGGGATGGAGCCTCCTGATGTCAGCCCCATCTGACTGTGGGGTTGAGAGGTGACAGCATATCCCTGCATGGTTCTTATCTGCTCTGGTGACCGTAGTGCCCATACTTTGCTTTGACTGGGAGAGTTCCATTGCCCACTGCTTAGTCTGAAGAGGGAAAGGAGAGGCCAGACTGACAGAATGCCCTTTGCCATTTGTTCACCTCGGTTCCCTGGCCTCAGCTCTTGATCTTTGCCTAGTGTTTCTACCACCCTTATGTGTTTCCTTCTACAGTAGTCTCCTGTAGGCACTTTGAATTCTACACTTTAAGCTCTGGGTTTCCTCTAAGTTTGTTTTTCCATAAATCATAACTATTTTCTATCTATTTTTTAATTTCTCTGAATTTCTGGTATGTTCATGATACTCTTTTTCCTGTGTTGTTGCCAGGTTTTTCTTTAAAAATTTTTGTTGGCATTTCATGGAGTTTGGAGGATTATTTGGTAGACACATGATTAGGTCACCATCTGATCCAATCCTGTATTTATTTTTATTGCAGTAATAAATGAGTTACGTGCAAATTATTGAAGAAGTGTTAATTTCTGTCTTTAAACCCCATAACTTCTTGAGTCCTGACAGTAAAGTGGAAATAGATAGCATTTCCTAGTTCAATCTTCTCCTTAAAGGGTTATTTATCTTGGAATTCTTATATTAGTATATCAAACATTTTGTAGTTTTAGTTATATAAGCTTTTTAAAAAGTTTTTTTATGAAAATATTACATACATTTTAGAAAAAGAGCCAGTGTATATTGACAAGCTGTATTGAATTTGATGAGCATTATACATAACATCAGTCCCTTAGCCTTTTATTTGTTCGGGGTTTTAGGTTTCGGGGAGTGTGAGCCTCTGGGATGTCCACAGCATATGTACTATTAATTGGGTTTAGCAATTCAGTTCGTGATAGATGAGTTCATTAAAAACCTGACTGAAAAGAAATTTAGACAAGTTATTACTGAAAAAATACTATTTTCATGAAAATGTATGTGTGTTTGGTGTTTTATTATCAATTAATTTTTCTTATAGTCTAACACTTTTGTGCCCATAGGCACCACTGGATCACACCAGTGACAAGTCTCTTCTTGATGCTAATTTTGAACCGGGGAAGAAGAACTTTCTGCATTTGACAGATAAAGACGGTGAACAGCCTCAGATGTTGTTGGTAAGCTATTTAGAAAGACTTAAATGCCTCTAATTTTGTGCACCGGGAATGTAGTTTTCCAGAGGAAGAAGAGATGTACAGTTGTGTGATACTTGATTCCTTTTCCTTTTGTGTTGATTTGCTCTAGTTATATGTGAGGGTGCATCAGGGATCCAAAGCACTATTATGTTTAGTTTGTTGCCACACTGGCGCTGCTACTGTACAAGGCTAGGAGAGGCCCAGGTTAGAACACCATAAAGGCCTGTATTGCCATGACCTTTCCTTTGCTTCAGTATAAAACTCATCAGCTCTTTTGTTATTTAGTGGAAGACCATTTCCATTCCCACTCCCTGACACACCTCCAGCCCCGTCTTTTTTGGGTTGATTAATTTGTCAGTTAGATGCTTCCATTGATTTAGTATTCACCTCAGTTCAGACTTGTTTGAATAGGCATTCCTGTCCAATCTAGTAGCCTTATAGATTAGCTCACTGACTCTCAGTTGGAAGAACTTTTTCCCAGAGTTCTGACTTTTGAAGAGGTATACATATATAAGTTACAGACACTGTACATTCAAGATACTATTTCTTTAACAAAAAAACCATGGTGGGGGCTGAAGAGATGGCTCAGAGGTTAAGATCACTGCCTGCTCTTTTAAAGGTCCCAGGTTCGATTCCTACCTAGCATCCACATGGCAGCTCACAACCATGACTCCAGTCCCAGGGGATCTATACCCTTTTCTGGTCTTTTCAGGCACTGCATGCATGTGCTGTCCAGACATATATGCAAGTCTACTCATGCACATAAAAGTAAAAAATAAAATCATAAAAAACCCCACTATGGTTAGTAAATCTTGTTTGATGGTTACAAATTCCAGAGGCTGTAGGCTTAAAAAAATTAAAGAACCTGGTCTGATTTACCTAGCTGTTTTACAGACTGAATAAACTAAGGCTCAGAGAATATGAACTTTTTCAGAGCCCTTCTCTTCACTAAAACTTGCTCAGAACATCAAATATGATGGCCTTCCGTTAGAAATCTGTTGTGAATAAAGATGTCCCTTTGAGCAGGAGATGGTAATAAACAGTGTGTCTGTGCTGAAACAGCACATGAGTGTGCCACTTAAGCACCCTGAAGTTCATTCTTAATTTTGTGGCATCACAGGGTTTTGATTGGCCTTGGGTGACTCTGAAATCATAATTAGCTGTTATTGTAGAGCTCTGGATTCACAGTTTTAGAGTTGTGGTTTCAGTTGCTGCAGTTACTGTTCTTGCTCAGTCTTAATTGCTTATGCTGGTTTTGTGCCCTTTAATCCTTTTCAACATTTTACACATTAACAGGAAGTTTCTCAATAGAGACTGTAAGGAGCTCTCCATCTAAGCGAGCAATTCTTGAATGTCCCTCACCTGCTGGACTTTACTTATGACATAAGAGTGAATGAATAGCTGGGCGGTGGTGGCACTCGCCTTTAATCCCAGCACTCGGGAGGCAGAGGCAGGCGGATCTCTGTGAGTTCGAGACCAGCCTGGTCTGCAAAGCTAGTTCCAGGACAGGCTCCAAAGCCACAGAGAAACCCTATCTCGAAAAACCAAAAAAAAAAAAAAAAAAAAAAGAAAGAAAGAAAAAAAAAGTGAATGAATATTTAGGTGCTCACTCACGACTTCATAGTGGTGACATCTCATTTCCTCATGTAAATAAAACATTTGAAAGAGGACTTTTGAAAAAAATTACAAAATTACTTGAAAAAGGGTCAGGAGCATTGCTTGGTACTCTGAGTGAGACATCTTTCAGAGCCATCTGCAGGAAACCCCAGGCACACACTCCTTGGGTGTCTGGTAGGATCAGTCACAGCATAATTTAACTTTTTCTCACTGTTGCTAGTCAGTAAATACTGGTTATGCTGCCTTTTAGGAGGACTCCAGTAACGTGGATGACAGCATGCATGACAGGTTTATAGGTCCACTCCCAAGAGAAGGTTCTGTGGCCTCTACCAGTGATTATGTCAGCCAGAGCTACTCCTATTCATCAATTTTGAACAAGTCAGAAACTGGTAAGACTTATTTATTGCTGTGTTCCATAAAATCATAATGTCAGCAAGTTCAGGCCTAATAGAATTTCTTCATCAGTATGAAACTAGAGCAAGATGACAGGCCTGCAGCTGCAGAGTCAGTACTGCCAGGCTGTGTGCTACTCCTTCCCTCATCCCCTTGCTATCTTCACTGTATTGTTACTACTTTTATTTATCCACAAACTAAAAGATACTGGATATTGTCAAACTGTTGCTAATCACAAATAGTATGATAGTATACATAAGTGATCCCAAAAATTCTACCGGGGAACTCCTAACAGTTGATAAAACCTTCAGCGAAGTGACTGGATACAAGATTAACTGAAAAAAAAAAAAATCAGTAGCCCTCCTATATGCAAATGACAAATGGTCTAGGAAAGAAACCAAGGAAACAATACCTCACAGTAGCCACAAATAATATAAGCTATCATGGGGTAACACTAACCAAGCCAGTGAAAGACGTGTATGACAGTAACTTCAAGTCTTTAAAGAAATTTGATTAAACTATCAGAAGTTGGGAAGATCTTTCATGCTCATGGATCGGTAGGGTTAACATAGTATAAATGTCAATCTTACCCAAAGCAATCAACAGATTTAGTGCAATCCACATCAAAATTTCAAAACAGTTATTTACACACCTTAAAAGAATAATACTCAACTTCATATGGAAAAAACAAAAAAACCCAGGAAGGCTAAGTACAATAAAAGAACTTCCCAGGATCTCTGAGTTTGAGGCCAGCCTGGTCTACAGAGCTAGTTCCAGGACAGCTAGGGATGTTCACAGAGAAACCCTGATGGGATTGAGGGAGGGAGGGAGAGAACTTCCAGGAATATCACCATCCCTGATTTCAAGCTCTAATACAAAGTAATAGTAATAAAAACTGTATTAATATAAAGACAGACAGGTTTATTAATGGAATTGAATCGAAGACCCAGATATAAATCTACACACCTATGTAAACTTGATTTTTTTAAATTGTTTTTATTGAGCTATATATTTTTCTCCACTCCCATCCCTTCCTACCTTCTGCCATTCTACCCTCTCCCATGATCCCCAAGTTCCCAATTTACTCAGGAGACCTTGTCTTTTTCTACTTCCCATATAGGTTAGATCCATGTATGTCTCTCTTAGAGTTTTCTTTGTTGTCTAGGTTCTCTGGCATTGTGGGCTGATTTTTCTTTGCTTTATGTCTAAAAGCCACTTATGAGTGACTGCATACTATATTTGTCTTTCTGGGTCTGGGTTACCTCACTCAATATGATGTTTTCTGGATCCATCCATTTGCCCGCAAATTTCAAGCTGTCATTATATTTTGCCTCTGTGTAGTACTCCATTGTGTAAATGTACCACATCTTCTGTATCCATTCTTTGGTCAAGGGGTATTTAGGTTGTTTCCAGGTTCTGGCTATGACAAACAATGCTGCTATGAACTTAGTTGAGCGTATGTCCTTTTTGGTATGATTGAGCATCCTTTGGGTATATAGCCAAAAGTAGTATATTGCTGGGTCTTGAGGTAGGTTGTTTCCTAATTTTCTGAGAAATTGCCATACTGATTTCCAAAGCGGCACAAATTTGCACTCTGACCAACAATGGAGGAGTGTTCCCTTTACCCCACATCCTCTTCAGCATAAATTGTCATCAGTGTTTTTCATCTTGTCTGTTCTTACATGTATAACATGGAATCTCAGAGTTAGTTGTTTTGATTTGCATTTCTCTGATAGCTAAGGATGTTGAGCATTTCCTTGAGTGTCTTGTAGCCATTTAGATTCCTCTGTTGAGAGTTCTCTGTTTATGGCTGTACCCCATTTTTTTTATTGGATTATTTGTTCTTTTGATAACCAGTTTCTTGAGTTCTTTGTATACTTTGGAGATCAACTCTATGTCCGATGTGGGGTCAGTGAAGATCTTTTCCCATTCTGTAGGCTGCCGTTTTGTCTTGTTGACTGTGTCCTTTGCTTTACAGAAGCTTCTCAGTTTCAGGAGGCCCTATTTATTAATTGTTTCAGTGTCTGTGCTACTGGGGTTATATTTAGGAGTGGTCTTCTGTGCCAATGTGTTCAAGTGTACTTCCCACTTTGTCTTTTATGAGGGTCAGTGTGGTTGGTCTTATGTTGAGGTCTTTGATCCATTTGGACTTGAGTTTTGTGCATGGTGATAGATATGGATCTATTTTCATTCTTTTACATGTTGATATCCAGGTATACCAGCATCAATTGTTAAATATGCTTTCTTTTTTCCATTTGATATTTTTTGCTTCTTTATCAAAAATAAAGTGTTTGCAGATGTGTTGATTGATATCCGAATCTTCAGTTCGATTCCATTGGTCCTCCTGTCTGTTTTTATGCCAATACCAGGCTGTTTTCAGTACTGTTGCTCTGTAGTAGAATTTGAAGTCCGAGATTGTGATGCCTCCAGAAGTTCCTTTATTGTACAGGATTGTTTTGGCTATTCTGGGTTTTTGCTTTTCCATATGAAGGTGAGTATTGTTCTTTCAAGGTCTGTGAAGAATTTTGCTGGGATTTTGATGGGCATTGCATTAAATCTGTAGATTGCTTTTGGTAAGATTGCCACTTTTACTATGTTCATTCTACCTACCCAAGAGCATGGGAGATCTTTCCATTTTCTGGTGTCTTCTTCAATTTCTTTCTTCAAAGACTTAAAGTTGAGTCCATTTATATTAAGGGATATAAATGACTAGTGATTGCTAGTTCCTGTTATTTTCGTTTTCGTTGTTGGTGGTGTTATTGTGTGTGTTTTTCCGGGATTTGCTGCTGTGAGATCATTTATTGTCTGTGTTTTTGTAGATGTAGCTGACTTCCTTAGATTGGCGTTTTCCTTCTAGTACTTTGTATAGGCCTGGGTTTGTGGCTAGGTATTGGTTAAATCTAGTTCTGTCATGGAATATCTTGGGTTTTTTTTTTTCCATCTGTGATGATTGAAAGTTTTGCTGGGTATAATAGTCTGGGCTGGCATCATGGTCTTTTAATGTCCACATAACACTTGACTAGGACTTTCTTTATTTCCATTGAGAAGTCAGGTGTAACTCTGATAGGTCTGCCTTTATATGTTACTTGGCCTTTTTCCTTTGCAGCTCTTAATATTCTTTCTTTATTTTGTATGTTTACTGTTTAAATTATTATATGGTGAGGAGATTTTTTTTTTTTTGTCCAGTCTATTTGGTGTTCTGTAAGATTCTTGTATCTTCATCTGCATATCTTTCTTTTGGTTGGGAAAGTTTTCTTCTATGATTTTGTTGGATATATTTTCTGTGCTTTCGAGTTGAACAACTTCTTCTGTCCCTATTATTCTTAGATTTGGTCTCTTCATGGTGTCCTATATCTCTAGATATTTTGTGTTAAGCTTTTGTTAGATTTAATGGTTTTTTTTGACCAATTAATTTATTTCCTGTATTATATCTTCAGTGCTTGAATTTCTCTCTTCCATCTCTTGTATTCTGCTATTTATGCTTGCATTTGTGGTTTGTGATCATTTTCCCATATTTTCTGTTTCTAAAAGTCTTCTGTTTCCAGAAGTTTATGTTTTCTTTTTTATGTCTTTGTTGGTTTTCAAATCCTAAATCATTTCTTTCATCTGTTTGATAGCATTTTTTCAGTTTTCTTTAAGGGATTTGTTGATTTTTTTTTCCCAGTTTTTTGTTTGTCTTTTCCTCCATTTCTTTGAGGGCCTCAAACATTCTCCTAAAGTTATTTTTTTTAGGTCGTTTTCTTCTGCTTCATCTGTACTGGGGCATTCAAGTCTTTGTGGTGTTGACTATGTTCTTACCTTTTCTACCCATCTTTTCCTTTGATTGGTGTAATTGGGGCTGTGTCTCTGGTGATTAATCTTACAGGTGCCAGTGGAGCCAAGGCTCAGATGGTTGCTCCTTGTGGTGTAGTCAGGGCCATGATTCTAGTCACCTGGGAGTGACAGGTCACTTGATGGGCATTCCCGGAGGTTACTTGACCCTTTTGTAGGTTGCTCTGGAACCCCGGTTGTTCTTTGGGCCTACTCACAAGGAGGTTGCTTTCTTTGGCCTGATCCTGCTGAGGTTGCTGGCCAGGGCCTACTCCACTGGAGGTTGCTAGGTCGTTCCTGTTTTTGAAGATATCCTTGGCTTGGGCCTGCTCCTCAGGAGATTCCTCGCTTGGGTCTGGTCCACAGAGGTCTCTGGCTCAAGCTTGCTCCCCCAGCATTTGCTCCTTCGTACTTCACACCTGATTTTTGATAAAGAAGTCAGAAATATACAGCAGAAAAAAGAAAACAACTTCAGCAAACAGTGCTGGTCTAAGTGGATGTTGGCATGTAGAAGAACGCAAAGAGATCTATATATGTCGTCCTGCATAAAACTCAAGTTCAAGTAGATCAAAGACTTCAACATAAAACCATACACTGAACTCTCTAGAAAAGAAAACAAGGACTAACCTTTGAACTCATTGGAACAGGAGACAACTTTCTGAATTGAACAGAACACTGATAGCACAGGCACTAAAATCAGCTAGAATTACTAGAACCTCATGAAACTGAAAAGCTTCTGTAAGGCAAAGGACTCCATCAATAGGACAAAAGAATAGCCTACAGAATGGGAAAATGATTTTCACTAACTCCACATCTGACAGAGGGTTAATAACCAAAATATATAAAGACCTCAAGAAAGTAGACATCAACAAACCAAGTAATCTAATTTTTAAAAGTTGGGATACAGATCTAAACAGAGAACTATCAAATGGCCAAGAAATACTTCAAGAAATGTTCATCATCTTTAGCTATCAGGAAAATGCAGATCAAAACAACTCTGAGATTCCATCTTATAGCTGTCAGAATTGCTTAGATCAAACACACAAGTGACAGCTCATACTAGAGAGGATGTGGAGCATAGGGAACACTCCTCCATTGCTGGTGGGAGTGCAACTTGTACAATCACTTTGGAAATCAATACGACAGTTTCTCAGAAAATTGGGAATTGATTGATAAACCTCAAGACCCAGGTATACCACTCCTTGGCGTATACCCAAGTACACTCCATCCTACCGTGAGAATACTCGCTCAACTATGTTCATGGCAGCTTTAGCCAGAAACTGGAAACAACCTAGATGTCACTCAACTGAAGAATAAAAGCTGTATCATCATGGCAAGAACTAAGGTGACATGCAGGCAGACATGGTGCTGGAGAAGGAGCTAAGAGTTATACATCCAGATCCACAGGCAGCAGAAGATGCTGTCCCACACTGGGAGTAGTTTGAGCATAGGAGACCTCAAAACCCACCCCTCACAGTGACACACTTCCTCCACCAAGGCCACACTTCCTAGTAGTGCCGTTCCCTATGGGCCAAGCGTTCAAACACATGAGTTTGTGGGGTCCCTGTCTATTCAGAGTACCACATTCCACTCCCTGACCCATATAGGATTGTAGCCATAACATAATACAAAATGCATTTAGTCCAACTTCTATCACAGTCTTAACAATGTTTAAAATCCAAAGTTCAAAGTCTCTTCTGAGGTTCACATACTCTCTTAACTGTAATCCCCTATAAAATCAAAATTTAAAAATCATATATTTCCAACATATTAATGACACAGTATGTACATTACTGCTCCAAAAGGGAAGATAGTGAAGAAATACTGGACCAAAGCAAGTCTGAAAAACAGATGAGCAAACTCCAAACTCTGTCAACCAACTCTGTTCAACTTGATACCACACCTGACACTGCACTTGATAGGCCAGAGACCTAGGATAGAACCAAACACAACTGGGAGAAAAGTCAATGAAATGACTCCTGATGATATTCTGCTATACCCCTTTATCCAAGCCTAGCACAGTTGTTAGCAGAGAGGCTCCGTTCAGCAACTAATAGTAATAGTTGCTGAGACGCACAGCTTGGGGAATTCTACAGAAGAGGAGAAGAAGGATTGTGGGGGCCAGAGCGGCCAGGGACACCACAGGATTAACTAAGACTCATAGGGGCTTATAGAAACTTAAGCAACAATTAGGGAACCTGTATACATCTGACCTATGTCCTCTACATATAGGTAATGGTTGTGTAGCTTGTTATTCTTGTGGGAGTCCTAACAGTGAGACCAGGGGTACCTCTTGCTCTTTTGCCTGCTTTTGGGACCCTTTTCCTCCTACTGGGTTGCTTGCCCAGCATTGGTATGAGGGTGTGTAACTTTGTGTGACTTGTTTGCTTGATCCCTGGGAGGCCTTCTCTTTTCTAAAGAGGGAAACTGGGGAGGAGTAGATCTGGGGAAGAGAGGAAGGGAGAGACTAGGAGTAGAGGAGAGAGGGGAAACCATGATTATGATGTAATACATGAAAGAATAATAGATTTTTAAAAATGTTTTAATTCACTCAAAAAACAAAAAACAGTAATTTCCAACTAAGCACTGTTGCCCTCTGCTGTGCATTGTTTTCTTTTACCTTCTCTTTTTTCTTTTGATAGTGTTTTTGCTGAAGTGCTGATTTGTCTGTATTTGTGTTTTCTCTTTAAAGGTTATGTGGGATTAGTAAACCAGGCGATGACATGCTATCTAAATAGCCTTTTGCAAACACTTTTTATGACTCCTGAATTTAGGAATGCATTATATAAGTGAGTATTTGAAAAAATGTTCTAATAATAAAAGTATAGTTTTTAAATAATGAAATTGAATTTTCCTTCTTAGACTTACTTGTAACATTTGGGGTATTTCTTACTTTATAAGCTGACTTCTTGAATAGTATATATGAACAAAAAGCTTTTGAAAGACTGACATGGGAGCCATGGAGGGGGAGAATCAGAAATGACTAGATAGAAAAGAATCAAATTGATGAATGTCCCCATTCATAGCTTTACTGCTTTTATAGGGAAAGCCATGTCTGATTTTGAGAGAATCCAGACATGTAACCTGTACATTCATTTTCTTCCCCCCTTTCAATTTAAGAATTCAGTGTTATTTTTTAAACTGCTCTCTAGCTAAAATACAACATAGCTTGTTTGTTTAAATATGCATGTTTCTAAGACTACATCAGATACTTTAAAATGCTTTATAGAAGTATTTTGTCTAACAAACTCCAAACTGCCATTAATTTTTATGTATATTTTATATAAATTTTATTATATTTTATATTAATTTTTATAATACAGTTCATGTTGAGGTAGCAAGTATTCCTTGGACAGTGACTGCCTACCATGAGTTCTATTAGACACAGAGTTCACAGTGTTAATAGGACAAGTCCCTCCTTCAGAGCTTCCATCGAGAGCCTGTGTAAATAAATTCATTTTACAAGCCCAGTATGTCAGGAAAGAAATAAAGCAAAGTAGAGAGAGAAACTTCAGAAGAAAGGGTTGAGCTGGGTTACAGTTTTAGACAATGAGGAAAGGGAAACAGCCACAAGAGCAACTTTTATGGTAGCCCAAGAGCTGTAAATACAGATACCTTTGGGAGCCAGTGAAATCCACTATGAATAGGGATGAAGGCTAAGGCACAGGTTCAAAGAGGAGGACTGGATTCTTTGAGATTGAAACTATAGGTGGAGGTTCAGAGCAGGTGGCTGAACGAAACCTAGCAGCATTGATGTCTGGATACAGATAGACCTATGAGGCCTGCACTGGACTGTGTGGAGCAGCACAGTGAAGGATGAAGTTGTACATTCATCTCTTGTGTAGTGGCCCACATAGACTTAATTGTTGACTTGGAGGCTTGTGATACATTATATGACTTCTTAGGGAAGCTTATGTAGTGCATTTGAAAGTGATGTGAAAGACATCCTTGGGAGGTCCTGTCATTAAACCAAGCCTGGATGCGTGAGGTCAGAATGGGTAGCAGTGGTACTTCTGAATGAAAACTATGATGACATAATTTCAACTTTTTTTTTTTTTTGGTTTTTCGAGACAGGGTTTCTCTGTGGCTTTTGAGTCTGTCCTGGAACTAGCTCTTGTAGACCAGGTTGAACTCGAACTCACAGAGATCCGCCTGCCTCTGCCTCCCAAGTGCTGGGATTAAAGGCGTGTGCCACCACCGCCTGGCTAAGGCAACTTTTTTATAGTAATAAAAAAGAGGAAAGAATTGAATGTGTCAACAAAGCATCTAACTAAATTGCAAAATTGCAAATCCCAAGAGATTTACAACCTCTTAAGTTTGTAATAGAATTTGAAAT
Organism: Ondatra zibethicus; assembly: GCA_004026605.1. Classification (NCBI taxonomy): domain Eukaryota; kingdom Metazoa; phylum Chordata; class Mammalia; order Rodentia; family Cricetidae; genus Ondatra; species Ondatra zibethicus. Next base: position 121,001 of record PVIU01001942.1, on the reverse strand, counting down.
CCTATAATGACAATTCCAAGAGCCTTTCATGAAGATAACTAACAGGAAAGCTGGTGACTGAGTATAGAGGAGGGAGAGGGTTAAAACATATGTGATCTCAGAGATTGGGTAGAGAAGAAAGTAGATTAGAGGCAATTAGGAGGACTTGCCCGTGGGTAAAAGGGGCAGGGCCACAGAAGTACAACCCCTCAATCCTAAAATACGAAAAAGTATTGAACACTTAAAAGAAGGATATAATCAAAACCATTTGTAAACTGCAGCATAGGAAAAGTAATAGTCAAGCCTCCTTTTGAAACTCAAAAGGAAGTTGAGAGCAGTGAAGTAATCTTCACATTGCTAGTTTCAGACAGGACACCATCAATAGTGTTCTGAATGTTTGGAGCTTGGCAGTTTGTTCTGTTAAATACAGCATCCCTTAAGAACTTATGTGTTAGCTAACTGTGGTTAGCCAGTCTTTTGTCTGCCATGTGATCCTAAATTTTTCATATGGGGAATTCACTTGCTGAGGCAGTCCCTATAGCTAGGGCTAGATGATCACTTATAAATATGTGAGAATAAAAATCTACTGTGATTATTTTATTTACTTAATAGCTTTTAAAAATGTTTTATGGTTGAATATTTGAAACATTTAGAAATGAGGAAATAGTATCATGAGTCATCTGCTCTCATTACCCATCTGTGAATGGCACTAATTGGTAATCTAGTCTTTCTATATCAGCGGTTTCAACCTGTGGGTTGTGACCCCTTTGGGTGCCAAGTGACCTTTTCACAGGGGTTGAATATCCGAAATCCTGCATATCAGATATTTATGATTCATAGCAGTAGCAAAATTACATTTATGTAATAGGAACAAAAGTAATTTTATGGTTGGGGGTCACCACACATGAAGAAGTAACTGTATTAAAGGGTTGCTGCATTAGGAAGGTTGAGAACTGATGGTCTGTGTGTAAACTTCTATCCCAGTGACTTGGTAGGCATAGCTCCATTTGACTTGTGATATAATGGCTCAGTGTTAAGAGTTCCTGTGATGGCCACATAACCTTTGTTTGTTTGTTTGTTTGTTTGTTTTCGTTTTTGTTTTTCGAGATGGGGTTTCTCTGTAGCTTTGGAGCCTGTCCTGTAACTAGCTCTTGTAGAACAGGCTGGCCTCGAACTCACAGAGATCCACCTGCCTCTGCTTCCCGAGTGCTGGGATTAAAGGCATGCTCCACCACTGCCCGGCAATCACATAACTTTTTAAACCATTTGTTTAATCAGATCCAATCAAGACTCATAATTGATCTTATGATCAATATGTTTCTTAATTGATTTAATCTGTTTTAGATCCATCTGTTCTCCTTTGTAATTCCCTGAAAAATGTATATATTGAAAGTTGGTGTTATTTGTCTTACGTTTTTTCCAGTTTGGGTTTTAATGTTTTGTTCTTGAATACTCTGCATTTTTTGTGAATTACTTATTAGGACAAAGTTTGGTCAGATTCAGATTTGACCCTTACACGTAAGTAAGCATTGCCTTTTATTCTCCAGACTAGAGCCGCCTTGTGCTTTTTGTTTCGTTTTAAGTTTGTAAATTAGAGAAAAACTGATTTATTTAATAGTTTTAGTTAATATCCAAACTTTGTGTATTACCTAGAATTAAGATCTTATATGATGATTTTGGTATTAATTTTGCTTTAAAGCGTGGAATCATTTTATACAGTTAAAATGATCTCATCCTCCTAGGTGGGAATTTGAAGAATCTGAAGAAGATCCCGTGACAAGCATCCCGTACCAACTGCAAAGGCTTTTTGTTTTGTTACAAACCAGCAAAAAGAGAGCAATTGAGACCACAGATGTTACAAGGAGCTTTGGATGGGATAGCAGTGAGGGTAATAACTCTCTTAATTATAAGAACTTCTAGTGTTCAAAGACTTCTGGACCATAGCATCACATATCTACAACACATCAACAATTTAATGATCTTTACTTGAAACATACTGATTTTTGCTTGAATGTTAAAGTAATTTATTTTGGGTTATTAAGCTCTGAGAGATAAAGTTTAACCAATTAAGGTTCTTGTACAGTTAAGTTTAGTATGTTCTAATTTTTTGTTTATTTGTTTGTTTGGTTTTGAGACAAGGTTATTCTGTGCAACAGCTCTGGCTGTCCTTGAATTCTCTTTGTAGACCAGACTGTCACCGAGATCTGCCAGTCTCTGCCTCCCAGGTGCTGAGATTAATGGTGTGCGCTGTCTCCTCCTGGTTTGGTATTTTCTTTTTCTTTATTTCTTTTTTTTTTTTTTTTTTTTTTCTTCTGAGATAGGAGTAGCTTTGGAGCCTGTCCTGGAACTCACTCTGTAGACCAGGCTGACCTTGAGCTTACAGAGACCTGTCTGCCTCTGCCTCCTGGGTGCTGGCATTAAAGGTGTGAGCCACTACCACTCGGCTGTATTTTCTATTTTTAATGAGCTTAAAATAAAAAATGGTACAGGGTTTTTTCCTTAGTTTTTTTTTCTGACTTTTTTCTTTTTTCAACATGATAAAGATACTGCAAAAACTAAAAAGGGGCAGGTTTTTTTACTTTGTAACTTTAAAAATATTTCTTTTATTTTTTTGATACTAAAATATAATTTCATAATTTCTCTCTTTTCTTTCCTCCCTCTAAGCTGTCTCTTATACCTCTCCTTGCTTTCTTTAAAAATTTTTGGTCTCTTTTCTCATTAATTGATGTTACAAACGTGTTATAGATATATCCATTAGGACTGGGCTCCATAGTTCTGCATTTTGATTGGTTGTGGTTTTCTGTCTGATGCAGAGAGAAGTGTCCTTAATGTGGGGTGTCTAAAATATTTCTTTACAATGAAAACTAACAAGTATTCCAGTACCAGAAAGCTGCTTACACAACACTGATTTGATTGTCTCTGTCTTGTCATGGCTGTAATATGTCTCCCTGTGTTCTTAAGAAGCTTTCAGTTGTTTAAAGTAGACCTGTATATGCTCCTATTTATGTTGAAACAGTAATGCAATGTTTCATTATGTTGTTTGATACTATTTTTAATTAAATTTTATATTAAAATAGCTTGGCAACAGCATGATGTACAAGAACTATGCCGCGTTATGTTTGATGCTTTGGAACAGAAATGGAAGCAAACAGAACAGGTAACTTCTCTCTCAAGCTGGGGGGACTATGTTAAAAAGTCAGTTTATATCTTAAAATGACTTTTTTTCTGTTGGAATTTTTTAAGAACCTGGGCATCAGTCTACCACATCTGGAATTGAAATTACTAGATTCCCACTTGCTGTTGATTGAGTCCTAACCATCTTTAAACTACCCCAGACCTCACCTTCCTCATTGTCCTAGTAGGGTTTCTATTGCTAAGGTGGAAACACCATGACCGAAAGCAACTAGGGGAGATAAGCATTGCTTTGCCTTAAATTTCCATATCATAGTCCATCACTGAAGAAAGTCAGGACAAGAACTGAAACAGGAACCTGGAGGGAAGAACTGATGCAGAGGCCATGGAGGGGTGCTGCTTTCTGACTTTCTCCCCATGGCTTGCTCAGCCTGCTTTATTATAGAACCCAGGACCACCAGACCAAGGGTGGCACCACCCACAATGAGCAGCCCCCCCCCCCCACGACAATCACTAATTAAGAAAATGCCCTGCATTAGGTTTACCTACTTATGGAGGCATTTTCTCAATTGCATCACTCTCCTCTCTGATTACTCACTTGTGTCAAGTTGACATAAAACTAGCCAGCACATTCATCATCAAAATAAGGAAATTGGTCTATATGCGCAAGAAGATCTTTTTCCACTCAACACATCTGCTGTTTAGGGGGATAATTTTGAGTATTGTTTTCATTTTTTTAAAAATAAGTACCACAGTGTAAAGTGTTTTCATCAAGCTTTATCTTCATTTGCCCAGTCAAGTATAATCATGTACTTTGACATTTAGGGTCCTTATTACATGACTTAACTCACTGAGTGATTTGGCGCTATGGGATTCAGTGTGGATGAGAGTATATAGACTGTGTATAATAGAGTATCCCAGGGATGAAAGAGGAAGAGCTCCTAAAGACCTGACCTCTGATTGGAATTATGCACTTGCTTGAAAGTGAATCTTTTAAATAGGAGGTGGGAATCCTTTTGTACATTATGAAATCATGTTTAAGGAGTCTATACCTCAACTTTCAAAAGATGAATAGAAGAATATAAGAGAATTTATAAATAGGAATAACAACTGTTTTGTAACTATGTTTAGTTACATAAATTATTTCTTTGTGTGGGAAATACCAAAATTTTTTAGGACACTGGTTTTGAACGATTTTGAAAAGTCTTATAGATGCAGATATAAGAATATCTGCCTGAATGGGGCAGGAAAATGAAGACGGGTCCATCAAGTCTATTATATTAGAGTAGGCATTAGTGGATCCAGTCTGAAGGTGTGTAGATCCACCTTGCACATTTTAGCAGATGTGAATTTATGAGGAAGAAAACTGTTAGTATGTTTTCTCTTAGACTTATTTTTTATTTGAGAGATGATGAAAATCATTTAAACACCTGGTGACTTCTCTTCATAATTCTATGGGAATTGAGGGGTGATATTAGGGGCTGTTTCTTCTTCGTAGGTCAGAAGTTACCCTTCCTCCTTGTTCAGATCTCTCTCTCTGTGAGTCAGCACTTCATTAAGATTAGCTGGAACATTCTTATTGACTTCCTAAAAGTTAATACAAGAATCTTGAGGCAAGACATTCATATAAAGGGTCATTACTTAGGGAATTATCTGCGTACTCTGAGTCAGAAGAGTCCCAGTTGGTTATTTGGGAAATAGGTGAGAGAGATGCATTCTTTTAGATGATGATATTTTGAGGAAATTAATTTTAAGATATTGTTTAAATTCTTATCTTAAATTTTTGCATTGTTTTGTTTATTATTAATATTTAATTTTATTTGCCCAAATTAGTGGAATTTTATAAATAAGAATATACTGTGAGACTGGTGATGTTTGTGTAAAATAGTCAAAGCAAAACAGCTCTTTAGCTTTGTAACCACACACCTGAAATGTGGCTTAGGACACATTCAGTCTAAGGAAAAGAGAACATAGAGTGCATTGGCAATGGACGTCGTCACCACCTATTTTACTACTTGAGAGTTCTATTGGTTTGGGGTTATTGAAACAGTTAATTGTATACATTCTGTTTTAAATTAATGATAATCTAATTTTAGTTCTTATCAGGTGATTTTTTTTCAAATGTCACTTTTGTCCCTTAAAATTTTAGATATATCTTAATTGGCTTTCTAAAACTTTAATACTAAAAATCAATATCATCTTGTATCTTTTCTAAAAAGCATTGATTACATTAGGTATTAACTTAAAGTGGCTTATATTTTTTAAAACATGAATGTTATTTTTAGGCTGATCTTATAAATGAGCTCTATCAAGGCAAGCTGAAAGACTACGTGAGGTGTCTGGAATGCGGTTACGAGGGCTGGAGAATTGACACATATCTTGATATTCCACTGGTCATCCGACCTTATGGGTCCAGCCAAGCATTTGCTAGTGTGGTATGTACCTTCTGCTGACTGTGTGGTATTTTTACAGAGTACACAATAGCACAGCGGTGTAACCTCTTATCTGGTGATAGCATCCTAAGATATACCTTCATGGGTTGTTAGTCATTCCTGCACTTTGCATAGCAAAATCTAGAAGAGTTTTGACCCTTCAGTGAATCCTGATGCTACACGTAGAAGAGGAAGTATGAACAGAAGAAATGTAGGTGTCTCCTCTATAGGTGATTGAATTATTTTGCCTTTATTATTTTTTTCACCCTTATTTTTTTAACCTCTGTTTTATAAATGATATTTTAGCCTCTTTGGGGTGGAGGGGTATAGAAAAGTCATTTGTTCTATATATTTTTTTAAATTTGGAAAACAGCCTCTAGGATTTACGATAAAGGCCTGTTTACTTTTTGCTTTTTAAGAATCAGGCCTATTCTGAGTACTTAATTGCAAAGAACATTGATATGAGACTATAATCTCAACACTCATCAGACTGAGGCAAGATAATCATAAGTGTGTATGTGTGACTAGTCAGCCTGGACACATAGAAAACTGTCCATGACCCTCTGTGTCCCTTGAAATAGTGCAAGCATTGTATAAACACAGGTAACTTGAAAGTCAGAAAGATAATGTCCTATTTTCATATGCTAAGTGTCTAATTGGGAGCTTGTCTAAAGTTTTCCCATCTGTCTCTTCTTGGCATCCATATTTTAATCACTGTATTGTCTTACTCATTTTTACTGAGATAGATATGTGTGTATATTTGCTTAGACAAAAGAAACTCAGGGCAAAAGTTGTTGCTGCTCAAAATTAGTGATCAAAAACATTTATTCAACATGTTTATATGCTAGGGGAGCCTGTAGAGATAACTAGAACATCTTTAGTTATTAGTAAGTTAGATTTTGAGACTAGGTCTCATGTAGGCCAGGCTGGCTTTGAACTCACTGTATAACCAGAGATGACCCAGATTTTAATTTTTGAAGCAGTCTCTCGGTAAACCTGAATCTTACTGATTTGACTAAGCAGCAGTCTTAGCCCAGAGTCTCCCTGTCTCTCCTCCTTGAGATGGGATACAAATATGTGCCACTACAGACAGCACTTACCTGGTTGCTGGAGACCCAAATCAGGCTCTCATGCTTACCCGGCAAGCACTATGTTGACAAAGCTGTCACTCCATCCAAAAACAGCTTTAAAAAACAGAATTTTGTAATTTTATTGCTCAAGGCTGTTAGCAAAAACTGGTGATTTTTAAAACTGTGTCATATTTACCTTCCCAAATAGCACTACTAATAGTATGGTTTCGTCTTGGATCCTTATAGGTTAATGGAGTCTTTTCAGTTATTTTTCTAAGATTTATCTTATTAGTATTTAGGTGTCTACAACCATGTGTGCAGGTGCCCAAGGAATCTAGAATAATTGGATGCCCCGGAGCTCCAGTTGAAGACTGTGGCCTGCTCATCATGGGTGCTGGGAACTGAACTTGGGTCCTCTGCAACAGCAATATGTGCAAATCTTTACCTCTGTGTCATCTCTTCAGCCCCAAGTCCTTTAGCTTTTATATTGCACTAGGAGATAATGAATAAGAAGTTTTGAAGTCAGTCAATGGGAATCAAAACAACTATCCAGGTTAAAGACCCTTTTCTGGATAGTGTAAGATCAGTCTCCTTTACAACACTATGTTAATAGTCTGCTTCCTGGTGATACTTGAAAATACTTGTTGAATTTTTAGTTGTGTCAATGCTAACTGCCATTCTAGTTGTATTGAGTTGTCCTTGACTTATGTTTCATTCTTATTTTTCCAGTGTTAGTCTATTTTGACAATTCAAGGTAGAAGTGACATACTGAAAAAAACATTGAAAAATTAATAGATTTTGCCTTTTAGTGACTAATTTTTTACCTAATTTAAATACTGATATCTCTCTGGTAAATATACTGAAGAAGTAAAAGTCCCAGGCAAAACTAACAACTTTTTTCTTTTTTATCTGCTTGAAGTGTTGTTTTTTTTTTTTTTGTGAAAGATGTTTTTGGTATAACTTGGATGTTGAGGGAGCTGATTTGTGTGTTCAGCAGAAAGGACTGCTTAGCTAAATCCCCTCCCATTGTTTATTCACCTGCTGATTTACTGCCATTTGTATGAGTGTATTAGAGACAGAGTTACTTGGAGGATACTTTTGGAGAAGTGACCAGTGTCACATTTCTAAGTGTAGTTCTCCAAAGGTGGGGAGATAGTACCCGCATTGAAATAGGGGGAGTGGTATTTCGGTAGGAAGGGGAAGTTCAGCTACAACATAGGATGAGAGCATCTTTTAGCATACATGCACTAATGGGGCTTCCAGAGAAACTCAAAATGTTGTAGACTTTGCTGGAATGTGCTGTGGAGAAGTACAGCAGGTTAAATGACCCAAGATAGGACTTTTAGTATACTGTCTTCAGAAAACTTGAGCTGAAGGTTAATAACTTTTTATTATTTTCCAATTACAGAACCTAGGAGCTACATTTCATAGGCCACAAGCATCATGTAACATCTAAATCTATGCCACTGTTTGCCATTTTGTATTTTGTTAATTCATACATTTTTTAAAAGAATTTGATATGTATTGTAAAAATTGAGTCAAAAGAATTATTAATCATTTATTATACTTAAAATTTGGACTTAATTTTAATTGAACTCTTAAGTTTTTGTGCCATTTTTAGTGAACTCTGATATTTTTGTCTTAGTGGATATTTACAGATAACATACACCAATCTACATATTAAAAATATATATGCAATGTAACATTGATAATTATGTGTTCTGTTTATTGTGTGCTTGTTCTCTAAGCCACAAAATTAAAGATATGTTAGTCAGGTAAACCTGGAGTTTTTTAGACAAGTCTATGAAGTTCTATTAAAAATTTAAGTATTTTCCTTTAATCTAAAATATGTGTTATGAGTAATTAAATATTTTCATACTTAAATAAACTGAGATAATATTTAAGGTTAAAACATGAATAAGCAGTTATCTAATTTTAACATCTGCAGTCATCTTTTTAATCACCTCTTAGGATTTTTAGCATGCTTGCAGACTTAGTAATGAATGCTAAGATCTCCTCCAGTTAAAGAAAGGTCTCTTATTAGACATTATGAAATTATCTTTTAATTATTACAGCTGCTACTACATGTCTAATCTTCACTGTATTCATAGAGCCATTGTTGAAGTACTTTTCTGCTCTGCAACTTGCAGGCTGAGTTTAGCACTCATTCCTGACAAGACTCAGTAGATCCTTTTGGAAGACAGATTTGATTAAAAAAAAATTTTGGAAGCCGTGAACCTATTTTTTTGAAAGCTAGAAGACATATTTTAAATGCTGTATAAATTTCTGTATCAGAGAAATTAGTTGTGGGTGTTTAATTCTATTTCTTCCTCTGTGGCACACTTGTTAATATTTAAAGGTACATGCTGATTCTGAGGAGCAGAAGATCGGTACCTAATTAAGGTCTGGGACAAATGTGGATAGTGAGTCTTCTAAATTATATTTGATGTTTCAGTCAGAATCATCCTGCTGTCTGATGTGGTTTCAGTATAGGTAGAAGAGATAGTTAAGACAGTTTTACTGTAAATGGAAGAGGGCACAAAACAAAGGGAAGGTTGGATTTTGTGCTATTTGTAGACAGAAGTCTCTGTCCTTCCTTTTCTCAGTGCAGCTTGTTTCCTCTGTGTCTGGGTGGCAACTGCAGACTGAGCCTTTCCTCTTCCCAGAAGTCTCCTAGTCTGGTCATCTCTACTTCCTGCCTGGCTTCTGACCAATCAGCGTTTTGTTAAACCAGTATGAGTAACATCTTTACAGGGCACAAGACCATTGTCCCATAGCATCTCCCCTTTTTTCTTTTCAAAACAAGAAATCTGAATCTAATCGCCTTTGTTTAGCTTTTTTTCTGACCATTATCAATAACAACTTGTAACCAATACTCTAAACAAAAACAAGCATTCATAATCCATTTTTTTTTTTAGAAATATGGGTATAGTTTTCTAGGCTACTTCCTGCCGATTGGGGGTGCTGATAATCTAATGTGGACCTAAAGAAAATTTAGGATTATGGTCAAGACCTGACAGGAATGTTCTGTGAGCCTGGATCATCTCAGCCAGCAGTCTTGAGGCTGTTCTGGATGTAGAGCTCAGAGGAAACTGCAACAGAGGTGCTCTGAAATGTTGGATCATCTGGGCCATCTGTTCCCATTGGAGATTTTTTAGAGGTCTTCCTTGATCAAACCTTATTTTTCTTAATTCAGAATGAATCCACAGCTTCTCATTTCCTATGGAAACAAAAGCAAAACCGCTTCTCCAAAGACTTATCTTTTGCCAGTTGATAGGTAAAACAACTATACAGAAACGGCAAAAGTAATAGAATAATCAAATAGTACCATCATTTGATAGAAATCTGACATTTATCAAATAAATGCCCCATCCACCTGCAGAGTACACATTTAAATACTCATAAAATACAGTCTGATAGGTCAACACTTGGGCTGTAAAAATACTCTTAAAAATTTTAAATTACATTATATGATTTCCAACCACAGTGAAGTTGGCAAAATTCCACTATCATAAAGAAAACAACAAATACCCAAATACTTGAAATCCCATGTGAAAGAGATGAACAGAGAGTAAAAACTAAAAGAATATTTGCATATCATGTACCTGACAAAGGAATATCTAGAACAAATGAAGAATTTGTAAGTCATCAGTTTTGTTTTGTTTTGTTTTATAATCCACTTAGAAAATTAGCAAAAGATATCACCAACATTTCATCAGAGTGGACATTCAGGAAAGAACAAACAACAACAAAATCAGTAAGCATCTCCGTAATCATAGGTCAAGTAGAAAATCTCAATAGGAATTTTAAGAACTTTTGTAGTTGAATGAAAATGAAATTATAACATCAAATTTGAGACACAGGTGATACAATTTTGCAAGGAAAACCTAAATGGTTCATTTAAAGATAAAAATGTCAAGTCAATAATTTTAAGGATTCACCTATCCTGGATAAAGGAAAGCAAAAGAAACTCAGTAAAAAGCAGTTATGTAATCGTAATACTTTATAAAAAGGGTAGAGATCAGTGAAGAAAGTGGGGGACTAGAGGTAATCAGTAAAGCATTTTGTTCTTTCAAAACATTAGGTTTTCAAACCCCTACAGCAAGACTAACAGAAAAAGAAATGACAAAAACTGTGAACATTGGGATGAAAAAGATATCACTCACAGGTTACTTAAACGCAACTGCAACCAAATACAAATTAGGTAACTTCAATACTCCTGTGACTACTGAGCTACCTAACTTCAGAATTGACAAATGTTGAAAAAAAGAGATTTTCAAGTTTGAATTGTTTCAGTGGCACTTGTACTAAAAAATATAAGAACAAAATATGAATTCAACATGATCTCTTAAAAAAAAAAAGAAGAAGAATCTTTCCAAGATTCCTTCTGTATTTAGATTGTCTAAGCAAGGATGCTTGTTCTCAGCACTTTGTTCAGTGTGGCTAACTCATATAAGTGGGAGGAACAAGGACTAAGCTGACCTTGTGTTTTTAATATACATAATTGTATAGAAAATCCTAAAGTGGATTTAAAACAAGCAGATCACAAAGCAAACTAAAGTGAGTTTACAAGGCTATAAGATAAACATTCAAAAGTCATTGTAATTTAGGGTACTAGCAATGAATATTTGAAAATGAGGTAAAAAATAATAATATTGATTTCAGTCCTGAAAAAATAAAGTTCAAGTTTAAATGAAAAACAATAACAAAAAAAAAAGGCTACATATATTGAACTCCTTTACTGAAAACCAGAAAATCTCTGGAAAAGGTGTTTAAATAGAGAGATACATTGATTGAAGATTTAACACAGTAAAGATATCAGTTCTTCTAAAATTACATGGTTGTAATACAGTTCTTATGAAAGCCACCAAGACTTTTAATAGCATATATTAACAGAAACTATAATAACCAACATAATTTCTTTTAAAAAGAGTAAAGTGGAAAGAAAAGATCTACCTAAATTGAAATGAATGCTACTTAGCAATAAAAAGCCTTTTCATATTCCTGCAATTATTGGGGTGCTATAGTATTGGCAAAGGCATAATTGAACAGAAATCCAGAAATAGATCCATACACATTTGCCCCACTGAGTTTTTGACAGACAGGGAAATAATTCAAGAAAGGTAGGATGAAATATTCAAGTAATGGTGCCAACTGACTGCCATTAACATCCATTGCACACATATGACCCTTGCTAGTCATTTAAGTGTGAGGGCCTGATTTTTGATCCCCAGAGTTCATGTAGAAGTTGAGCATTTTGACACACACGATTACTTAAAGTGCTGGAGAGATGTAGAAAGGAAGATACCCAAGGTTTGCTAGTGTTGTAGGAGCCTGCCTGTTCGTTTCCTGGCTGCCCAGACTCCCGAAATAATCACATAAAACTATGTTAATTAAATAACTGCTTTGCCAATCACGTAAGTGTATTGCTAGCTAGCTCTTACGTCTAGAATTAACCCATTAGATTATATTTTACCATGAGGCTTGTGGCCTACTGGCAAGGTTCCAGCAGACAGCTCCCATCTTTCCCCTATGGCGGCTCCTGACTCTGCCTTATTTCTCCCAGCATTCAGTTTAGTTTTCCCTGCCTGGCTCCACTCTGCCAAGCCATTGGCCGAAAGCAGCTTCTTTATTCATTAACCAATAAAAGCAACACATATACAGAAGGACTTCCCACACTATACTAGGAAGATACCCGAGGTTTGGTAGAAAGATACTCAAGATTTTCTAGAAAGAACCCTGAGGTTTGCTAGGAAGATACCTGAGGTTTTCTGGCTGACCAGTCTTATCATGGTTGGTAAGAGACCTTGTCTATAAAAATAGGTGAAAAACAATTGAGGAATACATGTAACAATGACCTCTGACTTCAGTATGCAGACACACATCTATACACATGCACACGGTGACACATACACACAAAATAATTATGGCATTTAAAGCTGCTGACAATGCAGAGAAACTGGGTTATGTTGCTGGTATAAATGTAAACATTACAGGTTATTGTTATGAAACAATGTGTAATTGACACAAGTCCCAGTAATTGTATTCTGGACCATTTATCCAAAAGAAATGAATTCATGTTCATATAAAAATGTGTACATTAATATTGATTGCATTTTTAATATTCAAAAACTGAAGTAAGCTGAGATTTGCTTTAACAAGTAAATGAACAAATTGCAGGGTGTATAAGCTATGGATACTGATTAAGCAGTGAAAGGATCAGATGGTTAATACAATCACTAATTTGAATGAATGTGCAGGAAATGATGCTGTATGGAAGAAAGCCAATTGCAAAAGTTGACATACTGTCTGATTTCATTTACATAAACTTGGTCATGTAAATATTTTTATGACTACATTTTAGAACTGCACCACAGATGATCAATATGCATAGAACTTAATACACACACACTGGGACAAACAGTGAAACTGGGACTATCTGAGTGGGAAATGCAGATCATATTAGTGTCCTTTTCTCTGTTATGGTGTTCTATAGTTTACAAAACATCACTTTTTGGAAACAGGGCAACTTATACAGAATACCTTTGTGTAATATTCTTGCAACTATGTGCAAATTTATAATTTTAGAAATGAAAATTTAAAAAGATGAATGAATGAATGGCTTAGGTTAAGATATCTAAAGTTTTTTTCCCCTAACTCAGAGCAAAGTCTCTCAGGGAGATGGTTGACTATAACCATCTATAAAGAAACATGTTGCTTTGCTGCTGTGTGTCACCAGCAAAAATTGCTTACTGCATCAATCATGCAAGAGATAGTGCTCAGTGCTTTGTTCCTGTTTTTATTATTTTTTCAGTCTAGAAAATAGTCATTTCAATACTGGTTCCCCTATTTTAAACAAAGCAAATGTTAAATAGTAAAGAAAAAAATGGATCTGTGGAGAATACAGTTAGGCTGTCAGAGGATTAGGGTACTACTGTGTTTCTTCTGGTTGCGGTTGTGCCTAGATTATGTGCATTGCTCTAACCATGTTAGCCTGTCATTTACATGACTTATCAAGTGGGTAGATGAGTTGACGTTAATCTTTCTAACTAGCTGATTTAATTTTATGATTGCCTTGTTGACACACCATTACAAAGCTCATGATACATTAATTCGTCTTTATCTGGTTTCTGGAATATCTCCACATATCCTTCCCTAAAGCCCAAACACTGGATGTAATGGAAGTAAAATCCATCATGTAACACAGCATCTGCATTGCTAGGAGACGGAGGGTAATATACTGTTTTTAATTAGCAAAGTGGACATGAAGTTTAAACAGACTTTCCATTGCTGCTGCTAGCCTATGTGTCTGAAGCATATACGTGGGATATGTAAGAAACGAAAATATAAAGAGGAGAAGCACACTCAGAAGTACCCAGTGAGTGAGCATAGACTGGAGCCTGATAATCTGTGGTTCCTGGAAGGGAATAAAAAAGACTGGTGCTTCAGGATCAACAGGAAGAAGTAAACAAAAAAAGAAGAAAAAAAGGAAGAAGCTGCCTACAAAAATGAAAGGAGAACATACTCTCCCTTGTATGTATCCAAGAAACCGATCTTTACTAAACTGATAAGGAAAGTGTGCTCAAACTAAATGGTGCCGCATCCAAAGGATCAGGAGGATCAAATTTTGGATTCTCTTCTCATAAAGACATCAGTATTTTATAGCGTCTGTTCCCTTCCCTCTCCTCTTGTCTAATGCTGATCAGTTCAGGCTGCCTGATGCTCTCTATGGAGAATTATTCCACACGCTACCCAGTACAAGCTGAGAGAAGAAATGACAATAGAAGCAAACCATAACAGTTCTTAAACCAGCAACAGAGAGCCTGGGACCTCCACTGTCATGAAAACTGAATTCATTAAATTTAAAAAGTAAAGTATCAGAAATGAAGACTAGATCGAAATGGTCAAGAAAAGATGAAATTCTTTGGGCAATCAAACAAAAATGAGAAATAAAGATGTGAAAAAGATTGTTGGCAAAGCAATTAGAACTGTGGTAAGGTGTTCCAGTATCAGAATGTGAAGAAAAACATGCCCCAAACTGACAACTAAATTATAAGCCAGGAAAGCGTTCAGGAAATAAGAACAAGGGCGAGTCTCCCTTTGAAGTACTTTATGTGAATGAGACAGGTATTTTAATGAATCCTGAAACTTCAGAGGGGTGAGTTGTGCTGTTGTCATTCCTCCAAAAAATAGATGGTGGCAGAGTAACAATCTCAAGAAATTTAAACAGTGGTACAAGCCAGTGTTTTATATCCAAGCCAGGATTCTCTTCAGTTATGACAGCAGTGAAAAGACAAGGTTGAACAGTCAGGTTCATTGAATACCCTGTTCATGAACAGAGTCTAATCCAACCACAAGACAGGGTAAAACAAAGTGGGAGTGTGGGGTGAACAGGGGCTTGATGTGTTACTTGTGTTAAAGTACAGAGAATACCCACTTTACGACTAAGGAAAGAGAGGGCCAGAGTAAGATCACAGGCTGTTGTGATAGGGAATAACAGCTAAAGGAAGTAATAAACACACACAGCATCTGTATAATAGTGATCAAGACAAAGCGGAGCATGACAGTCATGCCAAACATGGATTCAGATAGGCATGTGTTACCTGTTGAAGACTCGTAAGATAGTCAAGAGACTGCTAATGAATGCTCAAACCAGAGTTGTAGGTTGATAAGGCTTGAGATTTTAGCATGTTCTGCAAAAATCTTCCTACAGATTGCTTGTGAGCTTCAAGGGAAAGATACAAACTCTGTAGTGGACAAATGGACAACATCTTGACTAAGCAGCTAAGAACTGCACAAAGCCTGTTGTGACCAGGATGCCTTTAGAAGGTCTCACCATTACTTACTTAGTAATCTAGCAAGTGATGTGGAAAGTGATACTGAGTATAGAGAACACCAGACAGGCCAGGCTGCAGAAAGTGCCATTAGATAGCTAGTGTCTAAGAGAAGGCTCTGTGGGTTAAAGAGACCTTAACACACAGCCTAGCATATCCTGTGAACATGAACTGCCAAAAGTACTTTATCAGTATTAAATTTCCCTAAGTTTGGTAGCTGTACTTTTTATGTACAAAATTTCCACTCAAGTATTAAGATGTAAAATATACTATGTGAACTTAAACTTATGGCTTGGTAAAAGTGCATAATACTAGAGATAAGGAAAACAGTTTATTTTTTAAAAAAAATCTGAGTTTAAATTTATTTTATAAAAGCATCTGTTGAAAGAGATGTGTTAAAAGCATGCCTTTAATCTCAGCACTTAGGCATCAGAGGCCAGCCCAGGCTATATAAGTTCCCAAATAGCCAGAGCTACATAATAGATTCTGTCTTTAAAAAACAAAAAACAAAACAAAAAAAAAAAAAAACTCTGCTATGAATTGTCAGACAGAGACCAAGACACAGTTTAATAAAATTAATTTTTCAAGTTTGTTCAGTGTTGCTCCCTCTTATTTTATTTGCTTTTTGTTTATTTTTATTTTTTGAGGCAGGGTTTATTTGTGTAGCCTTGGCTGTCCTGAAACTAGCTCTGTAGACCAGGCTGACCTCAAACTCACAGAGATCCGCCTGCCTCTGTCTCCTGAGTGCTGGGATTAAAGATGTGCACCACCACTACGCCACCAGGCCCCTTATTTTATTTTTTTAAACATAATTTTATATTGATTATTTGGGAATTTCACATCATGCTCCCGAATGCTACTCATTTCCCAGTCCCACCAAAAAGAAAATTTAAAGAATATTAGTTCAAAACAAAGCAAACAAAATGACCACTTTGCTCCTCCATCTTTCCCACCTCTCCAGCACCTCTGCATTCGTTTAGTGGCAGAGGGAGCTGTGGTGTGTCAAGCAGTATGCCCTTTTGTCCACTCAGCTGTACTTGGAAATGTTCATTGTGTACTGTATTGACGGTCAGGTTCAGGGCCTCTGACCTCTAGTACACCATCAATGCTTGACCCTCACCGAGACTCCTCTCAGATATCCTGCTATTGCCCCAAGTTATAAAGATTCTGCAGCTATGGTTCCATTGGACCAGTCCCTTCATGCACTCCTGCGGGTCATAGATGGGGTAGATGTTGGGGTATGCCAACTCAAAGCCCTGGGTGTCGGCCTGGGTGGTAGCTAATGTGGTCGTTCCTGGCTACTAGGACCACTTCACTTAAGCGAGGGGCGGAGCCAGCTCTTCTATACCATAGTGCGGAGTGTGACCAGCTCTTCTGCTACAGTGGCTGAGTGGCCTGTGCTGCCTCCTGGGGTCATGGTAGTATCTAGGCCTAGGCTGCTGCTCAGGACTATGTCTGGGCCCGTGATCCTACCACAGCAGAGAGAGGGTCTGTGCTGATAAAATCTTATTTTATTTTCTTGAGACAGGGTCTATGTAGCCCTGGCTGACCTGGAACTCAAGAGAGATCGCCTGCCTCTTCCTGCCCAATGCTGGGATTAAAGGCGTGCGCCACCACTCCCAGCACACTCTGTTTTATTGTAGATACTGTTTTATCAGTTCATACTCTTTTTGGAAGCCTTCTAAACTTGGCTTCAGTCAGTGTTAAGCCATAGCTGTATTTTGTTTGTTTGTTTTTTTTTTGTTTTTCAAGACTTGGTTTCTCTGAATTCCTGGCTCTCCTTGAACTTATAGTCCAGGCTGTACTTGAACTCACAGAGATCCGCCTGCCTCTGCCTCCTGAGCGCTGGGATTAAAGGCGTACACCAGCCACAGCAGCTGTAATTTTTTAAGCTTCATTTTTTAAAAAGAAATTTTCATTCTTAGAATATGCTTCAGAGAAAAAAAGTAATTTTTTTCTTTGCTTGTGATTGCCAGTGAAACACTTGGTTGCTCATTAAAAACAATTTTGCTACAGTTTCTCCCTTCTTGGTGCTTCCTTGTGAGATGAGAAAGAGTAGGAGATAGGATGAGTTGACAAACACTTGATTATCTTGTCAGTCTCTTATTTTGTCCCAGGGTAAGCTTTGTCAAATGGTAAATGGAGCTGTGAGCCTCACCATTTTACAGTTAAGTTCATTTAGCAAGCTTGAGCATCTTTATCTTTTGGGGAACAATGTGTTCTGTTTCAACAGAAAAACAACTGAAGATGCTTTGCCTTAGTGATTCTGTATTCTTTCCTTGGCATGTGATGTGTTGTCAGTAGTTCTGCTTTTCTTGTGTAAAAACGATAACCATCAGATGAAATTTGAGGCCATACATCCATCTTAGTTTGTTGTACTGAGTATTGTTTTCATTTGAAGTGCTAGTGACTAAAGTCTTTATGTCCACTGGCTTTGTCTCTGCTAAGTTTCTCACTGCTGTCTTAAGACTGTGAACGTCCAGGAGCCTGCATGCCTTTAACAGCAAGAGCAATACCACATGGCAGTCAGAGGGTTTTCGTTGTAAGCAGTGCAGGCTGGTGTGACTGTAGTGGTTAAGGGTGACTATTTGAGTTCTAACGATGGATCATGTGAGGACAGTTGTAAGTGCCTGTAAAGAAAGTTGAACTGATAAAACAGACGTCTTTAAGATGCATGCAAGTACTTCCTAAAAATCAGGACTTTACTTTCTATATCATTTAGTCAAACATGACAATGTAAAAGTAAGAAATTAGGTATACAGTAATGACCAAAGCAATTTTTATAAGGAAGTAAAATAATTTTAAAATAACTTTTAATTATAATATTTTGCTGTTAATTTTAGGATTAGTTTTTTAACTATTCCACTCTTAAGAGTTTTGGTGATTTCAGTGTTTCTTATTTAAGGCTTTGCTATTAAATAGTATTTTTACGTAATTATAAGACAATTCCTTTTTTTCTAACCAGGAAGAAGCTCTGCATGCATTTATTCAGCCAGAGATCTTGGATGGCCCAAATCAATATTTTTGTGAACGTTGTAAGAAGAAGTGTGATGCTCGCAAGGTAAGAGGCATATAAATATTATTATGTAGTTGTCTCAGATATCAGTATTCAATCCATTTGTACCCCTAACCACACATGCTTCTTTTTAGGGCCTTCGGTTTTTGCATTTCCCCTATCTGTTGACCTTACAATTGAAAAGATTTGATTTTGATTATACAACCATGCATAGAATTAAACTGAATGATCGAATGTCATTTCCGGAGGAGCTGGATATGAGCACATTTATTGATATTGAAGATGAGGTAAATACTACATTTTCTTGTTATACTTTTCATTATACTCTTTTTGTCTCGTTTTAAATTGCTTTATGTATATCAGTGTTTTGCCTGGAGGTATGTCTGTGTGTCACATGTGTGTCTAGTGCCCTCATGGGCCAGAAGATTATGTTGTAACCTTTGATACTAGAGTTAGAGACAGTTGGGAGCCACTTGGTAGAGGCTGGAAATCAAACTGGTATCATTTGGGAAAGCAGCCAGTAATCTTACCACTGAGCTATCTGTCCAGCCCCACTTTATAAATTAAAACTGATGAATTTGAAGTGTCCTCTTAACAGCTTTCTCTTTCCTCATTTTCCTCATGGTGTGTTACTGAGGATGAAAAGCTTTTCCTGACTGTGTGTTACATTTCAAGTATTCTTATTTGGTTGCAGTATGTAAGCTCTTCAAGAGACAAAAGGGTTTCACCTTTGGAATTCAAGATTGTTTCTTGAATTTGGGTAGTAATCTTGTTTCATAATTTCTTCGTTACTGAAACTGCTGAGGCTGGGTTTCTAATGTTTACTCCACATGGGGCAGCTCTATGTGAGTGAGTGAACAAAGCAGTTCATGGCCTCAGTGTCTTGTATTTACACTAATCTAATCCCCTTTACAAGAATTAAGGGACTTGGTTACTCCAATGGAAGGTTTGCAAGCTCTTACATTAACTAAGTTAGAAAGACAAACATACAGGAGGTTTTGTCTAGATCCCTTTTTAAATTCGTATTTTGTTTAACTTGAAACTTTAAATAGTTTGAACATGGAATTTTAATGGAAACAGGACAGACTCATTAATTTCTTTCTACTCATTGACCTCCCAGGATTTTCTAACTTTATTTAATTTAAAAAAAAGAGATGTGTGCTATCCTGCTTGATTCTTTATGATGCTCTCCTGATCACGTTGTATGAAGCATTATAGACAGAAAGGGTAGTTGTTACAGGATAATAAACCCTTACTACTTCTAAGAGTTTTGTGTGCTTGTTTGTTTTTCTGATTACCGGTTGTAAAATATGTCTTCTTCTAGGAGCTCAAAATTAATTATAAATAGTTGTCGAGTTTCATTTAATATTTGTCTTAGTTAGGGTTACTGTTACTGTGATGAAACACCAAAAGCAAGTCTGAATAGAAAGGGCTTATTTGGCTTATGCTTCATCATCACTGAAGTCAGGACAGGAACCTGGAGGCAGGAGCTGATGCAGAGACCATGGAGGAGTGCTGCTTACTGGCTTGCTTCACATGGCTTGCTCAGCCTTCTTTGTTAAGAACCCAGGACTACCAGTCTACAAGTAGTCCCACCCATAATGGTTCTGCCCTTCTGCATCAATCACTAATTAAGAAAATGCCCAACTGGGAGCTGGAGAGATGGCTCAGTGGTAAGAGCATTGACTGCTCTTCCAGAGGACCCGGATTCAATTCCCAGCACCCACATGGCAGCTAACAAACTCCAAATCTGACACACCCATACACAGACATATATGCCTGCAAATAAAAAAAATTGCAAATAAAATAAAAATAAATTACTAGAAAAGAAAGAGAATGCCCTACAAGTTTATATGTAGCTTTTTTTCACAGAGGGATTTTCTCAATTGAGGTTCCCTCCTCTCAGATGACTGTAGTATGTGTCAAGTTGACATAAAACTACCCAGTATAATATTTTTGTGTGTTGAAAACAGTGAGTTCATTCAGCAAGAAAACAGACTTTTTTCTGCATTCATCTGTGTTGGGATTAGAGGTGTACACCGTCATGCTCAGCTTGCAGTTGTATAGGGTGATGTTCACCTTTATTTTATCTTGAATCAAATTTCCTTGAAGTAAGAAAACTACTGCACACTAGATGCTTACTTTAAAAAAGTTACTAACAACAAAAATTATTCTTGCTGCATATTACTTAGTTTCAAGGACTTAAATACAGTGTCTTATGCACATTGAGGGCTTTCATCCTGAAGAAATCTTAACCTGTGTCAATAAAAACATTGTAGGTATGTGTATGAAATGTTAAAAGGAAGGAGAGGAGAATGTTGCTTGGGTTTCTAACAAGTAGACTTCTTCAGTTTAAGTCTGAATGACTGAATTGAAAGTAGCCAAGCATGATGTCCCTGCCCTGAGTACACCAGACTATAAAGTTCTCATGGGCAGATAGATGCCTTATTTCTACTTCTATCTTGACACCTTACGCAGTAATTAAAGACAGCATTTTGTTGGGATTGGGAGTAGAAGATGTAATTTGGAACTTAGGATAGTTGCTGTCACAAATGCTATTGCAGAAAATGGTAAATTTTGTACCTAAGATCTGAGTTTAAGAGAAAACAGATAGTCTTAAAATAAATACTTCTTAATCAGAACAATGTCAAACTATTTGAACATGGTAGAAGATATAGGTAAAAGTTTGAATATCTTTTCCTTTATTTGGCATAGATTTTAAGATAATTATGTCTTATTAGAAATCCCCTCAAACTGAAAGTTGTACTGATAGTGGAGCAGAAAATGAAGGCAGTTGCCACAGTGACCAGATGAGCAATGACTTCTCCACGGATGATGC
The DNA here is from genome assembly GCA_004026605.1 of Ondatra zibethicus. Taxonomy (NCBI): domain Eukaryota; kingdom Metazoa; phylum Chordata; class Mammalia; order Rodentia; family Cricetidae; genus Ondatra; species Ondatra zibethicus. Next base: position 99,699 of record PVIU01001942.1, on the reverse strand, counting down.
TGTTGATGAAGGGATATGCCTGGAGAGCAGTAGTGGGACAGAGAAGATTTCAAAACCTGGCCTGGAAAAGGTACCTTTTATGACGTTTATTGGTATTAGGTGCTGAGCATGCTAGGCAAGTAGTCCACCAGAGAACTATGCCCCAGTTCCCTGCATGTTTTAATTAAATAGAGAATTTAGTGATTTCTGAACTTCTGTATTATTTTGTTCTTCATTTTTTAAAATGAACACTTTTTTAAAAATGTTTTTGTGGTGGGTGTGATTATAATTGTATTTACAATTGGGATGCTAATTCCTAGTAAACTGTACTGTGTTGAAAGTTATGTTGTGTTAGAATGGGTGCTGCCTCTGCCCTTGGCATTTATCAGATCTCCAAATCCTTTCTGGTCACTGAGTTTGCTCATAGAAAAAAATGAGGATGTTAGACTTCATTTATCCCATTTTAAGAATTCTGACAGTGGTGCATTTCTGAAACAGTTAATAACCATAGTTACCTAGAACTTGCAATCTCAGAATTTTCCAGAAACATAATGGGGAGGGGTTGCTAATTACAATCAAACTTTAAAATGTTACTACTAACCAGTTGATATGTACCTGGAATCCCAGCAGTACTTAAGTAGCAGAGGCAGCAAGATCTCTTTGAGTAACACATTCCAACCAGCAGGGGCTACAGAGTGAACCCTGTTTTAAAAAAATAATTTTCTCAGCACAAATTCTAGATTGCAGGTAAACTTTGAAACCTACCTGTTACTTACCTTGATTAATTTTAGTTTGGGCAATAAAATTTGAACTACACAGATTTTAGAATTTGTTCTAGAAGTTTCACTATGTAATAATTATAGTCAGTTTACTATTGTTTAAGACACACTTCAATGTGCTGAAATTTGATTTTAGAAGGTCTGGGTACTTTTTAAGTAAAGAATAAAAAGGAGAAGACAATGGAAGTATGCTCACTTAGCATTCCCGAGGCCCTGATTTGTTCCCTAGTGCTGCAAAATGGAAGAAAGATGAGAGCTCTGCAGAAAAGTGAATGAGCTCTACCAGGCCTGCCCAATAGTACACACCTGTGGTCCCCAAATAATAGGATAAAAGGCAGAGAATTGTCTGCAGGTTTGAGTCTAGCATGGTCTAACATAGCTTGTTCCAGTCCAGAAAGGCTTGCAAATTAAGACCCTCTCTCAAAACAAACTTTAATAAAAACCTTGCTTTACCCATTTGAAGAATCTTCTTAGGATAAACAGTCTATTTTTTTTTTATCATAACCTTTCCTGGATACTCTATTTTTCTTTTTAAAATTATTTTATGTGTATGGGTGTTTTGCCTGCATGTCTGTACACCATTTGTGTACCTGGTACCCTCAGAGGCTAGAGGAGGATGTCTAGAATTGCAGATGATTGTGAATGCTAGGAATTGAACCTGGGTCCTCTGGAAAAGCAGCCAGTGCTCTTAACCACTGAGCCATCTCTCCAGCCTTGGGAACTCTATTTTTATTCACTCCAGGTAGAGATGGCGATGACAGACCAGAGAAAGGGTTTCTTCCAAGTCCAGCTTGGTGAACCAGTGAGTTTATTGGACTTCTTTAATGGAGCATGATGACTCTTAGGCAGCTCTATCACCAAAAAGCCCACTCCAAGCATGGGTAACTACTTATAAGAGTCTCCCTTTGAAGCACCTTGTTACTACTGCTTATATAACCTGAGCCTCTGAGTTGATAAAATCCTTGTGTTTTTAGGTGGTTGTGGAGTTCTTAAGACTATATATATATATATTTAAAGATATATATATATACATATATATATCTTTTAAATATATGTATGTATGTGTACCATGTGCATACTTGGTACCTGTGGAGCCCAGAAAAGAGTGGTTGTGAGCTACAATGCAGGTGCAGAAAACCAAACCTAGATCCTTTGCAAGAGCAGCAAGTGCTCTTTAACCTCCAAACTGTCTCTCCGACTCCCTTGTGAATTTCATATAAGTCTTCTGTGCTGTTATATCTTCCTCTCTATCATGTTGGGCTTTTTGGTTTTTTTGTCTGGTTGGTTGGTTGATTTGGTTTGGTTTTTTGAGACAGGGTTTCTTTGTGTAACAGTCCTGGCTGTCTTGTAACGCACTTTGTAAACCAGGTTTACCTTGAACACACAGAGATCCTCCCGCCCAACTTATTTGGGGTTTTTGAAATAGTCTTACTTTATAGTCCAGACTGGCCCCAAACTCACTATGTAGCCCAGAGTGGCCTTGCGTTCACAGCTGTTGTCCTTTAGCCTCTCAGTGCTAAGATTATAAGCTTGAACTACTCTGGCTGTTCCTTGTTGTTTTTGGAGAAGAAAATACTGGTAGCCAGGATCTCTAGTAGTGCTAATTGTTTTAAGGGTATGAAGTGCTAAGGCTTCTAAAAGAAAAAGTAATTCAAGCTAGCGTCCTGGCACATGGCTTATAAATCCTAGCACTTGGAATGCTAGTCTAAGAGAGTCATAAGTTTGAGGCCTACCCTAGGCAACATAATAGGTTCAAAACCACCTGGGCAATCTCAAAATGAAAAATAACAAAGAAAAGCAGGCATATAGCCAGGTACTGGAGCACTTGCCTAGCATCTATGAGTTCACTCTCCACTACTAACAAAAGAACAAAGAAAAAGATAGACAAAGGTTCTTAGTTTATTATAGACAACATCAGGCATGTTTAAGAGTTGAAAGGCCATAAACTGAGTTATTACAGAAATAGCACGGTTCTGTGTGTGTGTTTGTGTGTGTGTGTTTTGAGACAATGTCTCTTTTATGGAGCCGTGGTTGTCCTAAAACTTACTATGTGACCAGACTGGCCTTAAACTCAGAGGTCTGTCTGGCTCTGCCTCCTAGGTGCAGTAATTTAAAATATAAGCCACCATTCCTGGCTTGGATTTATTATTATTATAAATAATAAATACCACATTAATATGTTATTTATTAAAAATACTGCATGAGTACATTAGAAGGTACTTCAAGTTACTGTCAGAAATAGAATTTTATTTAAAGACAAAAAAGCAATGTGTTGGTAATTTCTTGATTTTGACTATGCAAATTAGAAACCCTTCTATTTAGTAGTTTTTCACAAAATTTCAGACTCTTATTTTTTCATAAATAATCAAGCATGTTTTATAGACATACATAGTTCCAAAGATTACAAGACAGTATAATAACAATGTAAAGAAATATACTGGATGAAACCTGTTGCATACTAAGTTTCTTAGTGACTTGCTGTTTTAACGTTATCTAAGGGACAAGTTAGCTTACCATAGAAAAGTTGTCATGTTACTTAATTCTGCACCCCTAGGAAATAAGGGGTTTCAAATAAGGGTTTTGTAGTCTTCTCTTCCAAATTCTTTTTCTTCTCTCCTTAGAACTCCCTGATGTATGAGCTGTTCTCAGTGATGGTGCATTCGGGGAGTGCTGCTGGAGGTCACTATTATGCTTGCATAAAGTCATTCAGTGATGAGCAGTGGTACAGTTTCAATGACCAACATGTGAGCAGGGTAAGACTCCTGGAGTGGCGAAGTTACTCAGTGGCAGAGTGTTTATTCAGAGCAGAGACGCCTATGATGGTATTTCTCAGGTCCCCGTCAAACCAGTCTTTCATTGTTAGCAGTGTCCTTGTTCTGCTTTTTTAGAACTTGTTAGATGTTTCCAATTTATATTACACCTTTCCTCTAGCCCTCACCCTTCTTTCTTATGTACACCTTGTGAATGATGTAGGAGTCCCTTGAGCCTGGCTCACCAGAGCAGCCACTGGCAAACTGAATTATCTGTGTGGTGCTTCTTGAAAATATCATGACACATCTAATTCAGAAATTAAAAGGTTGGATTAGAATTGGGCTTGATAGTAGTTTCTAGCATTGAGGAGGCTGAGACAGGATTGCCCAGAGTTCAAGGCCAGGCCAGGCTACAGATTAAGGACCTGTCTCAAGAAGGAAGAAAAAAAAAAAAAAAGACCTAGAATATTGGGTTATATATTTACGTGTTGACATTAATGTAATGGTGTCAGTGGTTTTTACAAAGGAGTAATGTTACAACTTTTTAGATAACACAAGAAGATATTAAGAAGACACATGGTGGGTCTTCAGGAAGCAGAGGCTACTACTCTAGTGCTTTTGCAAGGTAAGCAATAGCATCTTGATGTACTGGAGTGAGTTGTAGCTTCTCTGTAGATCTTCAGCCTTATCCAAGGGTCAACAGACTGCAAACCATGGGCATCTGTTCATAAGTGCTGGCTGGTGCGTTCCCACTATAACAGCTAAGTTGTAACACAGACCATTTGGTCTATAAAGACTTAAGTTTTTTCCCTTGGCTCTTTCTAGCAAAGCAGTTTGCTAGATTTAGCTGTAGTAGGCACTGTGGTGCACAGCCTTCTTGATAACTTCACTGTGTTACTAAAAGGTGGTGTTTTAACCTTTTCATAAGTGCACCATTAACAGCAATGAGGAATTTTTCTTTTTTTCTAGAATGTTTTAATGTGTCTGTGATTATTTGAAAGAAAAAAAACACTAATATTTCAAATAAAGATTTGATACTTATAAATGGAATCTACCATCTATCTGAAGAACCTGTTAATTTTTTTATATTTCTCCTAGCTCAACAAATGCATATATGCTGATATACAGACTGAAGGATCCAACAAGAAATGCAAGTATGTTAGCCTCTCATAAAGTCATTTCCTTAGCATATCTTGCAAACCTATATAACTACTTTTAGGTGATAGAGCAATTAACAGCTAGGACTTTTTATACCTGGGAGAGGGAATTATTAACACTGTTACAAAACAATTCTAAGTTGTAAGAACATTGACAAGAATATGTAGAGCTGAGCACGGTGATGTTTGCTTGAGCTCCAGTCACTTGGTAGGCTGAGCGAGGCAGGAGGATTACACGTCTGGGTCTACTGACAATTTAACAGGAACTTGTTGGCTGAGATTTCTGTTTCCACCTGGTCCTGCAGTCGTTCAGTCCCAAAGAAACACACAGAGGTCTACATTAATTATAAACTGATTGGCCTATTAGCTCAGGCTTCTTATTAACTCTTATAACTTATATTAGCCCATAATTCTTATCTGTGTTAACCATGTGTCTTGATACCTTTTTTGGCGAGGCAGTCACATCTTGCTTCCTCTGTGTCTAGGTGACTGACTCTTTCCTCTTCCCAGAATTCGCCTGTTCTTGTTGTCCTGCCTCTACTTCCTGCCTGGCTACTAGCCAATCAGCATTTTATTAAAATAATATAAGTGACAGGATTAAAAAAAAAACCATTGTCCCATAGCTCATAGTAGTAGCTTTAAAGGAGCTGAGACCACAGCTCAGTAGTAGATTCCTGATGAGCATTGTCTGATAAGCAGCACTATACACAGGCACGCACACAAGCAGGCATGCACTCACACAAGTTGGAATACTTTATAATACACTTTCTGTTTGTTAAATGAATTAGATGTGTACTTTAAGTAAGATTGTGTTCTCTGTGATGCCCACAGGTCACCAACTACATGTCCTAGAGCAAATCCCTTGACTTTTCTGAGTCTTTGCAGATGTGTAGACTGGAAATGATGACACCTTATAGAGTTGTTACACATGAATAAAACAGCACTTTAGAGTCTTGCAGCATAGCTAGTGAAAGCTCAGATTAGCTACTGTTTGTTTCAATTTCAAGCTTTTTGGGTTTGTTACTATTTGCATTGTTTGGCAGAGGATTCTGGATAGCCTGAAATACTTCAGAAATCTTTAATATAGAGAATTAAGCACCTCTGTTTATTTGATTCAAGATCAAATAAATTTTTGTGAGCCTAGTACAAATCCTTTAATTTTATTAAGAATCCCAGGAGACCAACAAGATGGCTCAACTGGTAAAAGACACTTGTGTCAAGCCTGAGGGCTTCATTTCAGTGCCAAAACCTTCACAGCTGCCCTCTGACCTTCCCAGAATAATCTTGAATATAAAGTGTGTTCTTTTTACTTATATTTTTGATTTTTGTTACTTTAAAAGCTTTCGTTCTTAGGGTTTCTTTTTTTCTTGCTAATTCACAGGGTTGGAAGCATGTTAGGGTTGTGTGTATGTTTGACTAGAGATGCACACACAAATGATGAGTTTACTCATATTTTCATAATTTAAAAAGTAATCACTAGCTTTGATCTCAATATTGAGTTTTAGTAGCTGATAATGCTCTTAATATCTTTTCAACTATTATATTTTTTGTTCACATTTTTGTGAACAAAAGTTAGTTTGTGGACTCATTCAATGGTTTAGAGTCTAGTCATCATTTCAACAAATGTTAATTTCAAGATCTGTAGATTCACTGAAGGCAAAACCAGGATTGTAATCCATGTATCCTATATGCCTTGCTGTATACAGTGCAGTGTTCCAGCCTTTGGCTAACTCCCCACTCTAGTTCTATGGTAAATGCTGGTGGCAGGGACGGGGCACTATATCATCTGTTTGGGAATGCTTTTTAGCTAGTTGATTGCAGGAAGGTGTCCTGTACAGCTATCGAGGGAAGATTTGTTTTGTTTTGTTTAGGCTAGAGCTAATTTCTGGAAACATTGCATTTTTATAGGTCCTATTGATATTCATTATTCTCCTTAAAGTCACACATTCATTGGCTTTAGAGCTGTTTGAGGGGGAATCGAAGATAGCAATGCTGTCATTATGTAGTAACAATCACACATGTAGCAGCAGTTCCTTTCACTCATTTGCATTATGTTCTAGGCAGTAACTTTTGGGCCAGGCGCTTTTAGTAAGCTAAAGGAGTCACAGTCTGGAGAAGTAAAGTTGCCCACTGCCAGAGGGTTCCACTGTGATAGCACAATTTGAAATTTAAAAAAAAAAGATTTTAAGTTTCCAAGGCTTTTTTAAATTTTAAAATCTCGTTGAATTCTAGTGTTTGAACCGTTTACTAGGTCTGAATATGATTTCACAATCAATACCTCTTCACTATTGCCTGGAAGAAGCTTCTGTTTCACACTAAAAGAAGGACACATGTTTCCATGGCAGCGTAGTACAACAGAGTACAAGAAGCTGCTCTGAGTGACACTATTTTATGTTCCTAGAATTTCTAGAAGTGGATGAATACCCAGAACATATTAAGAACCTGGTGCAGAAGGAGAGAGAATTGGAAGAACAAGAAAAGAGGCAAAGAGAAATTGAACGCAACACATGCAAGGTTCGATTCCATGATTGTGATTGACAAGTGCTGTTGTGGTTTGCTCTTCTGACTGCTGTCATTGTTATGGTAACCCAGAGTCGGTTCTATAGACAGTTCTGCCCTTGTGGTCAGATGGGCACAAGGATGAGCATAATCTGGTACTGAAGCATGGTGCTATGTAGCATGGTGCTCAGTGCTCATGTGACTGTGTGAGGCGAGCATTCCCATGTTCTGAAGAAGGAAGGACTGGGAAATGCACAGAATGAAGGTCATCCTTCCGTTACTCTCCTACTGCCCTCTCTGTTCTCCCTTTAAAATCCTTAAACAGACAGGAGGTGGTGGCCCACTCCTTTAATCCCCACACTTGGGAGGCAGAAGCCAGCCTGTTCTACAGAGTGAGTTCCAGTACAGCCAGGGCTACACAGAGAAACCTTGTCTTTAAAAAGAAAGAAAAAAAGAAAAAATAGTCCCAACTATGTTTTTTGTTTTTAATTACATTGTTTTGACAATGAAGAAAAGTGCTATCTGCTGTCTGACATGATGGAACGCACCTTTGATGAGCGCTCAGGAGGCAAAAGCAAAGGCAGGTGGATCTCTGAGTTCGAGGACAGCCAGGGCTGTTGGAACCCTATCTCAAAAAACAACAACAAAAAAAGTGCTGTCTGCCAAAGAGTTCAGCTGTGATTATTGACCTAGTGAGTTGATGATGGTATTTTCTGTTTTGTAGATAAAATTGTTCTGTTTACATCCTGTGAAACAAATAATGATGGAAAATAAGTTGGAGGTTCATAAAGATAAGACATTAAAGGAAGCAGTAGAAATGGCTTATAAGGTATGTCTAATGCACAGTTGGATTTTAATTTTGATAACACCCAAATTTTATAGTTGAGATAGATGATTGAAGTACTTTGAATGTATTTGACAGCTTCTCAGTCGTCATTCTACACCCCCCCCCACCATCTACCAGCATCTTCATCCAAATACCAGTTAACCTTTCTGAATCCCAGAATTAGAAACACTTTATTTATTTATTTATTTATTTATTTTTGCTTTCTGTTTATTTAGCAGATATCTGTTGAGTGCCTTCTGTATGAACTGTTACGATATCAGGGGGAAGACATGGTCTTGGCCTTATGGAATTTATAGTTCAGTGGGAAAAAATTTTTTTTGATGATTAGCAATTATTTTGTTTAGATGTCGCAAAGTAAATCAGTAGTATATTGAGATAATTTATCCTGCAATAGTAACCATAAGGACACAGCTATGTCATTGTATAGTTTGTGTTATTTCAAGAATAATGAAAGGTGACCATTAAATATATTAAAGCTAGGTATGGATGCTCACACCTTTTAATCTCAGTATTTGTGAGGTGGAGGCAACAAGATCAAGTGTTCAAAGTCATCCTCTTTCACATAGTGGATTCAGGGTCAGCCTGGGTTACATGTGGCTCTTTCTCTAATAAAGATATCTGTTACTCTGATAAAAAATCATAAGTATACAGATTTTATTGTCTGTTAGGATCTCTTGGTAGGATTACGGCACACAAGAATATAAAGTACTCTGTTTTTACTTGTGGGGATTGTGTTTTGTTAGATGATGGATTTAGAAGAGGTGATTCCGCTGGACTGCTGTCGCCTGGTAAAATATGATGAGTTTCATGATTACCTAGAGCGATCATATGAGGGAGAAGAAGATACACCAATGGGCCTGCTCCTAGGAGGAGTCAAGTCCACATATATGTTTGATCTGCTGTTGGAGACTAGAAAGCCTGATCAAGTTTTCCAGTCTTACAAACCTGGAGGTAAGCAATTTTATACTCTTGAGTTAAAATGGGCTTTAAATTACTGTGATCAAATGTTTTGTTTATAGAAGTAAATGATTTAAAATTTTTTATGTGTCCTAAAGTATACATAATTTTGGCAAAGTTGAGAAGTAATCAGTGTTTGGTTGGAAGCAGCACCCCAGCCCCCTGGGATCCCTATATCCAAAGAGTCTGGAATGTTTGGCCCAGCCCCCTGGCATCCTTATATCCAAAGAGTCTGGAATGTTTGGGTCCAGGTATCACTGCAGCCCCCTGGCACCCCTATATCCAAGGAGTCTGGGATGTTTGGTTGGAGGCTTCACCCCACCCCTGGCATCCATTCCCAGGCCTTCCCACCCTGGGAGTTGCCACAACCCAGACTCCACCTCCCAAAAAAAGCCCACCAAATGGTGACCCCTCCCCAGGAAGGGTCAAGACCACTCCCACAGGCTATTTAAACTGTCCTACCCCCACCCCCATGTTTTCCTGGAGGGCCACCTGGGAGCGCTGGCATCCATTAAACCTGGGCTTTTTTCTAATTCTGTTTGATTTTGTCTGATCTGATTTAGATTATTGCGTTGGTGAAGAGGTTTGTTGGGCCGTAAAATCTTTACAATCACCAATGAGTTTGAAGTTAAGTTTTAGCTTATGCTGGGTTTGCTGGGACATGCTGTGACTCCAACAGTGGGGAGGCTGAGATGGGTACATCATGTGGGCACATTTACTAGACCTTGTCTATCACAAAATTTAAATAATGAACAACAGCAACAAGAAAACACTCTCTTCTCAGTCTTCAGTAGGGTTTCCTTCTTTAATGTGGAGTGCTAAATGGTGTAGTGTCTGCCGGATGATACGGAATGCCTGTAGTTATCAGCTCAACTCCTAAGGGTGTCTCTGTCAACATCTTTCCTTCTTCTGCTCTTTCCCCACTTTCCTCTCCTATTCGTTATGGAAGCCATACGCTGTAGCACGAATTAAAAAAAAACCCAGAGACAGAAATTGGGGTTCAACCTGAAGGTCAGAAAAGCAAAACAGCCAGCCATTGGCTCTTCCCTCTACCTCAGTTCGAAATGGAGATCCTGCCTCCAGGAATCTCAGAATGAGACTGTGTGTGAGAGCAGCTATCTCTCCTGTCTTGTATTCCTCTCTAGGACCACTACTGCCTTGTTTCTATGACAAACTAGTGTGGCTACTAGGATTAAAGGTGTGTGTTACCACTGCCTGCCTGGTCTGTAAGGCTGACCAGTGGGACTGTTTTACTCTGATCCTCAGGCAAGCTTTATTTATTAAAATAGAAAGGAAATGAAATATCACTACAATACGCTTCCTTGCTTTTTTTTGTTTGTTTGTTTGGTTTATTTATTTATTTTGTGTTATTTCAAGAGGTAGAGGGAAGAGCCAATGGCTGGCTGTTTTGCTTTTCTGACCTTCAGGTTGAACCCCAATTTCTGTCTCTGGGTTTCTCTGTTTACATCCCTAGCTATCCTAGAACTAGTTCTGTAGACCAGGCTGGCCTCAGACTCACAGAGATCCATCTACCTCTGCCTCCCAAGTACTGGGATTAAAGGTGTGTGCCACTACTGCCCGGACACTTTCTTGCTTTTATGACTCTGCTGTCCAACATATATTTGTCGTTTAAGTGAACAAAATAAGGGAAAAATTGAGAATTGACAGTAAAACAAAATAACTGCTAAGTGTTGTTCTTAATGGCTGTTTCTTTTTCAAGTGACTAAAATTTAGTTGTCAATATGATCTAAAAACAAAAGAGAAGCAGATATACCAGACCAGTTTGTGCATAGAATTTTCCATGGGATTTGATGGAGCTTGTTTATAAACAGTCAGGGTTATATCTGCCCCATTAGTATTTATTCTGCAGTCTCTGCATCCATATATGCTTCCAGTGCTGTGGTTTTCTTTCTATTTGGATCTTTTTGCATTTGTATTTTACATTTGATCATAGGTAGAAGACCACGAATCAACCAGATTGTATTTTTTAATGTGCCTAATAAATTTGAAGGTGGTGTTATATTTTAAAAGGAAATAAAACATTTTTAAAATTATATTTGGATTTTTTGTGTTTAACACAATGCATCAGTCAAAAATAATGCTTTTTAATGAACATTAGATGAATGTAATATAAATCTACTATATTGGATATATGAGAGCATAGTCTCTTTGCCATCTGTTAGAAACATATTTAGAACGTGCTGCTCATGTAAAATACAGTTTAAAAAAATAACCTTCAGCTATGTATTTATGTTTTTCAATGTAATAGAAGTGATGGTGAAAGTGCATGTTGTTGATCTGAAGGCGGAGACTGTCGCTGCTCCGATAACAGTCCGTGCTTATTTAAATCAGACAGTTACAGAGTTCAAACAGCTGATCTCAAAGGTAAGTTATAAAATTAGACTTTGAGTATTTTTGAATTCTTGCTGTGTGTATGGCTCACTGGTTGTTTCAAGTTGTAGGTTCTACTGTAAAGGGGCAATATTTATAGGCAGAATACAATTGAAAGTAGAAAGACACCTACCTCAGTTAGAAGAAACAAACTGAGCAACATTTGGCATGGCGCAGTAGCACTGATCCAGACTATAGTTTGAGCTGTGTGAAACACATGCTAGGGGTATGAATTCAGTTTATGTCTTAGTTTTTATTGCCGTGAAGAGATACCATGACCATGGAAACTCTTATAAGGAAAGCATTTAATTGGGTGCCTTAAAAGTTCAGAGTTTTAATTCATTATCATCAAGGTGGGACATGGTGTCATGCAGGCAGTCATGGGGCTGGAGAAGGACCTGAGAGTTCTGCATCTTACACAGGCAATAGGGAGTGGTCTGTCTCATTGGGCATGACTTGCATATATAAGACCTCAAAGCCCACCTCCACAGTGACACACTTCCTCCAACAAGACCACACCTACTACAACAAGGCCACCCCTCCTAATAGTGCCATTCCTTTTGGTGGCCATTTTCTTTTAAACCACCACTTTCACAGAAGGCTTTGAACACTAACTGGGCTCTCATTGGTGCAGCAGTTAGTAGATCCTGTTTGCTATTTAAATGTCGTAGTGATGCATCAGATCTGTGCCACATAGAGTTAAAGTCCACTGACACTAAACTGAGGTTCAAGGCACATGAACGCTGAGTTTGGGGTGGCGCTGAGGAAGCTGTTCAGATCATTCCGGTAAAGGCATATGGTCAGGGCTGAGGGACAGTGGAGTTTCAGAGTGGCTATGTAAGTGGACACTGCCAGAGTTGTGGTTGCTATGTTTCAAAGGAAGACAGAAGCACAGTGAGTTGTTTTTATTATTTCATAGGCTGGATGTCACTGTGTACTGGACAAGATCTCACTATGTAAACCAGGCTAGTCTTGAACTCATAAATTATATCTTCCTGCCTCCATCTCCTGGGTGCTGAGATCAAAGGTGTGCACCAACACACCCAGTCCTTAATGTTTTTTATTGCAGTTATTTATTTTGTGGTGTGTGTGTGTGTATACTTAGGCTATGTGACAAGCAACTTTACCCACTGAGCCATCTCACTGCTGAGTGAAAGGTAGTGACATATTAATAGCAACAGTAAAGTGAGGAAGCAGACTTGACAGCAATGGATTAAATAGTGGCTCAGAACATAGCCTGTTCTGAGTGTGAGCAGGAATGAGATGATAAAAATATTTGGATCTCTTTGGACAAGTGGACTGGACCATGTGTGACAAATGATGGTTCTCTTTCAAGGGTACCATACCTTGAGCACACAAAAAGATTTTTGAAGCCTTTCTAACTAAGTGAATGCAAGTTAAAAAAAAAAAAAAAGTTTGAAGTACAGTTTTAAGCCATCTGTCTTGTCTTATAGCTCAGTGTCTGGGGATTTAGTGTTGTGGTTATGAGGGATTTTGTCAGGTTTGGTGACTATCACTGTGTTTAAGCAGTAACAACTAAGAGAATTTAGTCACTGATGACAGTTACATCAGAAGACAAACCATACTGTATTGTTCTACCTGATGGCTAACTTGCTCACACATGCATGCCAGGTGATCATATGGCTCTATACATTTAAAGTGAGTGCCACCTGCAAAGATTTTCAGTCCAATGCAAAATATAAGCCCTGAGGTTGGGTCTGGGGAAAAAAAAAAAAAGAACAATACTGTTTGTTAGCCTACTCTCTGATGAAGCTACCAAGGTCATTGGGGAAATGTTTAAAGAACAAGTGTAGTCACAAAGTTTTGTAATGAACAAAGCATTGGAAGTTAGAAAGTGTTACTTTGTTTCAGTTTACAACATAAGTGATAGGGAGATGGCTAAGAAGTTTTCCTTTGAGTCATCAAAAATTGTTAAATCTCCACTTAAAAGTATCTTTCCCAGACAATTCTTTTGATGCCTGAGGGTTGGTGCTAGGATTGGCACCTAGGGCCCTGCTCTCATCGGCTTTGAGGAACTTCGCAGTTTTCTCTTTGTGTCTAAAGCCAGATAGAATTCCTTTGGGTAGCACATTCTGTAGTGACACTCTCGTTGCAGGCCTCACACTTACCTGCAGAATCCATGCGGATAGTGCTAGAACGCTGCTACAATGACCTACGCCTTCTCAGCGTGCCCAGCAAGACCCTGAAGGCCGAGGGCTTCTTTAGAAGTAACAAGGTATGCCTTTACCTTTTCATTGTGTCATCTCTGCTGGTAACAGAGTAAAGTTGAGTATTTATTATAAGGCTGCGAGCAACCAGCACTGTCCCCATCTATCTGTGCAAGAGCACCTTTCGGTGCACACAGCCTCCCCAAATTTTCTTTTGTCATCCAATCAGGCTTCATTCTCTGCCTGACTCAGCCTTACTGCTGGTCCTTTTACTTCTACCCTATGCCCTTTGCCTGGGGGCACTTTTTCCTGTTTCCCTGCCCTCCTTTAGTTTTCAAGCTCTGGATTTGTCCTGTCCCTCTGAGCTTTTGTGATTGAATCTCCCTCCTCTATGACTATCTTCCTCATTTCCATCCTTGAGGTCCCTGGTAAGACAGTCCAGTCCTTCATACCGAGTTAGAGGTGTGCCCCGTGAGACTCTCCCACCCTTGTCCCCTTGTCCTCTCACATCTCTGTTGGGGAGAAGACAAGTTGTCAAGCTTATTTTAGGACTTGCCACCTTCAGTGTGCCATCGTTACAGTGGCTGGCCCTGTGTCATCCAGACTTTTCCTTGTTCACTACCTTCTGCTCATCATATTCGCCAGTCTTTCATCTTAGTACTTCTATACTTACCACACTTAACTTTTTAAATATCATTTTATTACATATTTTCTTTGAATACATACGTGTGGATATTAAAATGTAATCTGTGGCCAGCAAGAGCACTCATCAGGTACAGGGTGCCAAGCCTGACACTTAAATTTGATCCCATGGACACATGGTAGAGAGAGAACTGACTACCTCATGTTTTTCTCCAAACTCTGCACATGTGCTGCACACTCATACACCGTATACACACTCATGTGTACACAACAAATTTTTAAATATATTTTAATTTTTTTAATGTTTAAACTATAAAAACGCTAATTTATGGAAAAGAGTGCTGGAGCAAACCTTTCTTCCCCATTTTTTCCCTTACACAGTTAACTAATAGTCTCAATATACAAAATATATTAAATAGTAATAGGTTCATCTTTTTATGCAAGACCCAACATACTGTTAATTATTGCCAATCCATGGTTAATTTTTGTTTTGTTTGGAGACAGGGTCTTATATTTGCCTTAGCTGGCATTGAACTCACTACATAGACCAGGCTAGCCTATGACAGTCATCCTGCCTCTGTCCTACAAGTACTAAGATTGGGTCTATGCTATCATGCCTGGTCAAACTTGTGTATAATGGCACAGATTCTACAACATACTGTGTCTTGTACTGGTATGATGTTCTTATGAAGAGTAAGAATGCCACTAACATTGTATGGAGGTAACTCTCTCACTCACTGTTTAGGTGTTTGTTGAAAGTTCTGACACTCTGGATCACCAGGCAGCCTTCACGGACTCCCATTTGTGGAAACTTCTGGATCGGCATGCAAACACAATCCGATTATTTGTTTTGCTGCCTGAACAATCACCAGGTTCATATTCTAAAAGGACAGCATACCAGAAAGCCGGAGGCGATTCTAGTAATGTGGATGATGATTGTGAAAGAGTCAAAGGACCTGCAGGGAACTTAAAGTCTGTGGATGCTATTCTAGAAGAAAGCACTGAAAAACTGAAAAGCTTGTCCCTGCAGCAGCAGCAGCAGGATGGAGACAATGGAGACAGCAGCAAAAGCACTGAAACAAGTGACTTTGAGAATATTGAATCCCCTCTCAACGAGAGGGGCTCTTCCACCTCTGTGCATAATCGAGAGCTTGAACAGCACATTCAGACTTCAGACCCAGAAAACTTTCAGTCTGAAGAACGCTCAGACTCAGATGTTAATAATGACCGGAGTACAAGTTCAGTAGACAGTGACATTCTTAGCTCCAGTCACAGCAGTGACACTTTGTGCAATGCAGACAGCACTCAAATTCCTCTGGCCAATGGGCTGGATTCTCACAGTATCACAAGTAGTAGAAGAACTAAAGCAAACGAAGGGAAAAAGGAGACGTGGGACACAGCCGAAGAAGACTCTGGGACTGACAGTGAATATGATGAGAGCGGCAAGAGCAGGGGGGACATGCAGTACATGTACTTCAAAGCTGACCCCTACGCCACAGACGAAGGCTCTGGGGAAGGACACAAATGTATGTACTTGAGAGGAAGGCTCTTTGAAATGGTACCAGTATGTTTCTCCCTTAAATTTTGGTTAGGATTCCATTGCTTAGCATTAAGACCACCTTACAGTAACTTCATGGGCTGTAAGATTATTTTCTTTCATTTGCAGTGCAATATTTAGACAGTAATTGTGTCAAGTTAAGTAGAAGAATAATCAGTATTAGGAAAGTCTGTGGTAAGCATGCTGAAGAATACTTTAAAGGGAACATACATCCTCACCACTCAAAAAGCCAAATGCTGTAAAGATTTTATTTTTGTTTGAGAAGTATATATGTACATATTAATGTGCTTTAATCAAATCCACCCCCATTCCCTCTCCTCTGATTCATTCCCTATTCCCCTCTACCACCACTTTTCCTTCCCAGCTTCATGTGCTGTGTGTAAGCCCATTGAATCCACTTAATGCTGTCTGTATTTGCGTGGGTATAGGGCCATCCACTGGAGTGTAAGTAGCCTCCCAGGGGCCACACCCTGAGGAAAATGTGACTCTTCTTTCTCTAGCAGACACGAGTTGCCGGAGGCTTCTCAACTAGGTTGGTACTGTGAACCCTGCCTATTCGTGTTGGGAGTTTGGCTGTTTTGATTTCGTGCAGCTCTTGTGCATGCAGTCACAACCACTTTGAGTTCTTGTGTGCAGCAGCCTTGTCACATCTGGCAAATACTGTTTTGCTACCTATGTCTACTACCTCTGGCTCTTAAAATTTTCCTCAATGTTCCTGAGCCATGGAGGGAGTGTCTGCAATATAGCTGTCCCATTGAAGGCTGAGTACTCCATAGTCCTTTATTCTCATACAGTGAGCAGTTAGGTCTCTGTATTAATTTAATTGCCATCTACTGCAAAAAAAAAAAAAAAGCTCTGATGAGGGGATGAAGGAGGGTTGAGAGATGTACTACTCTATAAGTATAATGTTATAAGTACTTACGGGGCAGTTTATGTCCATTTAGCAGAATGATAATAATAAGTTTTCCCTTAGGGGCCTATGACCTAGCTACCCACTGGGTTTTGACCCAGTTACTGGAGCAGGCCTTTAAAGTCCAGTCAGAAACTGGTTAGTTATTCCGTTACCATATATGCTACTATTGCAGCAGTGCTCAGATCTTGCCAGGACCATCCTAACTGTAGTTCTCCAAATTCACAGCTGGGTAAGACAGTTGATTGTTTTTCAAACCCAATAGCATGCATAGAACCTTCCAGCATTTTGAAAGTTAGCCAACGGAGATGAAACTTCCAGGTCAGTACCAGCTTGATTTCTCCATGTCCTGTAACTCAAATGTGTGGTGTCTTCAGCAGTAGGGTCTTACTATCAAGTTATGGAGGATAGCCAAGAGCAGTGGCAGTAGGCTGTATTGTTTGGATGGCTTCAAAAAATTGTTCATTCAGTTTGCAGGGAAATTTTTTACACCTCTTTTCTGTGTCCCAAAACAGCTTCTACCCTATATCCTCTAAACATCTATATTCAGTGACAAAAGAAGTGAGGGCTCATTCATTACCTGGGTCTTTTTAGTTTATCTTAGGTGTTTCTGAGGATAGAACTTGGTGCTTTACCACTGAACCACATCCCAACCCTTTTAATTTGTTAATTTAATTTTGTTAATTTGATAGTAGGCAAGAGATAAACTAGAGTTCTGAATGTTAGAAATCTCAAAGGAATAAAAAAAAAGGGATTTGTCAGCGTAAACATTTGAGACAGGCAGTAACAGCATCATAGCCACAATGTAGAACTGTATGAGTTGTAAAAAGAACTTTGGAAAGACCATAACATAACCACAGGTTAGAGCTAGCCAGAAGTTAAAAAAGCCAGACTCAAGATACATTTCTCTGGCCAGGTGGAGGTGGCACACACCTTTAATCCCAGCCTTGGGAGGCAGAGGTAGGCGAATCTCTAAGTACAAGAACAGCCAAGGCTACACAGACAAAATGTCTCCAAAACAAAACAAAAGCCTATGCATTTCTTTTCCCAAGTATGAAAAGGAAGCAGCTTTCTAAAAAATTAAATGCTTATTAGCATTACTCTTTAACAACACACATATTATCCTGGCTTGGTGAAATGTGCCTTTAATCCCAGCACTGCAGGGCAGAGGCCGGAAGATCTCTCTGAGTTCTAGGCCATCCTTGGCTACATAGTGGGACTCTTGTCTCCAAAAACATAAGCAAAGCATATATTAATACTCCCCTTGTGTTTTTAGTTTTCAGAATATTTATTTCTCAAAGTGTCTCTGAATTACTAAAGCAAATCCTGGTGTCTTCCATTGACATAGTAGAAAACTAAAGCTCACAGAGTATGGAGGCCTGGCTAAAAGAATATACATAAATAATGACATCTTTGCAGGAAGGGAGCAGCAGGACTACCACAATGTATAAGGCTTCTGTTTTTAATATTTTTACTTATGTTGGGAGGGAGTGTTATATGTGTGGGAATGTCTGAGGAGGTCAGAGAGGAAGTCATCACCTGGAACTAGAATTGAAAGTGCCTTTGAGCTACCCTGCATGGGTGCTGGAAACTGAACTCTGGTCCTCTGCAAGAACACCAGGGGCTCTTAATTGCTGAGCTAGCTTCCCAGTGCCTATAAAACTTGTAAATGAATATGCGTTCATCCTTTGCCTTTGGAAGAGAACCCCAGGTATCAGCCCCATATAGTTATTAGAAGTAGAAATGAAAGACAGCCCTGTTTGTAAACATGAAGACCTAAGTTCAGAACCCATGTAAAAACAAACACTTGATCAGCTCCGGGAAGGCAGAAATAAGAAGATACCTAGGGCTCCTGGGCCATATAGACCAATTACTTGGTAAGCTTTAGGCCAGTGGGAAGCTCTGTCTCGAAAAACAGGTAGACAGCTCCAAAGGAACAATACCTGAGCATGCTCTCTGGCCTCCACAAGCAGGCAGCACACATGTGCATGCAGACTTATACACCTGTGTACACAAAGAGGAGACTTGGCCCAGTGAGATAGCACTGCTTCTGCTAAGCCTGATGACCTGAGTTTGATCCCTAGAGCCCACATGGTTTAAGGAAAGAACCAACTCCTGCAAGTTGTCCTCTGACCTCCACATGCACTCTGTGTCCCCTACACATACAGAGACAAGTTAATAAATGTGAAAGTGCTTTCCAAAAAGAAGGAAATAAAATGACTTATAGACTGGAAGGTCTATCTTTCAAATGAAAGAAAAGAAATCAGTACTGAAAGTGCATAGTAACTGATGAGATCTAACTAATACCAGAATACTGACAGACTTAGCATCTGTATAGTCCTGTAGAAACTCGAGTGTAAAAATGTAGATTGCTGGCTAGCATGGTGACAAAGAAGCAGAATTATACTGGTGCTTCCTAAGTTTCCATCCAGGGGCTACCTCAAAAGACTCATTAATGTGCATGATTTTATGTAGGTAGCCCTCTCAGCAGCTTTGTGAAGCCTGTTTTCCCTGGTGAAATACCCAGTTCAAACAGGTTCAGTTGTCTCGGGTCATATTCCTATAAGCTATGCTGCTAGGATTCCACTCTGGTACTCTGTTTGTAAGCCACCACCGGTGGGGGTTCCACTGTCACTTTTCCTGACGAGGAAACTACCAAATAGCAGCTGCTTCCTGGCTCCAGCCAGCCAGTAAAGGTGCTGAGAAGGAGGAGAGCTACTCTCTGGAGGGAGAACTTGCAAGCTTCTGGTTGACAGGGAACAATAATTAAAATCAGTTGGCTAGTAGTCTCTACCTCAGTCCAGATCCAGCAAGAACACTTGGAGTTAAAGTCATTATCTGTTCGGAGACTTAATAAACTCTTACTGGCCAGTTTAATCTTTCTGTAAATGTGTAGTAGGCTAGTCATACTACTCACTGAAATAATAGACAGGCTACTAGAGACCATGTAGAAGTCCTGTTTGCAAGGAAAAGTTCTACATTGCTTCATGTTTAAAAAAAGCTTGGAGATGGAGGGAGGGATGCTGGCCAGCAGCCAGGTTTCCCTGTTTCTGCTAGACTGAGTAGCTGCAGTCCTCAGTGACTTGAAAGTGAGTGCTAAGAACACAGTGGGCTATGAGTGATGGCCTATCACAGGGTGTAGTGGTCAGGTCTAGCAGATAAAGAATTTCAAATCCCGAGTGCATCATAGCATTGGCGACTAACTTAGGCAGTAACTGAACTGATCCTTAAGCCACCTGGTATGCACAGGAATTCCTTAAGGGAGTAATTACCTCTGTGAAAATGTGTCCTGGTGTGACCTAGTTGCAGTCTATAGCACTAAGGGATGAACAAGGAAACCAAGTAGTGGATAATAGTACATGTGCTTTGAAATGTCTTCATATAATTTTGGTATCCTAAAAACACTTGAAGTTGCATTATGAGGAGACTGAATCCTGTGGGTTTTAGAGGCAGAAAGGAAAAGAGGTATGATGGTCGTCTCTAACAAAGTTACAGGTGCTGCAGGAAGTATGTATTTGCTGAGGCTGTAAGTATGGAAAAGTCTAATCACAGGCTACATAAAGGACCCAAGATTTCATTGAAAGCAAGCCTGTTTGGTGCTTAGCTTCAAATTAGACTGGACCAGTCATCCAACATTTATGTCTCCCCATGACACAGCATTACCAGAAGTTAGGAGAGGAATCAAATGGCCTTGTATTTTGTTATTGTGTTGGGCATGTAGATCCTATGGGAGAACCAAAGCTCAGATTGGATCCCTGCCTATAACACCCTCAACTTTTGATTTCCGGTCACTCTATTTCATGCTTTAGCCTTCAGAATTTCCAGTGTCTTGTTGAAGAGTGCAAATGTAAACTTGTTTGCCATATGATTAATATTTGGGGGCATTCCTTAAAGCTTAGAAGTTAGGATTCTAGCCAGGCAGTGGTGGCGCACGCCTTTAATCTCAGCATGGAAGAGGCAGACAGATTTCTGAGTTCCAAGCCAGCCAGGGCTACATAGTGAGACCTGTCTTTAAAAAAAAAAAAAAAAAAAAATAGGAAAGGAAAGAAAAATAGTTTATGAGAGGTAGTCTTGTCATGATGCCAAGGGAGTTTCAGTTTAAGCCTGGGGGAAGTGAGAACAATGGATCATTTACATGCAGTCCTGTTGTAGCTCAACCACATGTTAAACATACATCTCAATACATCTCAATTTTTTTCCTAGTAGAAATCCCAGAATTACTATCCCAGATGATATTGCTACCAGATTTTGAGACAGTCTGCTATAGATCTGGCACTGCGATAAAAGCTTCATAAATGCGTGAGCTCATTGAATTCACACATAGCACTGTGACACTGCTTTTATCTCTATTTCCCTATTAAAAAACGGGCATGGAGTGGTACCCTGTGTCTCAAGGCTAAATAAGCAGAGGAGACAATGACCCAGCCTAGTACTGTGTGAAGCTAGAAATGTTTGCATTTTAAGAGACTCCCAGAGCAGCAGTTCTCAGCCTATGGGTTGTGACCCTTTGAGTGGTGGAGGGTATTGGAAAACCAAGATACTTAACATTATCATTCATAATAATAGCAAACTTACAGTTATGAAGTAGCAATGATTTTTATGGTTGGGGGTCACCACAACACGAAGAACTTATTAAAGGGTTGTAGCATTAGGAAAGTTGAGAATCACTGGCCTAGAGGTTTTGTAGGTTATATCTATCAGGTCCTCAGTGCCTGCCTGGGTTTATATTTTGTCTTGCTTTTTTTTTCATTAAGTGATATTACCTAAAAATCTGGTCAAAAAAGAGATACTTTTTCCTATTGACATTATAATAAGAGATATACAAAAACAAAAGAAAGCAATTAACGAAATACAGTCTGTTTTACAGCACTCAAAGGCTGCTTTCACATTTTGTTCCTGTTTTGTTTGGTTTTATACTTAGGGTTGATGGTGCATGTTGATAAGAGAATCACCCTGGCAGCTTTCAAACAGCATTTAGAGCCATTTGTTGGAGTCCTGTCCTCTCACTTCAAGGTTTTTCGAGTGTACACCAGCAACCAAGAGTTTGAGAGCGTCCGACTGAATGAGACCCTTTCGTCATTTTCAGATGACACTAAGGTTGATTATAATAATCCCTTATAGAATTAGTCCATTTTAAGTAATAGTTTTGTGTAAACAGAGACTTTTCTTTCGTTTTCCAGCCCCACACCCAAATAATCCCACAAAAACTATATTAATTACAACACTGTTCCTAGGTAGCTCTTATATCTTAACCCATTTCTGTTAATCTGTGTATCACCACAAGGCTGTGGCTCCCCAGTAAGGTTCTAGGGTCTTTCTCTTTTGGCAACTACATGGTGTCTCCCTGATTCTGCCTTCTTTCCTCCTCTGTCTGCTTGTATTTCCCACCTTGAAATATTCTATCCTGCCATAGGCCAAAGCAGCTTCTTTATTAACCAATAGCAATAAAAGTATATTCACAACATACAGAGGGGGATCCCATATCAGGTTTGAGAGCTGCTTGTAGCCCTTCCAGTGAAGTGGTAGGTAGCCCCAAGGATAGGTCGCTGACGGCTACTGAGTGTTTAGATTGTTCTTTGCTTGTCCACCCAACAGGCATGGTTAATGTGAACTATGTCAGTTACAGTTCTAGTGATGGAGAGTCAGAGATCAAGGTGTACCTGTTCCCCAGGAGCCCATGAAGTAGGGGATGGGGAAACCACAAGATAACAACAGAGTGTGCCTGGGTCGCCCTGCTGAGGCAGTTCATCTAAAAGAATGTTCTTGATTCATAGATCACAATCCGACTGGGGAGAGCACTGAAGAAGGGAGAGTACAGAGTTAAAGTGTGCCAGCTCTTAGTCAATGAGCAAGAGGTGAGTGACACTTGAGACAGCACCCTCAGGCAGAGATGGCTTCTAGTCATCTCTTCCGCAGTAGTCAGTTCTGCTGTGATAGTACACAAGAAACCTGTACCCAGTAAGGTCAGATTGACAAAACAGGCATGGTGTATCGTCACACTGCGGGCATAAGGCTTTTCCTGCATTGAAAAGGAGCTAGATGTGTTTATGGTTGCCTTCTGGGAAGTATGGTACTGTGCTACGAGGATGGCAGCTGACCTTCTGTGTCCAAGGACATCATGGTTTTAGAGGCATCCCTGTAGTATGTTGTATGACATCAGTTCCTTCAAAGACTCATTTAAACCCCATCAGTTAGCTCTGTGGTATAAGTCCTGCTTAATATTTCCAATTTGTAAATGAAGAACCTGGCACAGAGAAGTTACGTAATGTACTCAGGGTCACAGTTTGAAATCTGTATAAAGGCTCCCAGCAGGCTGGTTTAGGAAGTAATCAGAATATTTCCAAAATGTTCATGTATAACATATAGAGATCTAGACAAACATGAACACTGTAAACTTATTATACAATGCCTTCATTAATTAATACAATGTTTTATCAATCATCTATCATCCAGTTTTCATTCATATGCTTCTTCTGAGTCCTTTGTTTTCTGTTAGAGATTGAGTGTACATTCCTTCATTGAAATCCATGGAACTGTGCTTTTTACTTTCAAAATTGTTGTAGTTTTATAATAGATAGGGAACTATGAACGCATTATCCTAGTTAATCATCATGATAATTCTGTAAGGAAGCTATTGTCCCCAATTTACAAATGAGAAGGCTGAGGCAAAGGCTGTTAAGCATGGCTGCTCACAACTGCTGAGCCTATAAGTTATGGAGCTAACACTGAGAACAAGAAGATAGATTCTTAAACTCCATTTGGCTCTTCTTTGTGCTGCCCAGCACGAATAAATATCTTCTTAACCCTTGCTTCACTGCAACACACCAGCTCTAATTGTGTGTTTATATTCCTAGCCATGCAAGTTTCTGCTAGACGCTGTATTTGCTAAAGGCATGACTGTGCGGCAATCAAAAGAGGAGCTGATTCCTCAACTCAGGGAGCAGTGTGGCTTGGACCTCAGCATTGACAGGTAAGTAAGGCCCCGGCACTGGCTGCTTTCACACTGCTGTACCTTTCCTCCAGAATGTAGTGCTGAGGAATAGTAAGCAGAAGTGCTTGACTCCTTGAGTTTCCCTGGAGAAGACAGAATGTGATGTACTAGAGGCATTGCTTCTGCATCACCCCTGAATTTTAATGAGGAACCACTTATTTTGTACTTTGAACACCGTTCATTTCTGGTGTCTGATGAATGTAAATTTTTTAATTAAATATTTCAAATCGTAGCATTTTTTTATCTTTAGGTTTCGTCTAAGGAAGAAAACATGGAAGAACCCTGGCACTGTCTTTTTGGATTATCATATTTATGAAGAAGATATTAATATTTCCAGCAACTGGGAAGTTTTCCTGGAAGTTCTTGATGGTATTATTGGGTTTTTTTTTTTGTTGTTGTTGTTTTTTTTTTTGAGTAATAAATATCAATTAGAAAGACAACAGAGCTAATGGAACCCTAACCCCTTAGCACCTGACCCCGGATTGATCTGTGAGAAGTGTGCTGTATGGTGCAGTATTGTTGGCCTTGTCCCTTGTCGGCGTCAGGCTGTGGTTTTGTGCACTGATATGTGTAGCACGAATTCTAGTTGATCTTCAACCCAGAGTCAGATACAGGAGTTAATGCTGAAGATGACAAGCAGAGAGGCCAGCCACTAGAGAGCTCTTCCATCTCTAACAGTGCTCAGACCGAAAAGGGCGACCTGTCCTCAGACTGTCCCCTCAGACCTTGTCCTTTGACTACTGGGGCGATCCACTGACTGCAGCTGTCTCCACCAAACCTCAGACTACACTGTGCTTCTGTCTCCTCCCGCCTTATATTCCTTTCTCCACCCAGCCATATCCCTCCAGTCTACATCTCCCTAGTGCTGGGATTAAAGGCATGTGACTCCAGCTCTGTTTCTCTTTGAGACTGGATCAATCTAGTGTAGCCCAGTGTGACCTTGAATTTAAAGGGATCCACCTGCCTCTTTCTCCTGGGATTAAAGGTGTGTGTCACCACTGCCTGGCCTCTAGTGACTTAGCTCTACACTCTAATCTTCAGGCAAGCTTTATTTATTAAAACACAAAATATCACTACAGATATGATTCTTGCTCTATCACTGAGATTCTTTTTTCTTTCCTTATCTCTAACATAACTGCTTGCATTATTTTTAGAGATATCCCTTGTCTTATGCCTTCTAATATTTATTCCTTTCTCTCATTTTTCTCATATATAATAATTATAATTTATAAGTTCAATTTTGGGGGGTTCATTATGCAGAAAATTCTGTTGGTATTTTCTTAGGCATGCTTATTATTTTCTTTATCATTGTCCCATATTTTATGTTGAGAATATGCTACTGGAAATGTGTCAAAGATTTGCAAACAGCTGTGTTAGTGACCTAGGCTACTGCCACTTCAGAATGTTACCAACAGGACAGCTAAATGGCAGGAGCTCAGTCTTTACTGAGGTCAGAGGTCAAGGTATTAGTGAATCTTGTTTCTGTCTTTCTTGATCTTACTGGGGAGCTGTATCTTCCATGTCACTCCCCTAGCTTCCAGAGCTTGGTGGCCTGCTTTTGGCTTGTAGCCAGGTGCTGTGTCCCATCTTTCCTTTCATCTTCACATGGCATTCTCCGTGTACACTTGTCTGCACCCAGACTTCCCCATTTTCAGAATACACTAGCCATCTTGAATTGAGGTCCACCCACTTATTTTAATTTGATTCTCTAACTATAATAAGGTTACATTCTGAGTTATTTTGGACTTGGATTCCATGTCTGTTAGAGCAAGCAGGTAGGCCATGACAGTGACCTGGAGTAGCACTTGTGTCCACCAGAATGTCCACTCTCTTTTGTTCTGGGACTGACTCAGTCTCTGCTCAGAGGAGTAGTGGGGGAGTTGGCTTCAGGGAGGTCACATTGAGCTGAACAGGTAGTTTTGTCTTACATGTTTTGATGCCACTTATGTCCACAATCTAAACAATAAGATCATAGTTCTTAGAGAGTTCAATAACCCTTTTTACTAGCTGTTTATAATCTAAATCAGCTTAATTTAACTAGGTAAACTTCCAGTTACTTGACAACTTAACTGGGAGGCACATGCTGCATGCAGATGTCCTTCTCCAGTGTGTGCAGCCTGAGAAAATAATAGCTTTTTCTGAGCAAACTGACACAGGGTCATGAAGGTCACATAAATAGGCTAGTGCCACAGAAAGTGGTAGTGTACTAGGTGGTAGGTATCTTCATTATATCATGTCAGTATACATTTTAACATTGAAGTAGATGGATAAGAATCACGGGATTAAATCTCAGCAATGTTTATTCAGCCATAATTGGTCAGATGCGGCTAGTCTCTGGAGCTAGGGATTGCCCACCACATGCACAGTCTGGGCGGAATGGAGCAGGAGGTGTATCTTAAGTTGCTAGTTGCTGAGACTAGCTAGCCACAATAGAAATTGTGTGTATGCCTACCAGCAAGGTGACAGGTGAGCTGAATTTTGATGAGCCACTGAGTTTTGGCTTCAAAGAAAGAGGGATTGATGATCATTTGGGTGAATAAAGAAGCAAATGAAGGTGGCTTGATGATAGTTTAGATTGGAGTGAGA
Source organism: Ondatra zibethicus (assembly GCA_004026605.1). NCBI lineage: Eukaryota > Metazoa > Chordata > Mammalia > Rodentia > Cricetidae > Ondatra > Ondatra zibethicus. Next base: position 73,485 of record PVIU01001942.1, on the reverse strand, counting down.
GCTACTGGCACTGGAAGAGACTGAAGGGAAAGTGATAGGAAGAGCAATGTCAGACAGGAGTTGGGAGGAAGCAGTGTAGCTTAGGACACTGATGGGCATATGGTAGCTGAGGATTGTCTTGTGAGAGTGGAGGGTTATATGTGCACCTCCTTTTAAAGAAAGAACAGGAGCTGGAGGCATGGCTCAGCAGATAGCTAAGTGTGCTGACTGCTCTTGCAGAGGATGCAAGTTCTATTTCCAGCATCCACATGGTACCTCTCAACCATCCATGACTGCAGTTCCGGGGCTCTGATGTTCTCTTCTGACTTCCAAGGACAGAAGACATGCCTATAGGCAGATATACATGTAGACAAAGATATACATACAGGAAAAACACCCATACACCTAAAATAAGTACATAATTTTTTAAAGGGGCTTTAGATTTGGCTCAGTGGTTAAAAGGTCTTGCAGCTATTTCAGAGGATTTGTGTTTGATTCCCAACACCCACATCAGGCAGCTCACTACCTTCTGCAACGTCAGCATCAAGGAATCTGACACCTTCTGGCCTCCATGAGCCTCTGCATTCACACAGATACACACATAAATAACATGCTTAAAAAAAAAAAAGAATAGATCTTTATGTTTAGTTAGGAACTACAGAAAAATTAAGATTATAAGTAATCCCTTAGAAAAAATAGAATACTGGGTGTAATCCTGCATGTCCTTAGGTGTAGAGAAGATGAAGTCCATGTCACAGCTTGCCATTTTGTCAAAACGGTGGAGGCCTTCAGAGATGAAGTTGGATCCCTTCCAGGAGCTTGTATTGGAGAGCAATAGTGTTGATGAACTGCGGGAGAAGGTAGGTTCATTTGAACAAAATTCACTAATACATGTTTTCCTGCATTGTGTAGGAAGTGAGTACCCAGCCACTGTTGTCAGGAGTCTTTCTTGGTCTCTGTCCATTAGGGTCCCTTAGATCTCCTCATGTGTTGAAATTACTTTGTTTAAAGAGGACTTTCACTTTTCATTACTTAGCCAACTGTATACTAAGTTTTTGAAAATAATTAGAAGTTATTAAACTGTTGTATGGCTAAATGAACAAAGGATAGAGAATTGACTGGAGGTTCTAGGCCATACTATTTTGAATATACCTGGTGGCATCTGGTCATACTTGGGTGTGGTTGGTACTTGAAAAGGAAAATAGGATGTAGATACGCTTTGCATTTTACAGTAATTCAGGTGTCTCGGAGAAGGGAGAATTGCCCTCTCCATCGGTGGGCAATTTGTAAAACCTTTAATGTCCACAGTGCATACCAGCAGTCCCCACACTTGAGACATAACTCAGTTGCAGTTGACTGGCATGTGCAAGGTCCTGGGTTTAATCCCCAAATAATTGTAAGTATATTTACATAAGAAGTAAAGGAAAAGGACATATATGCTTCTTAAATATTGGGATAAAAATACTTCTGATCTAGTGCTAAAAGCCAGAAAAAGAAAGGCATACTGCACAAAAGCTTAACTGTTCTGTATGACTCCAAATGGCAATTTAGAAAAACAGCTTACAAACAAAGCTAGAAGACAAAGACAGGAGGAAATTGTTTGAAACCAGCATGGGACACAATGACCCTGAAGTGGGGGATTGGTTGTTTTATTTAAGTCAAAAGTCTCATTCTGTAGACCTGGCTGGCCTTGAGATCACTGAGATCACAGGCATGCACCACACTCACTAATGCCCCTAGTGTAAATGTGACCACTGTCTTAACAAAGAGAACATAAGCAGTTTAATCTGGCAAAGAATAACATCATTTTTGAGCTCGTCCCAGTGAAAGATTTAGAAAATCAAAATAATACCTAGACCTGTCCAGCTTTGGGGCTGATGGGCAAGATCCTATCCCTGTGATAGGTTTCCAGAGTGGCAGGCGTTGTCAAGGTGCCATCAGCACTTCAGTTGAGCAGAGCAGCCGCATCCAGCAATGTGATCAGGGGTCTATGTTTGTACGGTGGTGTGTGATATGAGTGTAGAGATAGCTCTTAATAGAACTTTATGCTTTTAGAAATGTGTCAAGTGTGCTAGCATGTTCCAGGGATACGGGATTTGCATCATGAGCAAACAGGCAGATTTCACTGTCTGCTTTTAATTTTATAAAATCAAATATATTAGTTTTTAAATCCTGCTAATTTTGGTAGAAAAGGAAAATAACTTCTCAAGAATAATTTTTAAATAAACTTTCATATGACTTTTCTTTCCTAGTTGAGTGAAATCAGTGGCATTCCTTTGGAAGACATTGAATTTGCCAAGGTAAAGCCTGAGAACATTTGCATCCTGGGGCTGGGGTGCCGCAAATATGACTCATGCTTGACTCATCCAGCCATTTTTTTTTTTTTTCTTCTCAGGGTAGGGGAACCTTCCCCTGTGATATTTCTGTCCTTGATATTCATCAAGATTTGGACTGGAATCCTAAAGTCTCTACCCTGAATGTTTGGCCTCTTTATATCTGTGATGATGGTGCCGTCATATTTTATAGGTAAAGTGCAATGGTTTTGTTGCTAGTGCTGATGTACCTTTACACTTAGCAGTGGAAATAAAGTGAGGGCTGCACACCACAGCTTGATGTTTAGAGTACCTTAGTTAAAATCAGAGAAAGAACACTGTACTGCCCCATACCTGTGACCCCAGCAACAGAGAAGTAGATGCAGGAGGATCAGGAATCAGAGCCAGTTTCTGCTATATAATAGGTTTGAGACCAGCCCCGGCCTCAGCTATGTGAGACTTTTTTTTTTTTTTAAACAGGATTTCTCTGTATAGTCCTGGACTAGAACTCGATTTGTAGACCAGGTTGGTCTTAAACTCACAGAAATCCACCTGCCTCTGCCTCCCAAGTGCTGGGATTAAAGTCGTGTACCACCACTGCCCAGCTGTGAGACCATCATCTTAAAACTTTCCCCTAAAAACAACAATAAGTAAAGGAGGAGCCAGGCAGTGGTGACACATTCCTTTAATCCCAGCACTCAGAAGCAGAGGCAGGTGGATCTCTGAGTTTGAGGCCAGCCTGGTCTACAGAGTGAGTTCCCTATGTGCTGTGACACATATGCCCATTCCCAGTAGCGCACAGCAAACAAATACAAAACAGAAACCAGTGAAGTTAATTATCATTGCAAAAAATTCTGTTAATCTAGTACATACAAAATGTTAATACAGCATGTCATTGACATTTTAGGGTAGCTTACATTCTTTGATTTATAGATGTCTGGAACAGGAGCGAGCAGGCTGCTTGTCTTCCCAGCCGCCCAGCTAGATTACACCTGAAATAATCACACAGAAACTGTATTCACTTAAACACTGCTTGGCCATTAGCTCTAGCCTCCTGTTAGCTAACTCTCACATCTTGATTTAACCCATTTCTATTAAATCTGTGTTCACCACGAGGCCGTGGCTTACTGGGAAAGATTTAGCATGTCTGACTGGGCATCTCCATGGCGGCTCTCTGACTGCTTTCTTCCTCCCAGAACTCAATTCTGTCTTTTCCGCCTACGTAAGTTCTGCCCTATCAGGCCAAGCAGTTTCTTTATTGATTAACCAGTGAAAACAATACATAAACAGAAGGACCTCCTACACCAGATTCCTTAAGAGGTGCTGTGTATCACACTCCCAGCACGGCAAGACATACTTTAGGTGCCCTCTAACTACCATGTGGGACAGCACACGTACAAAGGAAAATGATCTTTGGAACCTAGAGGTCAAATCTAACTTGTTTCCCTAGCTCTTACCTATAAAATGGTGACAGTGCTGTTTTTCCTGAGAATCCAGGCTATTTCATAGCGTTATCATCTGTTATAAGTAGATGTTCAGTAATGCAGATTGTATTACTTTTAATACTCACGTGAGATGATTCTGTACCCTTTTAAGAAATGATATGATTCACATTAGTAACCTAGTACATCCTGGTGTGTGAGAGCAAGAAGAGGAACACAGTAACAACAAATGTAAGTGAACAGGGTCAGTGACCAGCTGGTCTAATGATTTTTATTTCACATAAAGGGATAAAACAGAAGAAGTAATGGAGTTGACAGAAGAACAAAGAAATGAACTGATGAAAAAGGAAAGCAGCCGACTACAGAAGACTGGACATCGTGTAACGTACTCCCCTCGCAAAGAGAAAGCGCTCAAGATCTATCTGGATGGGGCACCAAATAAAGACGTGACTCAAGACTGACTGCCAGAGTAGCCTTCTCCCTGACGGTTGGTTTAAGTAATGGTTCACTACTGCTGGGTAGTGCCATTTTGGCCGGACATGGTTGGGGTAATCCCATGACACCAGCACTGATTGGACCGCCCTTCACCAATCAGAAGCTCAGTGCCCAGTGGGCCACTGTCTTGACTTGGAATCATGTTGTGCACTATGGTCAGATGTACTGTAAAGCCAAGGATGTGCAAAGAGAAACAAGCAAAGCCTGCTACTATGAAAGGGGAGGGGGACGAGTAGATTCATTGATTGCGGACAAATGTGCACATAGCCGCTAGTAAAACTAGCCTCAAACAGGATGCTCATAGCTTAATAATAAAAGCTGTGCAAAGGCCATGAATGAATGAATCTTCTGTTTATTTCATTGATACACACATTACCTCATTGACAGTTTGAAGCAAATGCAACTGTGTTGACTCTTAGAAAGCAGTAAAGAGGAGCTGAAGGAGTTTTTAGAACCAGCATCACCCATAGAAGAATTAGGAAGGTGTGTCTTTATTTTATTTCACTTTTTACAAAGTATTAAGAACCTTAGCAAAACAGCCCAGTATCTCTTTCCCTTTGGCCACTGCCAGTAGGTGCACTACGCTGCAGCAGGTTTGTGATTAGAACCAACTGTACTTGAGCTATGGATGTAGAGAGTGTCTCACTCCTTCACTCAGCATGTAAATAAAGGTCCTGCTGAGTTCTCCCGACTGCAGCTCTGCTGTTTGCCTCTCATCCGTCATGTACGTGTGTGTACACCGCAGCTCAGCAGCCACATGTTTGCTCATTGAGAGCTCTCTGTTCAGTAGCTTCAGTCTTTCTCTATACATTTATTTTCAATGAATTGCTTCAAGTTTGAGTCTTCTAGAGTGCTTGTAAAGTCCCATTTTGATCTTTTAAGAGTCGATTTATAGCTCTGTAGTGTAACTTTGGGGAACCATCTGCTCATCACATGGAATAAAGTTTCTCGGGGGCCTTGGTGTAGACTTGGTGCCACATGATTCATTGCAGAGCGTGCTAGAGTCAGCAGGCTTCTGCTCTGCTAAATACAACTTCTAAGAACACAGTTCTACATAAACTTTGAAATACTATCTAATTTATAAAAGTCAATAAAAAGGTTTTGGTAAAACTTTTTCATGCAAGATGCTGTTTACAACAATGAATATGCCAATAAAACATTTGTTCATGTTGCTGTGGTTTTTTTTTTTTGGTTTTTTTTTTTTTTTCATTAAACCTCTGGGGACATGAATCTGGGTACAGACTGAGTTTGAGTTTGTTGTCTTTAAGCATGGCACTTTGTTACCTGTATGGAATAAGTATCACACTCTCTGATGAAGTGTATTTATAGTAAAGTTCTTCAAAGGGTCCTGACAGTACTTCAGAATCAGGTTTTTACCCTTTTTTTTTTTCTTTTAAGAAATACTTAATGAGGGCTAGAGAGCTGGCTTGGTGGTTAAGAGCATTGGCTGCTCTTCCAGAGGATCTGAGTTCAATTCCCAGCAACCACATGGTGGTTCACAACCATTTATATTGACATCTGATGCCCATTTTGGCCTACAGGCATACATGCAGATACAGCACCATATACATAAAATAAAAAATAAAATTTTAAAAAAAAATATTTAATGAGACTATAGCAGATGTTGACTGTCTTTTGAATATAATTAAGGTATTCTATAATATCTTAAAAGTCTCTTGGGTCCGGTCCAGGCTTGGGACCTAGACATCAATCTGCTCCCCAGGACTGACTTTCTGGCAAGCAGCGGAAGTTGGTAGAGTGGGCTTACTTGCCTTTCTTCTGGTTTGGCATAGTGTCCTCAGTGGCTGGCACAGTTCTTCCCATTTGTCTGCCCCTTGGTGTAACATGAGGGCTTGCTTGTTGGGGGTTTCTGTCCTACCCAGGTCCCACAACCGGCAAGTCCCAAAGAAAATCACACAGAGGTCTCCATAAGTTATAAACTGATTGGCCCATTAGCTCAGGCTTCGTATTAGCTCTTATAACTTATTCTAGTATATGTTAGCCACATGGCTCAGTACCTTTTTCAGCGGGGCAGGTCACATCCTGCTTCTTTAGTGTCTGGACAGCACTGCGGAAAGAGCTTCCTTCCTAGAATACTCCTGTTCTCATCCCACCTCTACTTCCTGTCTGGTTTTCCCGCCTATACTTCCTGCCTGGCTACCGGCTTTTTTAAAAAATATAATTGACAGAATATAGAATTGTCTCATACCACCTTGGTATTTGCCTTCTGCTCAGGGTTTGTTGCTTCTGTGTATGAGTTTGCAGGCATATTGCACGTACAAAGAATAGAAGAAATGCCTCGTAGAAAAGAAAACTTAAAGGCCAGCTTCTCAGTGCATGGGGGTGAGCCAGGAGCAGGAGCCTTCTCCGTGCATGGGGGTGAGCCAGGGGCAGGAGCTTTCTCAGTGAAGTCACAGAAGTGAGAGGCAGCCCCTTGGGGCTTCAGGGAGTTGGTAGATCCTGAAGCAGGCCAAATGCACTGAATTGTGACCATTCTCTAGGGGCCACGGAGGTTTTGAAGGGCTTGTATTAGGGAAGATGAATTGTGTCAGCCAGGTACAGACTGTCAGAACCATGTGGCTGTACTTCTGAGGCCCTGGCTAAGGTAAAGAGCATTCTAGTCAAACTCATAGCTTTGGTTTCATGACTATGGCCCATTCAGCAGGCCCTACAGGGGAAATATATGAAAGGGACAATAATAGTGACAAAGTGGAAGAGCCAACTCTAGAATGTTATTGTCTTGTAATGGAAAGAATGCTACAGTTAGAAAGATGGATGATTCCAGGCCCTAGCTATACTGTGGGGATGTGGTGGCACATCCATAGTCAGAAGCAGCCTGATGGTCTGAGCTGTTTGGGAGCCCATGATGCAAATCTGTACCTGACCTGTGACTCTGGAATGCAGGAAGATCCCCTGCTGGGTTCTAGGATTTCCTTTGCCATTGAACTGTCAGTCTCTCTGGTCTCATCTCTGATCAGCATCAAAGACCTTGCAATTCCTGAACCTATGATTTGTAAGTTACAGTCTAGTGTCCAGTAGTATGGATTATTTCACCCAAATAGTTCTGTCCAGTTTTTGAAAAACAACTATACTTTGGTCTCACTAATCATAAAAATTCTGCAAATCCTGGAATCAAATGCAAAATGGTATACGTGAAGTTTTCTAGGGGCTAGAAGGTGGCCTGTGTCCAGTTTGCAGGAGTTCATGGCTCAAAAGAGGCTATTAGACACCTCAGCTGAGTGTATGTGGAATTTGAAGATGCTCCTTCAGGGCAGCCAAAATGGGGAGCCATCATTCCTACACCTGTGTTGTTTTTCGTAAGTTGACTTTTAGAAGCTACAAAAACGTTGGATTACCTCAAGAATTCATTGACATCTGTGATCATTTAGAAAGTGCAGCTATCAGTAGGGTCAAAGTAGGAAGGCAAAGGGACGTTGAGAGAGGTACGTTACCCCTGCTACCTACTGCCACTAATCATCCCAGAGAAGTTGATCATGATTGGACCTGGGAATTACCTGGCACCCCCTCACAAATTACTGGAAGATAGCACCCTTTTCTGCCTTTGTGTACCCCCAACTTTCCTATACTGTGATCACACTGATTTCAAGCTCGTGCTGCTTGGGTAGCATGCTTAGAGCCAGTTTTTGGAAATACAAGAAAAGGTGGTTTTTCTAGTAACTAGACTGTGCCCTGTTGGATATCCCCACTGGAAAACCTGTTCTCAGTGCAGTCTGCAGCTTGCATTGCTTTGCGTATTACAACAACCTGATCTTGAATTATGTCATTCAAAATAGTTCCCTCAGCGCACACTATGGTTCGATAGTTACAAGGCTGGATGCAGAATGTCGGAGGAAAGGTATGGTCACCTACCACTGTCCACTCTAACTGCACCACTTACTGACGGCAGGTGGGAAAGAGCAGCCATCTGCACTGAGGTCACTGTCCCCTCTTATAAACTTAATGGTAGATGTCCATAGGTCCTATCACCAGAAGACTCAGCTATTCAAACTTGACCTCATCTTTTTTGGGGGGGAGGGTGTGATAATAACCATGAACTAATTATTTTTTCTTTTTTATTGAGCTATACATTTTTCTCCGCTCCACTCTCTTCCTCCCTCCCCTTGTGCCCTCTCCCATGATTCCCATGCTTCCAGTTTACTCAGGAGATCTTGTTTTTTTCTACTTCCTATGTAGATTAGATCCATGTATGTCTCTCTTAGGGTCCTCTTTATTGTCTAGGTTCTCTGGGATGGTGGATTGTAGGCTGGTTTTTCTTTGCTTCATGTCTAAAAGCCACTTATGAGTGAGCACATATTTGTCTTTCTGGGTCTGGGTTACCTCGCTTAATATGATGTTTTCTAGATCCATCCATTTGCCCACAAAATTCAAGATGTCATTTTTTTTTTTCCGCTGTGAAGTATTCCATTGTATAATGTACTGCATCTCCTTTATTTAGGTTATTAGTTAGGGGCATTTAGGTTGTTTCCAGGTTCAGGCTATGACAAACAATGCTGCTATGAACTTAGTTGAGCACATGTCCTTGTGGTATGATTGAGCATCCTTTGGGTATATACCCAAAAGTGGTATTGCTGGGTCTTGAGGAAGGTTGTTTCCTAATTTTCTGAGAAATCACCACTGATTTCCAAACCAGCTGTACCAGTTTGCACTCCCACCAGCAATGGAGGAGTGCCCCCTTTACTCCACATCCTCTCCAGCATAAGTTGTCCTCAGTGTTTTTGATCTTGGCCATTCTTACAGGTGTAAGATGAAATCTCAGAGTGAGTTGTTTTAATTTGCATTTCTCTGATGGCTAAGGATGTTGAGCATTTCCTTAAGTGTCTTTCAGCCATTTTAGATTTCTCTGTTGAGAGTTCTCTGTTTTGGTCTGTACCCCATTTTTTATTTGGATTATTTATTCTTTTGATGACCAATTTCTTGAGTTCTTTGTATATTTTGGAGATCAGCCCTCTGTCCAATATGGGGTCAGTGAAGATCTTTTCCCATTCTGTAGGCTACCTTTTCTTCTTGTTGACCGTGCCCCTTCCTTTACAGAGCTTCTCAGTTTCAGGAGGTCCCATTTATTAATTGTCACTCTTAGTGTCTGTGCTACTGAGGTTATATTTAGGAGTGGTCTCCTGTGCCAATGTGTTCAAGTGTACTTCCCACTTTGTCTTCTATGAGGGTCAGTGTGGTTGGTTTTATATTGAGATCTTTGATCCATTTGGACTTGAGTTTTGTGTATGGCGACAGATATAGATCTATTTTCATTCTTTTACATGTTGATATTCAGGTATACCAGCACCATTTGTTAAATATGCTTTCTTTTTTCCATTTGATATTTTTTGCTTCTTTGTCAAAAACAGGTGTTCGCAGGTGTGTGAATTAATATCAGGATCTTTAATTCAATTCCATTGGTCTTCCAATGCCAGGCTGTTTTCAGTACTGTTGCCCTATAGTAGAATTTGGAGTCAGAGATTGTGATGCCTCTAGAAGTTCCTTTATTGTACGGGATTGTTTTGGCTAGCCTGGGTTTTTGCTTTTCCATATGAAGGTAAGTATTGTTCTTTCAAGGTCTGTGAAGAATTTTGCTGGGATTTTGATGGGCATTGCCTTGAATCTGTAGATTGATTTTGGTAAGATTGCCATTTTTACTATGTTAATTCTACCTACCCAAGAGCATGGGAGATCTTTCCATTTTCTGGTATCTTCTTCAATTTCTTTCTTCAAAGACTTAAAGTTCTTGTCGTACAGGTCTTTCACTTGTTTGGTTAGAGTTACTCTGAGATATTTTATGCTATTTGTGGCTATTGTGAAGGGTGATGTTTCTCTGATTTCTTTCTTAGCCCATTTATCATCTGTGTATAGGAGGGCTACTGGTTTTTTTTTTTTTAGATAATTTTGTATCCTGCTACATTACTGAAGGTGTTTATGAGTTGTAGAAGTTCCTTGGTAGAATTTTTGGGGTCACCTATGTAAACTATCATATCATCAGCAAACAAAGTTTGACTTCTTATTTTCCGGTTTGTAGCCCATAGATCTTCTTTTGTTGTCTTATTGCTCTAGCTAGAACCTCAAGAACTACATTGAATAGATAAGAAGAGAGTGGACAACCTTGTCTTGTTCCTGATTTCAGTGTAATTGCTTTGAGTTTTTCTCCATTTAGTTTGATGTTGGCTGTTGGCTTCTGTATATTGCCTTTATTATGTTTAGGTATGTTCCTTGTATCCCTGCTCTCTCCAAGACCTTTATCATGAAGGGATGTTGTATTTTGTTTGACCTCTTCTTTTGCCTCCACATGTGTACAAATACATGCATGCATACATATGAATAGCTGCACATGCACGTGCGCACACACACACACATACTATCCAGAGATAGTTGTGCCCAGGATCACTTTCTGTTCTTAACTTGGTCTCAAACTCAAACTTCTGTGCTAGACAGTATAACTCTCCCAGAGATACCCAGGGCCCAAAACAGAATCCCAGGAACTTTATGCTGCACAGAGGTTGAGGAGGTGATATGAATGGTCAAGGACTTTACCTCCACAGGGTAAAGCTTATGCTGTTCATGTGAACTCCATGTACTCACATAAGCCCTTGAGAGTGGATAACTTTTCCCTGAATAAAACCAGAGGGGCCTGTTACTGCTGGTTTTGAGGAAGGGAGCTCTTGTAGAAATGGCCCCTGTGTTTGTTGCTTTTCTGTTACTGTAGTAAGACACCAGGGCCAAAGGCAACTTGAATTTATTTTGGCTTATAGTTGGCGTCCATGATGGTAGAATGGCATGGCTGTAGAAACAGGAAGCTCAGGCACATCTGGAACCCAAACGTGAAGCAGAGAATCAGCGTAGACAAAGCCTGCCCCCAGTGATGCACTTCCTCTGCCACGGCCGCATCACCTAACCCTTCCCAAACAGCATCACCAACTGGGGACCAAGTATTCAAGTGTCTAAGACTAAAGGGGACATTTCTCATCGAACACTATCACCACCCGCGTGTCTTTGAACAGCTGGTGCTCAGTTTGCAGCAGTCTCTGAAGGTTGTGGACCATCAGGGAAGTGGAGCCCTGCTGGACGAAGTGGGTCACTGGAGGTAGCCCTTGAGATCTGCCCCACTTCCCATGCACTCTGCTTCCTGATAGGAAAGTCACATGGCCAGTCACCTCCACTCCTGCCACCATCGTGGACAATTCCTTTGAACTCTATATTCTTCCCTTAATAAGTTGTTCTCGTCAGATATTTATAGCCACAGAAATAATAAAAGTCATACAGGGGCCATGGGTCAAGGACTGTCAAACTAACAGAAGCTAAGAAGTAAGTGCTGAAGGCTGGGGAGGGGTGGGGGGAAAAGGCAGCCTGACAGCTCCCAGCTTCCCCAGAGGGCCTTAAGCCAGGGCTACATCCTGAGCACCTGTCCTAGAAGGCCAGGAACAAGGGGAGGGCTCTTCGTGTTCTGCTTTCCTTATCCGGCAAAGGGGAAAATCACTTCATGGCAGCTTGGTCCTTCGCTGGGATCACTGCTAAGGAGCCAAACCTTCAGCTCCTGCCACTGTTTCCCCGGCAGGAACCGGATCCAAGAAAAGAGCAGGCAGCGAGTTAAGAGCCGCACTCAGCTCAGCAATTCCCATGGTCCAGTAACAATGGTGCGGTGTGATCTTCTCGGCTGAGCACTCAGGCCCTTCACAGTGTGGTTAGCTCTGGGAAGGGGACCCTAGCTTTCCCTCATTCACAAATGAGACCTGATACATGGTGGGTACCAAACAGGCTTTTTCGTTTGTTTCCAGACTCATCTCTACACATTTCCTCATGCTCGAGAATCCCATCCATTGCCAGCTTCCCAGTAACCTTGTCCTTCCATTTCATGTCAGCCTCCAAGCTAAGCACTCCGCTGGGACTCCTCTAGCGCTCAGCTGACCGTTTGTGTCACATCTTGGTCTAGCTGTGTCCCGTCTTCTAGTGAGATGATTTCAGAGCAGAGACTCTCATCTGGAAACATCCAAACCCTTGCTCTGAGCAAGCCCTCCACACATAGCTGCTGGGTGGGTGATCCAGGAGTTAAGGGACCCTGGTAAGTTGCCATTGAATAAAGAACACCTCCATGTTTGACAGTAAAATAATCAGCGCACCCACCCTTGATGCCATTTCACCTAACTTCTCCCTCCTCCACCTCCCTGAAGCCCTATTTCGTCATCTGTTAATATGGAATTCAGAGAGTCAGTGCCTGCTGTCCTGCTGACCTAATATACAGGGGCCTCATTAATCTAGTCCTTAGAGAGCTTGGTGTGTCCCAACTCTGTTATGGACCAGGTAAACTATCCCTGCCCGAAGACCTATTGGTTAAAGGCTTGTTCCCCATGGCACTATTGGGAGGCTACAACAATCTTCTTTATCGACCTGCATAGGATTTTTTTAATATATTGTTCATTTATTCTGAATCTTCACATTTGTAGCTAAAACCATAGGATTCCAGCATACCAGATAAAACATAGCAAGTCCTAACCAGCACAGGTTCTAGTGACAAACGGGCCCATACTATGGACATAGGTGACTATCAAGTACTTACATTTATTGTTTTTCTAAATGTTTATATTTCTTTACTGCAATATCTTCAGATTAGAGATTTAAAGGCTTTTAGATGGCAAAGGTACCATGTGGAAGAGTTATTATATAGCACTTCTGTGTCTTGGAACCAAATGGGTTTTGAATCATTTAGGAGACCCCCTCTGCACCTGTCTATGAGGCAAGGAGTTCTCAGAGTTCCGGCTGAGGAAGGAAACTCACCCTTTTGGGGGGGGGTGGCATTATTCCATGGGCTGGGGTCCCAGAATAAATGAAAGGGGGAAAAGGAGAAAGCTGAGTCCTGGCATTACCCTTTCTCTGCCCCTTGGTCCTCAGAACTGTGGGAAGCAGCCCCACACGCCACCCCTGTGCCTTGCCTGCTACAAAATGAGCCCTCACCCTTCAGGCAGCTCTTGTCAGCACCGGAGGAGTAGCTAAAACCAACGCAGCAGAGCCTGGCACCCTCACGGGGTGGGGCCTCATGAGAGGGCCGCGTCCTAGGGGAGGACTGAGTGTTCCTCTCTCTCTCCCTGGGAGCGGCCTGGCTCTACCGCATGCCCCACCATGCTGTGCTGCCCCACCACAGTTTCCAGGCAACAGAATCATGACTGACACCCAAAACAGTGAACGTAAATAAGCTTTTTTAAATACATTAATTGCCTCAGGTATTTCGTTAGAGTGCCCGTGCTGCACAAGCCCAGAACTGCCTTTCGTGACAGGGAGCCTCCAAGAGACGACTCACATGTCCCATTTGTTCCTTCAGGAGACAGAAAGGAGTTTGCTCTCCTAAAACTCATTCCCATCCAGACAAGGATAAGCATTCCAACAGAGTCTAGAAGAAGTGAACCACAGATGCCTGGAAAATCTGCCTCTATGGAAAGACTTTTTGTCTCTTTATACTACAGTTTTATTTTATTGTTCTGGATGAAGGGGGTTTATATTTATTGAAAGCCAAAGGAAAAAAAGGAAGCCCAAGAATTATCAAACAGTAGCCAAAGTAATTTATGCATGATCTTTGAGCGCAACTCATGTGCTTATACATAATTTAAAACTCAGAAGAAAGCATGCTTCGACAACTGGGCGCAGCTCTAAAGCTGAATAACTCTGGATGAGGACAGGATGGAAAGAGCTGCTGGCACCTGACACAGTCATCTGAGACCCGACGCCCAGCCCAGCTTCTGTCTGGACCTCACAGCCATACTTCACACAGCCTGGCTTGGTTCTGATTTCTCTGTGCCATTGAGAAAGGCCTTCCCTTGTGGCTAAACGACTACAAATTTCATTTATAACCCTGGCTCTACAATTACCCAAGTGTCCTTCCTGTGAATTGATTTACACAAACGGCCCTCCAATTACTGACTTTCAGAGCTATTGAAGCAAATGGCAGAGGGCAATGTCCATACCACTGGCCTCCACGCTGCTACTTCTAACCTTAGAGGGATGTGCAAACTGGCCTGACCTTAGTTCCAGGCATGCCTTAAATGCGCAAAAAATAAGAAGAAAAGTTGTTCACTCCCCTCCTTTTGGAAGTACTATTGGTGGCACCAAGGCTGGCGTAGGGGTGAGTGAGAGAACAAGGGGCTTGGAGAGAAACCCACTCTGGTTCGCTCCCTGGCTGTGCTGAGTGGACTGAGCGGATGTGAAGGGCATGCTGACAGTGAGGTAGGAGGAGCCGAAAGAGAGGGCGGAGGGATGAAGGTGTGGGAGGCCACAAGAGCAGCATAGCTCCTACGCAGCCGCGGCCTCGGCCCCTGAAAGGGCCACAGGACAAACGCAATGGCTACATTTTGCCAGGTCCTTGTTTGCAGGGTAGGCACCCTCCTCCATGTCTCCCCAGAACCAACCATGGGCAGACTTCATCCCTTTCCATCTTCTCCTTTCAATCAAATCTCCAGTCCATGAAGAACAAAACAGAACGTCTGGCCATGGTGTGGGGTGGCTCGCCGCTGCCCTCCCCCACCCTGTCTGTCTTTCCCAGCGCCAGAGCAGCGGGGCAGCTGGAACCAACTTGCGCTGCACCTTGTCGAGCCAGGGAAAAAGCTACCGGGAAGGAGCTGTGGAGAATGCCTGGCCAGCCCCGCACCTAGGGGACACTCCCGGGGAAATAAATTAGCCATGTCTATTACACATCTACCGGCAGCTCAGCTGGCTCTGAGTCTAAATCTCCTCCCCACCCAGTGACTCCGCAGTGGCAGGTTCCCCAAATGCCATCTCCTGGGCCAGGCTCCGCTCCAGGTCCTCCAGCTCCTGGCGCACCTCCCCTATGAAGACGCCATCTTCATACTCATCAGGGGTCTCCCTGGGCAGCAGACTCTCCTCATTTTGGTCATGGCTACCGATGAAGGCTGGCTTGCACACGTACACCAGACTGTGGCTGGGGAAGAGGGGTGAGATTTGGTCAAGGTTCTCTCTGTTATCCTGGAGAGCAAAACCAGGCTTGGAGCATGTCAGGTCCATGTGAAGCCTTGGGCTGTGGGGGCCTTCAGGCCTCACTAACTCACTACTTCCTGTCAGGGTGCATCCTGTCACCATCTTACTGAAGAGTCAGCAGGGAGAAAGTCCTCAAGGGGCTGTCACAGGCCTCTTCTTCTGTGACTAACTATTGGCTTGTCTGCCAATATGGAGTCCCTTCAGCCCTCTGCCCATTTGGGTTTCAAGAAGGAGGCACAATGTAACCCCACATCTGCGACACACATGGCGACCCTGGGCCTCTGAGGGAGAGGGGAGGGGAATTCTGTCTTTCTTCCCTGTGCCCCTAGATTCTGGTAGTACTGAAGGCTGAGTAGAGGGTGTGGGTAGTACAGAAGATGCAGAGAACAGCCCTGTCAACCCTGAAGCTTCATGAGCCTCTAACCTACAGGCGTCTTCCACGTTAGTGGTCCACCCCTCTTCCATGTCAGCGTCCTCTCCCACTATGATGGTGTGGTCTGGGCTCATTCCCTCCACACCCTCCCCCTAGTGACCTGGGGACACCTCCAGACACACCTACCCCACACTGAATCAACGTCTCTTCCTAGCCAAACCTGCTTCTAAGTCCCCCTGGATGACATTTTTCCTGCTCTCAGGCCCCAGGACAGTCACAGAAGGGACCTCACCTCTGAGGCTGGCAGAGGAGCCCGCTGGCACAGGGGCATCGGTCCAAAGCGCCTTCGGGCTCCAGTTCCCAGGTGATAAGGTCCAGCAGCTGGCTGGCAGGGTCATGGCAGAGCTCCCCCTCCACAGGCAGGAATGTGCACACCGGGAACAGCAGCCCTGGAGCAGCCAAGCGTCACCATGAAGACAGACACAGAAACAGACACAGGCTTGCTCTCCTCCCTCAACCCATGTGAGGAAAGACTGAGAATGATAGTGTACAGTTGGGATGAACTAACCCCTGAGGACTGGATCAGTGACAGGGGTCTTGCCTGAAGAGTAGAGCTGGGGGTTGGAAGCCAAACCACCAGGGGAAATGAAGAGTAGAACCAAGGCCCTGTAGCAGGGGCAGAGTGCTGTGGGAGTCCCCTCTGGATGCTGTGAATATCATTGGTTAATAAAGGAACTGCTTTGGGCCTACAGGGAAACAGAGCTACGCAGGGAAATCTAAATAGGAGGCTTGGAGAAAGGAACTTTAGCCGGTAAGTCACAGCCACGTGGCGATACACAGATAGACAGAAATGGGTTAAATTAATATGTAAGAGTTAGCCAATAAGAAGCTGGAGCTAATGGGCCAAACAGTGATTTAATTGATACAGCTTCTGTGTGATTATTTCGGGGCTGAGCAGCCCTCTCCTCACAACAGCAGAGAGCTAACAAGGGCCTGGATCAGGGCAGACAGATGAGTCAAGGAGCAGAGACAAAGAGGACGGAGGACCTGAGTGGCTCGGCAAGGCCTTGGAGGAGGGAGATGACAGACCTTAAGAGGGGGTGGGGCAATCTCTGGAATGCTGTCCTCCAAGCAAACCTTCCAGGTGGTAGGTACAGGGAGGGACAGTAGGGTTGGGAAAAGGGAGGTGGGGAGGCAGCTGAGAGCTTTCAGACACACTCCTGGCAAAGGAGGGGGCCTGCACATGCCCACGGGGAGAGGCCCTCGGAACTGAAAAGAGAACCCACACAAAGCACTCAGGCCAGTGGTGCCTTCGTAGGATGTGGGTGGGGAGGGGCTTCTGGGACCCCACCCATCCGGGTATGTTCCTCCTGCCCTGGACTCAGGCATCCTAAAGGAACTTAACTTGTATAGTCAACAACTGGGAATAAACAAAGCAGGAAGTTCTCTCCCTACTCTAGGAAGAGACTATAGGGCTGGGACACACAGTAGAAGCATCTAAGATGCTGTTGCGGGGAGGCGGGACCTTGAAAAGATGTGGGTAGCATTCTGGGGCCCAGCAGACTCTCCTGAGCGATGAGCACAGATTTCCCCAGCACCTACTGGGGAACCCACATACCTCTTTGGAAGGCACAGCACAGGCCAGGTTGGCAATCCCTCTGGTTGTCACAGATGGTCCCGTTGCTACCTTTGGTGGCCTTCTTGGTGCAGTGACCCCAGACACACAGCTGGTCTCCACAGCACTCGCTGTCTCGGGTGCACAGCTGCAGAGAATTGAGAAAAACACAAGGCCCAGGGGATCACTAGCCTGGAAAACGGGGCAGCCTGGTGCTCCAGCCTGCTTGGCCCAATCAAAGATGGCTCACATTAGTGGAAACTGAAGAGGCAGCTTGGAAGTGTGGCTACTGGCACAAGAAGGGTCAAACCACGGGGAAAATGGCACTCGAGAAGTGAATGTCTAAGTCTTTTCTACCCAGGTCAATGACTTTACAGAGAGAACCTGAGTATCTTCGGCGCCTCCAGCCCATGGCTCTTTCACCCTTTTCGTTTAGTTGTTGTTGTTCTCTGTGTAGACCTGGCTGTCTTGGAACTCACTATGTAGACCAGGCTGGCCTCAAACTCAGAGATCCGCCTAAATCTGCTTCCCGAGTGCTGGGATAAAGGTGGGCAGCAGCACCCCAGTTTGTCATTCACCCTTTCCACTAGGCCTGCGGAAGGGAAGGCGGCTCAGGCCACAGGGGGAGGCAGCAGCGGTCTAACAAACCACTAAGTCAAGTCAGAGCCAGGAAGACTCACTCAGTCTGGGGACAGCATGCGGGGAGCAGGGACCCAGAGGCCCACAGGGAATAGCAAGGTGCAACAAGATGTCCCAAGGACTGTGCCCTGTGATGGGGGTGGCCTGGAAGGACACCAGCAACTGCCTCACCATGATGGAGCTGAACAAGGTCACAGGAACCCTTTATTTTCCAAAATTACTGCGCTTTATTTTACTGTCAAAATAAGGGTAAATGTCAAGAGTTCAAGTTCATGAACCCGCGGCTTTGTCCAAAAGGTCTGCTGGGTGAAGCAAAGGGTTTCCTTTGCCTGGGCTCATGTTTCTCTCACAGCCTACATTGTGGGGGAGTCCTCCAGCCTCCTCCTGGCTCCTCCCTCTACATGTTTATTAAGCAGGACTGGAAGCTTGGGGACCTGGGGAGCAGCCCAAGAGGAAAAAGTCCTTGTCTGGGAACTGCATGTATGTACTACTATGTCTACTGCTGGTCAGTGTCCCAGAGGAAGGGACAGAGCCTCACATCCCCTCCTCCCTCCCTCTCTTTGATACCCATGAGTCACACAATATGACCAGAGATTATGGGGTGGAGTGGCTGCTGGTCTGCTAGAATGACATCCTGATTACTCCAGGAACCAAAATCTGGGACTCCTCCCCATCACTCAAAGGCTCTTGCAAGCAGGTGAGCTGAGAAACCCTGGAACTGCTAATCTTCTCCCCCTAGCACAGCAACGGAGACCACTGGTGTCCTTACCATCTGCTGGTCCCGGCACGGCTGGCAGGTGTACTTGAAGCTGGAGAACTGGCAGTACCTGGTGGGCCCACAGTCCTCATCAATGATGCATTCCTGGGAGGTTGGGAGGAACAGTTTTGTCAGGAAAATGCAGAGGTGTAGATCTGCAGTGCCCTGGAAGGGCAGAATCTGGGTTCATCCCCGTCTTGGGTGAAGCATGGCTCAGAAGTGTCTGCTGGCTCCAGCCACACCAGAGTCTGCTGGCTCCAGCCACACCAGAGTCTGCTCAGGCTGGTTAGTGCTTGTCCCCTACCCTTTGCCTGCCGTCCACACAGGGTCTATCTTCTCAAGACCCCGAGAGCCTTGACCCACCCATGTCCATCACACAATTGCCACCTGTGTTCAGTGTCCCCCACATCCAGGGCTGGGAGCATGGGAACGCAAAGTCGCTCATACATAGAACAGATGGTTTTAATAAAAGGTGCTAATGAGTTCCAGGCCCTGTGCGACTGCTCAGAAAGGGCTGGAAGCCCAGCCCAACACAGTCCCTGCTGCCTAGGGAAGATACCAGAGACCACCTCCCTTGGCCCTGGCCTTGGAGGCCACAGGCCTGCCCGCAGAGAGCCCTCCACAGGCTCCTGGCTGCTAAGAAGCAGTCAAGAGGCAAGACAAACTTTAAAGTGGGAGTCGGATGGCTGGAACCCCACCCTCCCAGCCCAAGGGCCTTCTTATGGCTGCCAGCTCTACTTAGCTAGGAACATCTGTCTGAGAGTCAGACCCACGGTTAATCTCGGCCACCGGAAAAGCAGGACAGGATTGGAAGAAAAACAGTCAAGGACATCATTCATCACCCCTTCCCTAGGACAGAACCATCCTAGCAAGTGGAAGCTGGAGGCTGCTTCTTCCATGTTGGGGAATGGTGGCACAGAAGGTCATGGCACCCTACAGGAGATACAGCTAAAGCAGGCAGAGGGGTTATTTTCCACCACAGTCCTTGAGTAGAGGGGCCCAGGGCCCTAAATACAGTAAGCAGAGATGAGGAGGGCTCTTGAGCTCTGGCAAGCATTCTAGAAAGATCTCTATGAAGAGTGGAGTCTGCCTCATCCCCATATCTCAGGGCATCCTCTATCCTGAGACCCAGTGTGGAGCCCTCCATGCCAAAGCACGGTAGGTCAGGCATGGGTCTCAGTGCCTGGGATGATCCTCAGCTCCACTCTGTGAGTTGAGGACACTGTACCAGTGGGTATGGAGGTATCTGGGGGCCTGTGGCCCTGAACATGTGGGAGCTGGGTCTCAGCAGACAGGCCCTGGCTTTCCTACTATTCTTTTTGGCTTTTTTTTTTTTTTTTTTTGAGACAAGGTTTCCCAGTAGCTATGAAGCCAGTCCTGGAACTCACTCTGTAGACCAGGCTGGCCTCAGACTCACAGACATCTGCCTGCCTCTGCCTCCCAAGTGCTGGGATAAGAGGCGTTCACCACCATCGCCAACTATTCTTAAGTGTTATTACTGAGGATATTGAGCCATAGCTGGTGTCCTTGACCCAGGTCTGACTGTCTCCTGGCCAATGCTGCAGGTCTGAAGAGATAGGTGTTTGGTTCAGGACAGTTGCAGGCCTAGCACTAAGCTAAGGCCCCACCAGAGGGAGCTTGGACTGCATTCTGCTCACCAAGCCAGGAAGACAGAGACATCTACTACACCACCCCATCCCACCCCCAAGGCATTTCTGAAGGGTGACAGAGGAGAGGCCTGAGTCAGGATGCCCATGTTTGACACAGACATGTGTCTCACATGCCAAGCAAGGTCTGGGCTCACCAGGGGCTCACACCAGAAAATCAAGTACCGCAATTTCTCAACAAAACGCCAATGGAGATCCCATCACCTGACACCCTAAAAGCGACCTAACCTCACTCTCCCGCACACGGTGCAGGAGTCCTGTTCATCTAGCTCAGAAGGGGCAGGTCCCTTCCTCTCACCCCCCCCCCCACCGTGCTGGGCTCTGCAGGGAGCTGACAGTGCAGCCCAGGTCTCACCCAGCGCAGCAGCAGGTGGGCACCTTTCCCCCCTGCCTCCCCAACAACTTGCTCAGCCCAGCAGACCAGAAATGTCAGGGGGGCCAGCATTCTGGCTTCTACCAGGAAGAAAACAGACTATCTCAAGCCAAATGAATGAGCCTACATGTGCTGGACCCAGGATCCCGGAGTGTCAAGAGAGGTTCATGAGGATGTGAGTCAACCCTGTATCACTGAGGGATTGCATCCATCATGTTCCCAATCCTCCCACACACGCGCACAAGTACAGACTCCACAGATGCTCAAGTCCCTCATATAAAAAGACATAGAATTTGCATCCAGCCCACATATATCCTACTATATGCTTTATCATCTCTGGATTTAATACCCAATCCAATGTGTACACTGTGGAAATCATGGTTATATTGTACTGTCTAGGGAATAATGACATCCGCTACAAATGCTATTTCAAACAGGTTGGCTGTGGGTGTGAATCCTGAGGAGCTGAGACTGACTGTAAGACACAAGGTGCCCTTCCTGGCACCTACCACGCCCTCCCATACACAGGCCACAGGCTCCTGGTATTTCTGCCAAAACCTAACAGCAAGAGAACAGAGTGGGAGGGGTGACATTTGGGAAGGAGGAAGAACCAGCAGGCACCAGGGACAGAGATGATGTGGGGAGGTCTCTGCCTTTAATAAATTCAAAATTCAACCATGGGAGGGAACAAAAAGAAGAAGGAGGAGGAGGAAGAGGAAGATGAAGATGAAGGAGGAGGAGGAAGAAGAAGAGAAGGAGGGGGAGGAGGAAGAAGAAGAAGGAGGAAGAAGAGAAGAAAAAAGAAGAAGAAGAAGAAGAAGAAGAAGAAGGAGGAGGAGGAGGAGGAGGAGGAGGAG